>PVLA01003891.1:0-195062 GCA_004027455.1 Hydrochoerus hydrochaeris
AAGCCCCCCAAATTCAAAGACCCTCTCCAAAAATGGGCATCTGAGATGAACACATGGTTCTCAGAGAAAGATATACAACTGGCAAATAAATACATGAAGAAATGCTCACCATCACTGGTCATTTGAGAAATACAAATTAAAATAGCACTGAGATTCCACCTTACTCCAGAAAGAATAGCTGCCATCAAGAAATCAACTGATAACAAATGTTGACGAGGTTGTGGGAAAAATGAACACTGCTCCACTATTGGTGGGAATGTAGACTGGTGCAACCATTATGGAAATCCATATGGAGAATTCTCAGAGGACCAAGATTGGAAGCCCCATTCAATCCAGGTATTCCCCTCCTGGGTATTTTCCCCAAAGAACTGAGAAGTTCATATCACAGTGATATATGTGCACCCATGTTCACAGTGGCACAATTTGTGATAGCTAAATCCTGGAAACAACCAAGATGCCCATCATCTGCAGAGTGGATGAAAAAGATGTGGCATTTTTATACCATGGAATATTACTCAGCTATAAAAAAAGATGAACTTGAGGCCTTCATAGGCAAATAGAGACAACTTGAGACTATCCTCATTAGTGAAATAAATAAGAATCATATTTATAAACATCATATTGTGTCTCTAGTGTAAAAAGTAAATAAGAACTGCAAGAGTAATGAAACCAAAATGTGTAATTGCTATTGTAAAAAAGAGAGAAAGAGAGGAAGGCAAGATGAAGGGTCAGTTAGCAACAAGATACATATCCTCCCAGGAGAACCAACTCATAGGCCAGAATAAAGCACCCTGGAGAGACCCAGACAGGGGGAGAGGGATCCTCTTAACACAGGAAGAAATAAAAATATAAAAAAGCTAGTCAAAGACTTTGGGACTACAACTGAGACAACTGAAGATTGCGGGACACAGAGTTTTCGAGGTGACCCAGCAAGTGTGCACCAGCTTGGATTTGCGCTGGCCAGCAGAGCCACCCAGACTCATTCCCGCTGCCCAGACTCATTCCGGCCACCACTCACAGGAAGAACTTCAGCGCTGAAGTTGGGGGTTGGTGAGCCCAACAGAGAGTGGAGCCAGAGAAGGGACTTTCATTAATCCACAGTCAATGCTGAGAATGAGACCCCCCCACATGGGAGGGGCACGACCAAATGGGCAACCTGTTGGAATCGGGCAGGAGGAGCCTGAACTTGGAGTGACAGTGACTTCAGTTGGTTGCTCCCTCCCCAGAGCAGATTCATGGGATTTGCTTGGACTGGGCCACGCCCCTGGCTGGGCCCCAATGAGCTCTCCCAAATCGATTCCCTGCACCTAGCATGCACAAACTGGGTGAAGGCACCTCAAGCTTGGTTGGCCCAGTATGGAGGGGCAGGCATACGTAGCCTGCTTACACCTCAGTTACAAGAGCAGGCAGGAGAGGGCAGAGGTCCCTCACCAGTGTGCTTTGGAAGAACCTTAGCCAACAGGGAAGGGGGTTGGGACCTGCACTGTAACCTGTGTAAGGAAGCCAGGGCCGTGACAGGAGAGAGAGGTGGGAGGAGGCCCCCAGCCCAGAACCCTGAGAACACTGAACCAGGAAAGGAAAGATAAGGGTAACTGAGGGTGGCAAACACACATCAGACATGGCTTCAATGGACATTAAGAGATATCTTCTGGACCTTGTAGATGAGCTCAAAACTGAAACATTAAATGAGATAGAGCAGGATATGAGTAGAGTAATAAATGAAATGCTCTCAGGAAGCATCTCTCAGGATGATACAGATGGAAGAAGGGAGGAAAACAAAAAAGGAGAGAAACATTTGATAAAGAATATAAAGAAAATATTGAATACATGAAGCAGATTCAAAGAGACTATCAGGAAATTAAAAACTCCATTGAAAGCTGGCAAAACTCCTTAAAAGAAACTAAGGATAGACTATCAAAACTTGAAGAAAAGTTGGCATTGTGTAAGGATGAAAGGAAAGATCTCTTAAAAACAACAAGGAAACAGGCAGTAACAATACAAAGGCTAGAAGATGACAAGAGAATCTACAATTTAAGAATAAGAAACATGAACGAAGAAGCAGGGATACATACAGGCAAATTACAAAAGCTATTCATGGAAATAATTAAGGAAAACTTCCTAGTCATGGGAAAAGAAAATGACATTTGGTTGTGTGAGGCATACAGAACCCAAGCCACCTACAACCAAAACAGATTTACACCCAGACATATAATAATCAAGATGCCAGAAACTCAGTATAAAAACAGAATATTAAAAGCTGTCAGAGAAAAGAAACAGATTACCTATAAAGGTAAGCCCATCAGAATCACAGCTGACTTCTTGACACAGACCATCAGATCAAGAGGAGCTTGGAATGAAGTATTCAAAGCCCTGAAAGAGAATAACCTCCATCCCAGATTGATGTACCCTGAAAAACTGTCACTAGAAGTTGATGGAGAAACAAGATGCTTCCATGACAAAGGGGAACTGGGCAAGTTTGTGACCACCAATCCAACCCTACAGAGAATACTGAAGGACATTCTAGAGAGAGAGAGAAAAAAAATTACCAGGATTTTAGGAACAGTGGCAGAAAGGCCTCAGTGAGTGGGGCAGGCAGTAGAATGAAGGAGAAAACTAGACAAACAAAGGCAGGAAAACAGAATGAGAGAAATGAGGCAGAGAAGGATAACTAGAAACTCTAACATAGATGGCCTTGATATGCTATATTGTTAATAGTGCATCAGGATTTAAAACCCACATTACTCACACTACTCTGCTTAGATGTATTATATTCTGTTCCAGTCATTCTACCTGTACTAGATTTGAGGGCACAGACAGCAATTCAGAAAATAACAGGATATAGTATAGTAATCATCCTTTATTTCCCATTAACTTAATCTAAAGCTCTGTAAAACCTACACTGTTTTACCATGATTGATCATAATCGAATATGGTTTGTTCAATCTTGCTTTTGTATTGATAGATTTTATTCAATGCTGTTATGATTGATAGTATCAAGTCTGAGAGTATAGGTAACTGCATTTAAGATGACAAGATCCACTAGAATATCCACTTTGGTTTGATTATTACCTGCCTTTGAAGTTTTATACTGTCTACAATGTTTTATTTTTACTACTATTATTATTTACTGATATACTCAATTATACTGCTATATTCAATTATGCCTGATGATGTAGACATTCTATTGAAGATAATAAGACACAACACAGTAATCATTGTAGATCACCTTATACTATGGTTTTACAGTACTTTTTGGTTTCATGTTTTTATAGGAATTTGTTTTGTTTTGTCTTATGATGTTTTGTTCTTCCCTCTAATACAGAAAGTATAGAAATACATGCAGAGATTCATGCATGCATAGCTGTTTACACTCTCACTGTTTGACTATCTACTTTGTATGCTTTGGTTTTGTAACTTGAGCAACTATTTCTAAGAGGACAACATGTAATTTATCAACTAGTGATTTCTTATTGTTTATCTTTTTTTTTTGGAATTCTGTATTACCTCTACCCTTTATATGCTTTTGTTTCTCTTTAAATTAAAAAATGAGTTTCTAAATCCTCAGATATGATATTTATCTAGGTATTATTTACTTGATCTCAGCTAGATTTTAAAGTTTTAAGTTTATAGAAGTACATGTAGAGACTCATGCACGCATAAGAAAGGAGAATATTCTAAAGGATATAACTGCATGTATGTTTGAGTGTGTGGAATTAATAATCACGTTGCTAAAGTTTTAGTTGGATGGGTGAGCAAAATTGACTGCAGTCTCACTGTTTGGATGTCCACTTTGTGGACTTTAGTTTTGTAACTTGAACAACTGCATCTAAGAGGAAAGTATATAATTATCAACTAGTGATTATTACTGGTTACTATTTTTGTGCTTTGTTTTGCTTTGTTTTTGAGATTTTGTATTGTTTCTACCCTCTTTCTGTTTCAAAATTTTTTCTTTAAATAAAACAATTAAAAAAAAAAAGCAAGAGGAGGAAAAGCAAGTGCTCTAAAAGAGATAACTGTATGTATACTTAAGTGTGTAGGATTGATAACCATGTTACTAAGTTTTTGTTGGATCAGTGAACAGAACTGTTTGGAGCCTCACTGTTTGAATGTCCACTTTGTATGCTTTAATTTTGTAACTGGAACAACTATATCCAAGAAGACAATATGTAATGTATCAAATAGTGATTTCTTACTGTTTATTTTTTTTTTAAAATTCTGTATTGTTTCTACCTTTTTTTCTGTTTTGCTTCCCCCCTCTTTAAATAAAATTTAAAAAAAATAAATAAAAACTGATCTACTATGTAAAGTAGGATAAATAAAAAAAAGAATTAGAGAAATTCATGTCAGTATGAAAGTGAAGTTGGGAAAAGGTTGTATCAATATGATTCTATATATTTTCATTTACTTCTATTACTAGTTACTTGAATTCATCATTAATTGAAACATTTCCTTTTTGGTTGTTTTTACATTTAAGAATAATTTAAACAATGCTTAGAGAATTATTTATAGTAAATAGAATTTCATTTGTAAGAGGACAGATGTATTTAGATAATTAAATGAAGATGAAGTCACACTATGGATATGGGAATCATTTCTAGGTTGTGAATATGCTGAATCATTGTTGGATCTTTGAGCAGAACTGTTTGTAGTCTGACTGAATATTTATTATATACTCTTTAACTTTGTAACTTGAACAACTACATCCAGGATGACAGTATGTAATTTATAAATTACTGATTTCTTAGTGGGGCTTTTTCTCATTCTCCTTTTTTTTTCTTTCTTTTAGAATTCTGTATTGTTGCTACACTTTTTTTCTGTTTTGTTTTTTTCTCTTCTCTTTAAATATAATTTTAAAAATGCATTTGCTATTGTAAAAAAAGAGGAAATAGGAAGTGCTATAAAAGATATAACTGCATGTATGTTTAGGTGTGTGGGATTGATGACCATATTTCTAGGTCCTTGTTGGATTGTTGAACAGATCTGTTTGCACTCTCACTGCTTGAGGGTCCACTTTGTGTGCTTTAATTCTGTAACTTGCATAACTATTTCTAAAAGAACAATATGTAATGTGTCAGTTAGTGATTTCTTACTGTTTATCTTCTTTTCTAGAAATTCTGTAATATTTCTACCTTTTTTCTGTTTTTTTTTCTCTTTAAATAAAAAAAATCTAAAAAAACTACATGAAATTCACAAAGTATATTAAGAATTTTACTCCTTCGGTGTCAATGGCCTAGTTCTGTCAAGAAGCTACCAGTATATTTTTTCTGTTATAGCTTAAAATAAACACTACCTAAACAACTGTATCATAAAATAAGATTATTATAAAAATCTGGAAATATCAATATGATAAGGGGAAAATTCAATCACTTATCCTATCATGCAAATATCCTAGCTGACAAATCAGTCAAGGAAGATAGGACTTCCACATATTTGAATGTTCTTTTAGTCTTTGTATTAGCATAGATATGTGTGTGTGTGTGTGTGTGTGTATCTATATCTGCAAACATCACTAGGGTCATAGTACATATTCTATATTTATAATCTTTTTTCATACATTTTTAAAATTTTATTTAAAGAGAAGAAAATAAAACAAAACAGAAAAAAGAGTAGCAACAATAAAGAATTCTAAAAGAAAGAAAGAAAAAGGAGAATGAGAAAAAGCCCCAATAAGAAATCAGTAATTTATAAATTACGTACTGTCAACCTGGATGTAGTTGTTCAAGTTACAAAGTTAAAGGGTACATAGTAAATATTCAAACAGTCAGACTACAAAGAGTTTTGCTCAAAGATCCAACAAAGATTCAGCAATATGGTCATCTATTTTACACACTCAAACATACATGCAGTTATATCCCTTAGAGCACTTTCTTTTCCTCTCTTTTTTTTCTTTCTTTATTATATTTTTATTTAAAGATAAAAAATATGCAAAGGGTAGAGATAATACAGAATTTTAAAAAAAGATAAATAGTAAGAAATCACTGATTGATAAATTACATATTGTCCTCTTAGAAATAGTTGTTCAAGTTACAAAATTAAAGCATACAAAGTAGCTATTCAAACAGTGAGACTGTTACCTATGTTTGGGAAGTTTTCCTTAATTATTTCTGTGAATAGACTTTTTATTTCATTTGTATTTGTTGCTGCATCTTCATTCACATATTTTATTCTTAGATTATAAATCCTCTTGTCATCTTCTAGCCTTTGTATCATTGCTTCCTGGTTCCTTGTTATTTTTAAGAGATCCTTCTTTCACGATCATACTTTGCAAATCTATCTTCAAGTTTTGAAAGTTTGTCTTTAGTTTCTGTTAAAAGGTTTTGCCAGGTTTCAATGGAGTTTTTAATTTCCTGATATTCTTTTTGGATCTGTTTCATATATTCTAAGTTTTGTTTATATTCTTCATCAAAGGCTTCTCTCCATTCTCTGAGTTCCTCTATTTTTTCATTTGTGTCTACTAGAGGATTACCCAGGACTTCTTTTATTCATCTTCTTATATCTTGCTTCACCTGAGTTAGAATTTCAGATTTAAATTCATTGATGAGGTCACAGAGGTATTTTTTTACTTCCGATGAGGCTGTCTCTGACATTACAGGTTTGCTGTTCTCAACCTCCTCTGCATTTACCTCTGTTGAACTCACTTTCCCTGTTTCTGCAGTTGGGAACCTTTTGCTCTTTCTCTGTCTTGTCATGATTTCGGCCCCCTTCAGATGGGTGGGTGGTGGAGGTCTCTGGGCTTTTCATTTTGCTTACAGTTTCTCTGCAGTGCACTTGCTAGGGAAGTACCACCCCTCAGTCTGCAGCAGATCTGTGAGTTGCACACTGAGAGCTGGCTCCTCCCCTCATGCCAGTCAACCAGTTTATGCTTCAACAGGTTTGTCTGTTCCCTGGGGATGCCACTGGCCCAGAAAAGCCTTATCCCTGGCTATTGGGTTTCAACCAGAGGTGTGGCCCTGCCCAAGCAGATCCCACCAATCTGCTTTGGACTAGGAGTCATTAGCAGACACCGCCTAGGGCCCCAATTCTAGCCAGCCCTGCCCAACTCCAAAATGTCTCCCAGCCAGTCCTCGCAGTTTGGGGATTCCAGTTCCCTTCACTCACCAAAGGTTGAGCAGCTTGACTGGCTGTTTCCACTCCCCATCTCAGGGCCTCCTCCAGCCAAGGGTCTGGAGCTCACCAACCCCTGCTCTCGGCAGGGCTGCAACCTCAGCTCAATCGTGAGTCACCTGACTTTAAGACGTTCCAGTATAGCAATCAGGGCTCTCCCAGCTCCAGCCCTCTGTCCGTGCTTATTTTTCTTCTTTCTTTTTTCTTTTTTTTTCTTTTTCTTTTTCCTCAGTTTCTTCCTGGGTCATGAGAATTCCTCTCCTTTTGTCTGGCTTTCTCCATGTTGCCAGATTCCAGCATCTGAGTTGTTTTTATTTTTTTTCTCCTCAGAGAAGCTCTCTTATTGTGCCGCCACTCAGTCGGCCATCTTGGAATCGAATTTCTCTCTTTAATTTGCATAAAAGCAATGCCCTCTCTCCCTCTGTGCTCTGCTTATATTTTCCCTACTGATACCTTCTACTCGGTAACCTCCTCATCCTCCATTCTTAAAGCCATTGTCAAGATGGTAGTCCCAGAAAGCAAATCTGATCTTGGGTAAGAACAGACACATGAAATGAGGAGATTCCAATGCATGCAGAGCACCTAGGAGAGACTCCAAGGTTGATTGAGCACTTATTCAGAGTGTGCACCCAATGAACAGAGAGATTGGAAAATCCAGCACACAATGCTTCAGGGACATTGTTTCTACTGCAGACAAAAGCCCCTACATGGTGCTGAACAGAAAATCGGTAACCACGTTATTTCAAAGGCTTTTTCCAGTCTTGTATTTTATTATTTTACATTCTTTCATCTTATATTCCTTTCCCAGATTAAGAAGCAGAAATTTTGTTGATGATTATACTTGATTAGGAGTTAAGACCCAGCTGCACTCTAACCTTGGTCTGTCACTTAGAACTTGAACATTTTAGTTGTGCCCTTTAACCTCCCTCACTGTAAGACTTTTAATTCTATAGGGACTAGAAAACTTCACAGACTTTTTTCACCTTGTCAGTAACCAGTTTATCTGAATATGCCAGTAGCTTAATTTCAGATAACATCAGTCAGCTTGTGGTATATAACAAAGTATACAAAAATTTAGTGGATTAAATAGACTTCACAACTATTTCCCATAATTCTATAAGTTCACTGGGTAGTTTTTCTGAGCTAGGTTGTTACAGATGGCCTCTCAATCTGCAGATGGGAAGTTGAGCATGGTGTGACATGCCTGTAATTGCAGTAATAAGTAGGATGAGGCAGAAGTATCAATGCAAATTCAAGGCCAGCCTGGGCTACATAGAGAGTTTGAAACCAGTCTGAACTATAAGGAGATGCTGTCAAAGAAAGAAAGAAAGAAAGAAAGAAAGAAAGAAAGAAAGAAAGAAAGAAAGAGGAAAAGACAGAAAGAAAAAGAAAGAAAGAAAGAAAGAAAGAAAGTTAAAATTAAAATAAATCTGCAGGTGGCATGGCTCAGGTTAAATGGTTTAAGACTGCTTCACACAGATCTGGCAGTTGCCAGGCTGCTTGTCCAAGATCATTCCTGAAACTTTTCATCCTTGCTGAATTCACCCTTTATCCTACAGGAAATTGGCCCAGTCTTCTTTAGGGTTCTCTCATGATTTCAAAGGACAAAAGGAAGGCTTCATGCACAAGTGATTTTTAAATTGCTACTGGCATCATATTTGCAAATGTCTCATTGGCTAAAGTGAGTCAAGTATCTAACTCAGATTCTACAGAAAAGCTTGCTGAGAGATGCTTTAAAAGATTTTTGCCCAATTTTTAGTCTACCAAAATCACTAGAAAGAGCTTTGAAAGTTGTAAAATATATTTTAAAGTGTCATTTCCTGCATTTATATCATTTGGATTTTTTCCAATTTTAAAAACACTTTCATTGCAATGTTCCACCAAGCAACCTTTATTACCTATCAAAAATTCAGTTACTGTTTTATCTGAATACTCCATTGTCACTAAAGCTACCATCTGAGTCCTATAATGAAAAGACAGTAGGGAATGGTAAGAAAGTAAGTATATGTGGACAATGTGAGAATTAGGAACCAGAGCAAGGTTAGTTTCCAAAATAACCCAGATGGTACTGCAACCTACCAATTTCACAATTTTCCCAGCCAGCCCTGGTAGTGAAAGCCAAAGAATTTAAGTTAGTGGCAAGAATTAGTAGCATTTGTGCAAGAAAGATCTGCATTAAGGGATTAATGTCCTAATTCAGGCATCCCATGGCACAACATACTGTGAGAAAAGCTGAGAGGAAAGAGGAGACTGAAAATAAGAGGTAGGGTAGAGTATCTATCCTAGTTACAGAAGGCTTTTATAATGGCACTCCATTCATCTGTTAGATATTGTCAAGATAAGATAATTGATCAGTCAACAGGGACAAAGAGGTAGATTAATTAAAGGCAAATGCCAGTACCAAAGTTCTAAGCTATTGATAGCAAAATTATAGCCAATGACTGAGGACTCTGAGTCTAACCCTCCCTCCTGGGATGACTAGAAAAGGCTCGTTCTGGCCTAAGTCCACAGAGAAGCTGTATGGGTTTCAGAGTATTCAGGAATGGAATGTGCAAGTTGGAGAATTGAGCTAAATCCTCTTTCAATGGTGTGAGTCCGTACAGTTAAGCTGGGGAAAGCCAAGGCTATCTATAATCCCTGGTAGTGGACTTTTAGGACTCACTCCAGGGCTGGAGGACCATGTCAACACAAACCACTGTGGATGCTACTGCAGCTGAATTTCTATAGACCCTTGCCTCTCCTTAAAGTTGACTTGGTTATTAGGTGAGTCTGGGTTCTGTAGTTGAAAAGAAAAATGATTAGTGACCACGACAGACAGGAGTTGAGAATCCCCTCAAACTGCCTTTATATCATATGTGCTTATTTTTTATAAATCAAATAAAATTGGCTTGAGTACTGACTGTGGACAGGCTTGGTTGTAGGATCCAGTCTTCTTAATTATTATCTTTGTGATATGGACATTTTCTTCACTTTTCCATTAATCAACTTCTATAAAGTATTTACCATAATCAACCTCCCTATAAGGATGTTGAAAGAATTAAATGAGTCAAGTTAAGGGACACAGAGGACAAGACTAGTACCTGGCACATGATAATTGCTAGATAGTTGCCACAATGAATCTGTCTTCCCTTTACTAACATCCCACATTTACCATGATGTATAAGAGTAAGATCAGATTTCCTTCACTTCTGAACAACTTTGTCCTTTGCAGTTTCGTGTCTATCCAAATTTTAATTAATACTAAACAGTTTTAGTAAGAGACTCTGAAAGGGGAATTGTTTTACAGTTCTTACTGAAGTCTTTTCTTTGTCCTTACTAATTCTAGCTAAGTCTATCACTGCAAAATGAGAAGAAACATGTAACCATGAAGTTTTGAATACATTTGGAGATACCTTCTGGTGTCTCTTTCTAGAAGATTAGTCAAGAACAACAGATTGTCTTTGAGATAGCAGAACACAGTCATCAAAATGCAACATGCAAAAATGGCAAATTACACAGCATAGTTCAATGATTAAAAGAAAGGGTAATACTTTCTTAATTTCTCGTCTTTATTTCATGATATTTCTTTGAAGATTTCACACCTTCACTTGTTTGCCTAGAGGGAAATATATCTTCAGCTGCTATGCACAACTGACCAAATAAAGCAAAATACCTAAAGCATCCCATGGAAAGAAACCCTTTGCTGTGCATCTGTCTCTAAATCTTTCTTTAGAATGTCTCTGTCTTTTCTAAATTTACCTACTGCTCAATGATCTGCCCATAAATCTCATTTATCTCCTTTGTCAAATGTAGATATCAATTCAGAAAGTCATAGACTTTGAGAATTACACAACATAATATATAAATTAAGTAATACATAGGAAATTCTTTGTGGACTTTAAAATAGTACACTGTTGCAAGGTATTATCCCATTTTGCACTATTCTCTGATTCTGTGTATTCCTCCAGAGAAGTGAAAGTATTTTTCTCTTCTTTGACACCTCTTCTATCTCTATAAGCTGTGGGGCAAAATATAGACCTTAAAAAAAAAGCAGACTTTAGATAACTTTCTGAATTGATATCTACATTTGACAAATGAGAGAAGTGAGATTTATAGGCAGACCATTGACCTGCTTAGAGTCATAATGCCAGATTTAGACTGAAAGCATTTTAGTGAGGTTTCTTTTGACTCTCTGCCCTAAGGTTCTCTTACGAAGTCACTTTTACAATTCAGTCTTAGGCAAGTTTGGAGAAACACAGTCAAGCTTAAAATCTAGCTAGGTTGTGACTGATACACATGTTGGAAATTCTAGGAAAAGAAATCAGTGTAAGTATAGGAATACTATATAACAGTCTGTTATGGTGGTCCCTGAATCTGAATTCTCCAGATCTAATTAGTTCTGAGGATAACCCCCACCCCCAATATGAGACTAATGACATATAGAAACTTGAGTGGGCACTTGTATTATTCATTCTTGCATGATAGTTTAGAATGAGCTACAAAAATAGTTCTAATGCCAAATTCCACTGAGACTTCTTCCCTCACAGCTACAAGCTATGAAATAGCCCCATTACATTAATTTCAAATATAAACTAAAGAAAAGTTTACCCACTTCTCTTTATATTCTTTTTTTGCAACTTGGAAAACTTGTTTCAGCCAGGTGCAGAGGTATGTTCCTACAGTAGAAGAAACTTGGGAGATGGAGGCAGGAGGATCACTTTGGCTCTGTAGTTCAAGGCCAACCCAGTTGAAATAACAAGACCTCTTCTCTAAGTATTTTTTAATTTTCTTTTTTTAATTGGGATAGTAGTATAGCTCCATGGTAGAGCACTTACTTATCATATAGGAGGCCTTGGCTTTGACCACTGAAACCACACTCACACGCATACACACACACACACAAATTATGTCATTTAGCACATATCACAGAAATAAGGAAGATTACTTACTCCCTATTTATAAAATATAAATTATAACTATTCAAAATTATAATGTAACCCTCAAATTGTGTGCTTTATTAATTAAGTGGTATTCAATTGTATACTTACTGCTACCCTAGCCACAAAAGAAAACACACTGGTTTTTTGGATGCTTGTCAGGACACCTACACTTCTGCTGCCTTCATAAGACCATCACCTGCTCTGTGGAGCTTTCGGTGTTCTTCTAGCAGAAACAGTCAGATCAAAGACACATACACTTATGTATGTGCTCATTTACTCTGTTGTGACCTATGCCTTGGAAGAGAAATGCTTCAGATCATGTGTCCCATTTCTCTCACTCAGGATGAATTGCTAGACATTTTCAATGTCTTCTCTTTATTAAAAGCTATAAAGCAAAATAGAAACATGTGGGATGCTCTGTGGGCAATTTGTAGATCATCTCATTTAATTAAAACATTTTGTAAGAGAAGAAAGCAAACCTAATTAAGAACTTAGGATGATTTAAATGACAAATAACAAGGAGTCATTCTTTATGCAGTAAAGTATTATGCTCAAAATGATGTTTCAGAAAAATTAATATAATAAAACCTCAGTCAGAAAGGAAATAAATAGCTAAAGTACAATGCAACAATTCAAAGTTTCAGGATTCACAAGTTAGTGGCAGCCACTGTTAGTGTGAAAAAAGTAAAAGAGTACAGAAGTGTGTGAACCCTCTGGATATCTCCAGGAACATGCCACAGTTTTGTGTGGCTGACTGGGTGGGTGGTTGCTAAGACCACAAGTTTGTACAGTACGTACTTGTGAAATGACTTTTATATGTCACTACACTTGACATTGAAGATATCACCAAGAATAGAAGAAAAAAAGCCTGTTATAAATCCAAGTCCATTTACTCACCATTTGAAAGGTCAAGTGTTGGAGATAAAAAAAAAATACAGTTATTCAAAATGCCAGCAAAATGACATGATTGTGGGCTAATACCATGGAGTGGGGGGAGATTCATCTTCACACAACATAAATTTTGAGGTCCCTTCATTCTTAGATGGGGGAAAGGAAGAGAAACTTAAGAAAACAGTGATGACTTAAGACTTCTAGGCAGTGCTCTGGTGGTCTGCAGTGGGACCTGTAAAATCTGCTGGTTGATATGCACATAATCACAAGGTCTTGATGCCCCTATAAATCTTGAAAGTACTTTACTTTCTTATTGGTGTCCTCAGCCTTAAAGCAAAAAAGAAAGAAATCAGGTGAATTAAGAGCAGATCAGTCTTATACTACCATCTCACTTTTCACCAAAACTTCAACAAAAAAATGCATTTCAACTTTTTTGTCCAACTATGATGACTGTACCATCAGGCCTAGACAAACATTCCTTAAAAGGCTAATTTGTCTAAATGCAGAATTGAGCCAACAAAGGTTAATGTAGCAAATGGAGGTGAAAATGCCAAGCTTTTTCACCCAAGTCAGTGCTATGTGCAGAAGTGAGTTTCAATGTCCTGAAAAGTAACCTCAGCAGCCATCATTATCATAACCTGCAGGTCAGAGGTGATATGTTTGACAAAGGTAGGGAATAGTTATATTGCTCAGCTTCATGACCTCCAAAATTAGTAACTTTTAAAGTCAACTAAAAGCAAGTTAAGCCACAAGGTTTGTTTAGATTTTTTCTCAGTTACAAGGCCTGGTGTCTGGGTATTTATTAAAAACATAAGAGAGAGATGATTAACTGTTAAGAAAAGGAAAGCAATAAATATAATTTTGAATGTTGAATTCAGATGCAGCAACTGGTTGATTTGGAGAATCAAAGTGATCTGGAGGTAAAATGAAACTAAAGATCTTTGTTTGCTTAATTCTTTGTATAGCTTAACTCAATTTCTCAAGCAAAGCTATTTTCCAACCTTTTCTTTGTCCAACTATGATCATTTCAATGCCTGTAAAATCGTTGCTCATTTCCCTATGGTTGACCCTTTAATTGTCCTTCCCTTGCACTTCTCAGAAGTCAAATTATACCTCTTAGCTTAGATATACTTTCATCTACCTGGTCACACTACCTTTGGTCTTACCACACTTTTGAATCTTATTGATGGCTTCTTCAGACATTCTTTAACTCTGACATTTCCAATGGAAATGTAAGAGCTTTTGGGGAAAAATGAAGTAACAGGGTTGTTTGATTTGTAATGCTTCCACTAATAGTAAATCAACAGGCTACCAAGATCTTTCTCTAAGAAGTAACCTATAATTTTCCTTTCTCCAAACCTGATCTAAATTTTCCATTTGTATGACAATGTCTGTCATAAAACTAGACTGTTGGTATTCTTTCTTTTTTCCTTTCATTGGGAAGAGTATTTTGTTATCCAAATGAGAAGCAAAAGTATGAAAAAGTTAAGATCTTTCTCCAGACAGTAAAATGGGTCTTTAGGTAGCTAGTGAAGTATCTGTCTTGGCATCTTCATGCTGAGAAGAATACAAGCACAATTTTAGTACCTTAATGAGGCTTCTGTACCCTTGACACTTTAGGACCAGATGTATCTACCAAACTAGGAAAACAACAAAATTGGATATTTTATCTCTGAAAACTTGGGTCCAGAACAAAAATCTCCAAATTGTCAGTGAAATCAGAACAAGAGAACCCAACTCTTTGAAAATATAGTCCCTAAGAATACAGAAAGGATATACTATTTCTTGATTTTTCTTTCCCAGTATTAGATAATAGATATATCAGTTCATACTTGTATCCATACTTAGCAAGAAATAAAGAGAAAATTTAGTTTTGACAATATGATAACTTTCAACTCCAGAAGAATGTTTATGATTGGAACTTGGATAAATAAATATTTTATCAATTGCAATGAAATATTTTAGGATTATCAATAGAAAAACAAAATAATATTTATAAAAGTACCCTATGGTTTCAAGCACTGTGCTATAAACTTTTCATAGAGTCCAAGAAAAAATGATTCATACATATAAAAAAATCAAATGTAGATGCATCTTTAAAAATTTGAAAGAGCATCATTTAATTTCCTACTTTTTCAATGAGTTATTGACTATTAAGTTAAAGTGTTGTGAAATGGTTTCAGCAAGTGAAATTGCTGCTGATGAAATTGTACCTATTCTCAACACATTTAGGACTTATCTTCATCAGTGCTGAAAATCTTGATTGGAAACCTTGATTAAATATAAGATTGCATTTACAAGCAGTGACTTGTGATTTCATTCTGGATGTTATATTATTAACTTTATTAACTTTCTACTTATGATTGAGTAGAAGAAGGTGGTGAAGGAAACCTTAGTTCCATTTCACATAAAAGGAGAAAGACACAGAGAAGTTAAATAGTTTTTTATTTAAACTTCTACAGATCAGTAACTGATACTAAATTAACCTAAAATGTGCCCAAGAATGATATTGTGGATGATCCCCTTTTCTGACAATGACAATGAAATCTTAGACCAACTGTATGAGTTTAATTCTCAGTTACTGAGGTTTATGTTATTACCACAAATATGTTCATTACTTTTACCTCTTTGTTTATACCCATAATATGTTCTGTATGGAAATGTGACTTTGCCTATCCAAAGTAAGAGTGCCTAGTCCAGCTGCAATGTGATAAGTGCATGCTAAGAGCACTAAACATAGAATCCCAACCATCCAGATAGGAGTCCACTCAAGTAATAGAGATCAGTCCTGAAATAGAGCTCCTTGCAATTATCAGAAAAGAAAAATCAAAGAAAAGAGAGAGAATTAAAACAAGCAGACTTCCTTATTTTAAAATTAAACCATTTCTTCCACATTGAATAAATATGATTTCTGAATTAAATGGTACTCTTAGGTCCATTGGGGCACAGATTGTAAGAAGTATGGATTTTATTTAGGTAAAACTGGAAAAATAATGCACCATCTGTGCATATATATATATATATATATATATACTCCCATGGGAACAAGAAAGTTTCACCTTTTCCCACAGACAATAGAAGGAAGGGTTTGAAGAATGCAGAGCTGAAAATCAGAAGTTTCTGGTCCTGGCTCCACCCTCTCCATATTACTTGAGACCTATGCCATCATTTTTATTTTATATGGTTTTATTATGTCTGATGGTATGGGCAGCTATTTAAAAGAAAACAAAGACATTGTGGTAGCCATTGTTGATCTCCTATTATCTTGTTTTGAAGTCCTGTATAGTTTTCACTGTTCTGTTCTGATTGACTTTATTCAGTTTTATTTTGTTTGGTTTTATTATTTTAAAATAAATATTTTAAAAAGTTTTATGTCCTTCCTTCCCAATAAAATACATATACTTTCCTAATCTTGTCATACAGTGGTTATCAGTTTATATGAATAAGGAACTGACAAACACATGTGGTAAAATTTTAACCAGGTTAGAACTACATTCCCACGAATTCCCTGTCCTGCATAATTCTGTGTTAATCTGGGCCTTAAGAGCTATTAGGCAAGATTTTGAAGGTGGAAATCAGCAAATAACCATCCTCACTTTTTGTACCCAGAAGCTCAAAGCCGAACACAAAGCACTGCTATATCCCAAACATGGTTTTGCATCATCTCTATGATGAATGTGATCATTATGTATATCTGTCATACCAATTTTTAAAAAGATCTGGAGAGTCAATGACAAATTAGATGGTCCCAGTTAATAAGAAATAAATAGTCCAGTGTAGCCACCTGCAGCTCCAGTCACAGGAAGGAATTATCAGGAAAATCAGTATATCAATTTATACAAATCTAGGTATAGTTGGGGAGAACAGATATTTAAAAATAGTAAACCTTGAAATCCATGAAAATAATATGTCTTTTACTTAGGACATTGATTTCTTTCATTGGTGATCTTTAGTTTCTGCATAAGTATCATAAATGTCTTTTGTTAGATTTATACTAAAGTATTTCATGGTTTTGGTTTGATTGTAGCTGAGTCTTTCAATTTCCATTTCTAACTTGTTAATAGTATACAAAACAAGTTTGGTTTTTATAGTGATATGGAGTCCTGTGACCTTACAAAATTTAACTATTGTTTTTATTGGTTGAGTTTACAGGTTTTTGGGAAGACACCTCAAGAAATAGTTTAAATACTCAAATGGATGTTTGAGGAAGTTTTAGGAAAATAAATTGGATTTGAAAGCTACCTCTCTTACCAGATTCCAACCCTGTGTTGGAATGTAAGAGTGCATAATGTAAGTGTATTTATGTCATGAAATACAAAGAGATAATGTGTGGAAAGAACCAGGACAAAGTCTATCACCTAGGAACAGTTTATACACTGCCGTCTCTACTCTTTTTGACTCTGGGTTTTTAACCCTTCCAGACCTTAGTTTCTCTTCCATAAAAATGGACACAAATTATTATATTTATTTCACAGTGTCTTTGGGGGTGTTAAATCAGGAATTTAAGCAGATCATTTTGAAAGATTCCAATATGTATGTAAATGTCAACTGCCATTGTAACATCATTATCAACATCATCTTCAATACTACAATATTAGTTCATCGCAGTATTGGTTATTTATTTTTGCATAAAAAGCACTTGAAAATTTTGTGGGTGGAAACAAAAATCATCTCTTTGTTCTACACTCTACAATGAAAGCAGAGTTTTATTTCATGGGATGTTGACTGAAGTAGCTTGATGAGGCTGGAAGCCTGATTCCTGTTTGGGCTTTTGTACAGGCAGCAGAATGGCCAGGGCAAGGCTGAGTCTCTCTGCTTAAAATCTCACATCACTAGAGCTTTTTTCTTTCTACATGGGCTTTCTCTCAGAAGGATAGTGTAAGACTTCGTTAGATGTTTATTCTAGGCTCTGAGAAGCAAACCCTAAGGTTTCAAGACCTCTGAAGGTCTAAACTCGGAAGTTTCAGAAAATGATTTCTGTCAAATTGTATCATTTAAAGTGAGTTATTGAAATCAGCCTGACTTAAGGGAAAGAAAATAAATTGCTTCTCCTTGATAGAGAAGCACAATCACCTTGTAAAATTTTATTCAGGGTAGAAACAATCATGTGGCAATCTTTGGAAAAAATGCACCACAATTTCTACACACTTTTCTTGAGTACAGCCTCCAGTAACCATGCTCAGAAGTATATTCACATTATACTACAGGCAAATCCAGAAAATAACTTATAAATCTGCTGTTAATTCATTGTATAGCAGTTCCTGGGCAATGGCTGTCTGGTTACAACAGTGGGCCACCTGCATCTCAGCAGGAAGAGCTGTGGATTGGTTTGACATTGAGAATTGGTTCTTAGTAAGTAAGCTTTTATAACCTCATTGCCTAAATGGAAATGTGAAATTGATGCGGAACGCCTGGATAATTGATTGTTTCTGCTACCCAGAAATAAATTCTTACCCCTAGGGATAAGAGGACCTAATAAGCACTGACAGATACATCTTCTGGAAGGAAAATACCTATCAAAGAGAAATGAGTGGAAAAGGAAATATAGGCTTGTATAATCACAGCTGTGGTCTCTTAGTATAAGAATCAATTTAATGTTTATTTTAAAAATACATCATACTTTTGGAAAGACCTTGCAAAATTTGATGACTATGGTAATTATTGCAGATCTCTTCATACTTTCTATTTTCATATGCAAAATTTAGCAAGTACATTGTCTCAGGCTTACACTATAATTCTCACGAGAAAGATAAAATAAAGCTTCTACCTGCCCATTTAAAAAAAATTAAACAGGTTTTACAGTGTTGCTTTTCTGCCAATTCAAGGAAGATCTTAGAAAAACTCAGAAATGCAGCTATTCTTTTCAGTATGGAAATGTTACATCATCCATGAGGGCTAGTCTTCCTGTAATTGCCTCTAATTTCACAACCCCTTTTATGACAAAATCAGCATTTTGCAAAATCAGTCTCATCTCTCTTTTCCTAATGAATCCAAATTTTAAAGTGTTAGCATTGTCAGGCAGATATGAGGAAGTTAAGACACCTCAACAGAACTTTCAAAGTACCATCCTTATATCTCTAATCTCTTCTTTATAAAAGTTCATCCAGTACTAGTATCTTCATCTTTCCCTAGTCTCACAAACAATCCTCAACATGGGCATTCTACTCAAGAAAACAAACACTTCTCTGGCTGAACTTCTGTACTATTTTGTTCAAGATAAACAATTCTGGAATCATCAACATTGATGGACATGGGTGTATAGTGGAAGGTTCTTAGCTCATTCTACTCATACAGTTTATCAAAGACTTCACTGAACCAAAAATATTCTTTTTAAGCAGAGAGAGAAAATAGGATGTAGGATGCTAAGAATCATATAAGAAAACAAATTTTAAAAATGAAAAAAGAAAGAAAAGAAAAATAACAACATTGATCATAAAAAACTTGTTTTTGTTTTATTGTCTTTTATTTTTCTGTCTCACATGCCAGATTCCTTTACCTCAGATTACTGAGAACAATCTGTCACATATCAAAATCAAAAGCAGCTAACTAAGAAGTTTGATTTAAACATATTACTTTTTAAAAAAGACACATAATAAGAATAAGTTAAAGAAAGGGGATTGGTATTATAATTCAGCATGGAGGAGGTATCTAAATTTATACCTTGACCTAGTACAGTTATCTTACATATTTTATACACTTTGGTCTGTTAGTCTAGTTTTCCATTTGCATACATGATAATTAACTTTGTAAGTCTTATAAGATAAATAAATGAATCTGATGCTGAAAAAAATGAAAGAGGATAGATGGGGAAGAAGAAAGGAACGGAAATGTATTATGTAAATGTACTGATTCTCTACCATCAATATAATTATTGAGTATACCAAAATGTGCTGATAAAAGTTAAAAAAACAAATATAACTTAAAAAGTGGACAAAAGCAATGTTCTATCGTGAATATACACTAAGTGGGGCAAAGAAACAATGTATAATTCTTTCTTTACCTGATAACTATTAACTTCCTGGAGATTCCAAACATCTCATGATCCATTAGTGTTGAGATTACTAGATAGCGAGACACTACAGAGGAGAAACAGGCACATAACGTGACTTGAGAAGGCAGTGTCAGAATCATCTGAGGCAGTAGGAAGTTTCAGAATCTGCATGTAGAGGAGTGGTAAAAATATGCTGAGGCTGAAATTGTTATTGCTGGGTATAGAATTATAGGTTGGCATTTTTTGTCTTTCCTTTACAATATGGATATTTTTAAAATTCTAACTCATTAATGCCAGCACCTAATTTCTAAAGATACCTGTTTTAACTCTAAACCTTTCTCTATAATGTGTTTAATTTTTCAAAATTTCTGCTTATTTTCAAACTTTTAAAGTTCATCTTTGATCATTAGATGTTTGGATATGTTGCATTCCAGTGATTTCTTATCTTTTCCGTTTTAAAGGAAAAAGATGGTACCTGGAATATTGTATTTTGGACTGTTGGTTTAGTATGTTTCATTATTCTGAAAATTCTTAATCACTACATCTTTGTACATTATACCCCATTCTCCGACTTTCATTCTGTGGTTTTCATTGGGTGGCTTCATTTTTATTTTGTTTTTGTCGTTGGGTTTTAGTAAGAACTATTCCTACTAATCTACCTTAAAATTAAATAGATTTTTTCTCAGCTGCACAAGGGTACTGATGAGGCTGTAGAAGATATTTATCATTTCTGTATTTTTTTTTCTAACTTTTCTTCTTGGCTCTTCCATTGATTAGATAAAATTCTCAATCTACTATAACCTATTTCTACTTTTTTTCACACTGGAGTTTTCAACATTTTAATATTTAATTGCAACTCCTTGTCTAATAATTCCAATATCTGGATCATTTCTGAGTCTGGTTTTGTTTGTGGATTGATCTCTTCACATTGACCTTTTTTCCCTTAATTTTTGTATATCTCATAATTCTATGATTTTCATAGTGCTTCTGATAGTAAAACTAAGAAAAGTAATGTTTATGCTGGACATTTGAATCAATTTAGTCAAGAGTTGAATTTATTTTTATTATTGCTATGATTACCTTCAATGCATTACCAGCTTCAAATTTCTCTGAAACTGTTTCTCACTTCTTATTAATAGAATTCTGTTACTGCCATTTATTTTTTATTTTATGCAAAAAATTCATAACCAACTAATAAGAGAATAGCAACAGTTACTACACTGGGTATTACTACCTTCAAAGTGGTTATTCTGCATAAGGATTAAATCAAAGAGGTTACTACAAAAATTTCTTTAAAAATACTGAAAAGGCCTACAAAGTGCAAGGACCTAAGTTTGATTTCTAGTACTCCAAAAAAAATAAATAAATACTGAAAAATGAGATGGAAATACTATGACTGACTCACACTAGCAAGTAGAAGTTGTTCCCTGACCTGTGGATGAGTTCAGATTCGTAGGAGCATTTTGTTACCCAATTTCCTTTGTAATTTTAATTTTTGTTTTATTAGTACATGTTTGCAGTACCTGGAGTTTAAACTCATCTTGGTGAGTAGATACATGTGCATAACACAGCTTGCTTCTTCCCCTTCCCATCCACCTTCCTCCCACGATCTCTAAATTTCTTTTCTCCACTTTTGTTTTGTTGCTATTATCATTCTTAGTTCATGTTTATAACATAAAACATTTTCATTTACTATGAGTATTTGGCACTTGTACATTGCATATCTTACTTCCCTTTCACAATATTCTCACCTTTTATTAAATTTCATTTTCTGTCTGCTTCCATCTCTTGGCTGCCTTCCTATATGCTACACATCCTATATGCTTCCTATATGCTACTTCCTATTGTCTTATCTTTTATTTTGCACTTTATTTATATTTTGGCTTTCTTATATGAAAAACCATGTGATAGTGAAGCTTGTGTGTCTGATGTACTTCAATTAACTTTTAGAAAAAATAGTGCCATTTAACATTACTTGGTCTTCTAAAAAATGAAATTATTAATCTGTGAATACCATTATCCCCAATTAAAATATGTTTTATAATTATAGAAGTTCATGGTTTCACATTTGAAGACTATTGTCTTAGTCCAAAATGGTAGGTAATTCTCATTAGAAGTATGACATGAACGAAACCTGTTTCTAGACACACTTCATCTCCTACACACACACAGCATGCTTAAGTACTCCAGTCCCCAATAGTTTAATATTTTTACATAATCAGCTGAGGGCCTAGAAGAAACTATTGCATTTTTCAAGCTTCTAGTCTTAACACTTATTTGTCTTCCCAAGATACACAAACATATGAATACATATCCTCATTTATAGAGAAAAGCAGACCCAGACATTTCAAACTTGATTTTAGGAATCCTAGTTCCTTCAAGCTTTGACTTAACTAGTTTGGGAGATTGCCCCAATGACAAGTTTTAGGGCATTGGACTCTCTCAAGAGATATGAGTACAAAAATTTGACAAATTTGAAATCCAATTTGGCACAGTGAATCTATATTTCCCAGCTTTGTAAACTATTTACTCATTTCTTCATACAGAAAAGACATTTCTAAACTCAGGAAACCTGAAAGATTTCCTCTTTCTATTTAAAAATTAGAAACTAAAATTTATCATAACAGAGAAATTCTTCTCTTTGTTTCAAAAAAAAGGAAAGATTATTATTCTTCTAGAGTTTCCCACTTGCAGAGAATTTTAATTTAGGGTCCCATCCATTCCATTTATTATACCTAAAGTTCTAGCCATTATGGTTGGAACAGAAAGATAGGGACTGATATTGGTGGAACAGAATTAAAGACAAAAGCAAAAACTATGCCTTGCAGAAGTTAAAAAAATCTATATTAGACTATAAATTTGATATACATCTAACATGGGGAATAGAGGAGAGGGAGAGAGATACTTAAAGTTCTCCAATTGCAGTTCTTTTAAGCTAAGGTTACTATGAAATTCTTATTTAGTTAAAACAAGACAATACAAGAACACTTATGATGACAGGGACAACTTCTTCATCAAGATTGCAAAGAATTGTGTTCTACTTTACTGAGAAATGTGAAGAGAGGTATTAGAGAATGCTGAAGGGTTTAGGGAAGATCCAGAGATTATAAACACTGTGGCAAAGCCATTCATAAGAAAAGGCAATTTCTCCTCCTGAGAAAAGAATGTGTTGTTGCTGGTGATTCTATCAGGGATATGGATCGTTTTAGTTTTTTTTTTTTCTATAAGTGTTTACTGAACAGCTGTGTTTACAAAGTGGCATAGGGTGCTGTTACTATTGATCCTGTGAGTAGTTCTTAGAAAAATAAAATCACTTCGTTTAAAATGCCATTGAATCCAAAAGGAAACAGACAACCTACAGAATGGAAGAAAATATTTGTCAGCTATTCATATGACAAGAGATTTATATACAGGATAAATAAGGAACTCAAAAATAATACAAAACAAGTAATCTGATTAATGAGAAAGATTTGAATAGACATTTTTCAAAAGATGAAATGGCCTACAAAGATGAAAAAACTGCAGTATCATTAGCTATCAGGAAAAAGGAAATCAATAGAGCAATGAGACATCATTTCATTTCAGTCAGAATTTTTATTACCAAAAAGACAAAGGTAATAAATGCTAGCAAGGATGTGAAAAATAAGAAACCATTGCATACTATCAAGAAGAATATAAATTAACACAGCCATTTTGAAGAAGAGTGTGGAAGTTTCTCAAAAAAAGTAAAAGTAGATCATCATATGATTCAGTTATCCCACTTCGAGGCATGTATCCAAAGGAAATGAAATCAGCATACTAAGTGTTATGATTTCAATCATGAATGATTCTTGAAAGTTTGCACATTGAAGTTTTGATCCCCAGTGCAGTAATGTTTACAGATAGGTCCCTTAGTAGCTCATGGGATCACTAGTGCTGTGTTTTCATGAAAGGATTTATCTATTTATGGATTCATAGCTTAATGAATGTGGGGGAAAACTTCATAATCAAAATAAAATCCATCCTCTCACTCTCCTCCCTTCTCTCCCCCTTCCCCTCTTCCCTCCCCTCCTCTCCTCTCCCCTCCTATCCCCTCCTCTCCTCTTTTCTCCCCTCCTCTTCTTTTTGCCCCTGTCCCATCCTCTCCTATTTGCTTCCTGGCTGAAGTGACTAGGTCCAGCAGAATGGTAAGTACTTTCTGAATCACAAAAGTACCTAATAGAATACACACAGGGGTCTTAGATCCTTTAACTTGTCCCCAGGTTTCTACAAATCACTGACATTATGTGAGTGACTGGTGCCAGTAACACAATGTAGCTCTACTAGATTAAAACTACTTCAGGGAAACAAATCAGAGTATTACAGGTCTTATTTCAAAATTGTGCTGCCTCCACAAAATTATCTGTGTTTAACTTGAAACATTAAAATGGGACTTTTTGAAAAAAATTACTCTTCTTGTCAAGATGCCTTGAGATGAACGATAGAATAGACTGAGTTCTAACTGTCAGAGATTTTCCATTATATTTTAATTATGCTGCTATTTTTATTTGTGGTTCTTAATATGCTTCTGTCACCACCACAGAACACCTGGGAATCCTGCATGCATCTAACATAACAGCAATTAATTCCCCTACTCAGTAACCCAGAACAAGATCTAATGTTGCAAGCTGAGGGTCACCAGGATTTTGCAGAGGGAATCATTTTTATTGGTTTCTTTAAAATTGTTTTGTTACCTTGCTTGAGAAAAGCAACCAGGATTACAGTATCATGAAAGTAACACTTTATATACTTATAAAACAAAGATCTCTATTCTGCTTATATAGCCAGAGAGTTTTTGATAAAATCTGTTGCATTTAGTGTAGTAGTCCAAACAGCCTTACTTTGACTGTAGCTCTCTCAGATTTCTCTAGGAGTCCCCTATGTTGTCTTTCCTGGCTTTAGGAAGCTGTTCTTTGAGTCTCCTGTGATGGTTTTCATTTTCTGTTCTTAATTCATGAAGCTCTCTTGCCAAAGGCAGCGAAGCTTGGTCTATAGATGCTTACACAGTGGCAGTCATTAGATACTCCCCACTTCCTTGGTATCCCACTTTTGTACCACTCTAACCTGTCAGCTCCTGTCAATATAATTCAATCTCACCCTTTCATTTTTATGTTACACTACCCAGGAACTGAAACAATGACAATTTATGCCTTAAAACTATCAGAGATGTTAATATGTTAGTTGCTTGGTTCTTTTATTACTAGTTTTTAGTGTTTCTTTTGTGAAAGTCCTCCCTTCATGGGCTCAAGCTAAACAACTGATAGCATAGTTTCCGCATGGCCCATGAAATTACTTCCTAGTCCGCTGCTCTTGAACCAAATATATGTGTGCCAACTTTTCCCCTTTATCATGAAGTTTTCATAGAAGACTCCTCTATGGTATGATCGTATAAGATCCAAATGAACAAATCCTTAAGCAGATCAGAAGGCCAAATGACATCTCTGGTAGATCTCATTGTTCCACTGACTGATAGACACTTGACCAATCTCACTTTATTCATTCATCTATTGATAGACATACAGTCTGCTTCCAGGATTTAGCTTTTATCAATTGTGCTGCTGCCATATAAATAGTATGTATGTGTGACTGCAATACGATGTTCTTAGCTCTTTTAGGATGATGCCTACAGGGGAATAACTGGGTCAAAAGGAATTTCTAATTTAGTTCTTTGAGAAATAGTCGTACTGACTTCATAACAGTTGTACTACTTTGCATTCCCATTACTACATAAAAGAGTTCCTTTTCCATTACAGTCATTTATTATTATTTGATTTCATGATGATTGACATTCTTTCTGGTATTAGATTAAATTTTAATGTTGCTTTAAATTGCATTTCTTTAATGGCCAGCAATGTTGAATATTTTTTAATGTTTGGTGGCCATTTATACTTCCTCTGAGAGTGTTAATTTCACTTGCACATTCTTGATTGGATCTTTTTTTTAATTCTTTATACAGTCTATATAATATAGTTTTCCTGAGAAATAGTTGGCAACAATTCTTTACCATTCTGTAGGTTGTCCCTTCACTCTACTGATTGTTTCCTTTGCTTCACAGAAGATTTATAATTTTATTTAATCCCAGTACTTAATTCCTGCTGTTATTTCTTCAATAGTTGGAGTTCCACTCAGAAAATCCTTCCCAGAAGCCAGTACTTCAAGTGTTTTACCTACTTAATCATCCACTTCTTTGGTTAGGTTAGTTCTTAGGTTTCTAATTCTTTGATACTATTGTGAATGATACTGTTTGCTTAATTTCTTTCTCATTGAGTTCATTATTGGTGAATGCTGCAGATTTTTGTGTGTTGATTTTATATATATATCTACAATAATAAAATTGGTTATTAATTTTAAGCCTTTTTTGTGGAAAACTTTGAGTTTTATATATAGAGCATTGTGTAACTGCAAATAAGAATAATTTGACTTCTTTCTTTCCTATACATATCCCCTTTATTTCTTTCTCTTGTCTGATTGTTCTGGCTAAAGTTTTCAGAACTATGTTGAACAGAAGCAAGTGATGGTGGGAATACTTGTCTTTGATTTCAAAAAGAAAGTTTTCAATTTTTCCTTCATTTAATATGATGTTAGTCATATTAGTTAGTTTGTGGCAAATCAGTTTTCATAAGATTTAGGTAAGTCTGATAATAAAGATCCTATTTTCTTCAGGATTTTTAAAATCATGAATGTGTATTAGTTTTTTCCAATAGCTATTTTTGTATCTATCGATGTGATCATACCGTTTTTGTCCTTGCTTCAGTTTATGTGATGTATAATATTTACTGATTTGTATATGTTGAACCAGCCTTGCAATCCTAGAATGAACCCTTCTTTGCCATGACATATGATCTTTTTGATGAAGTGCTGCATTCTATTTGCAGATATCTTGTTAAGAATATTTCCATCTATGTTCATGGAAGAGACTGGCTTGTAGTCATTTTTTTAGTTAGATCTTTGTCTGGTTTTGAGATCAGAGTGATGCTGGCTTTCAAAAATGAGTTGAGAAGTACTTCTCTTTAAATTTCATTCAATATTTGGAAAGTATTGGTGACATAAGATCCTTATAGGTTTTGTAGAATTCAGCAGTAAATTAATCAGATCCTGGGATTTTCTTAGTTGGTAGGTTTATTTATTGCTGTCTCAATTTCATTTCTTTTTTGTGGAGTATATGCCATTTTCATGTCTTTTTTTGTTCAGTTTTGGTAATTCATGTCCATTTCTTTAAGAATTTCCAATTTGTTGGAATAAAATTTTTCATATTAGTTACTATCTTCTGGAGTTTGACAGCATTGTGATTTCATCTTTTATATTCTTAATCTCATTGATACAAATCTTCTCTTTAGGTGTTCTAAATTTTGGGGGATTTCTTCTGTTGATTTCTATTTCTACTCATAATTAATATTGTTGATTTTGATATTTTATATTTATTTAAGCAGGATTTTTAGGCTAGAATGTGACATGTTTTGGATAAATTTCCATGTTCTGCAAAGAACAATGTACACTCTTTTGTAGTAGGGTAGGATACTCTGTAGGTACCTATTAAGTTCATATGTTCAAAAGTTGGTCCAGCTCTGACATTTTTTCATTGACTTTTTTTAGTTGATATATCTCTTTTTGCAAATGAAATGTTGAAATCTACCACTGTGATTATGTTGTGTCTATTTGATCTTTTATGCCTAGTGGTATTTGTTTTATGAAAGTAGCTGCTCTGGTTTTTGATGCATAAATGTTTAAACTGTTATCTTGGTTGGATTATTCCCTTAAACATTATGTAGTGGCCATCTTTGTTTCTATTGATCAGTATTAACTTAAAGTTTACTTTTCTGAGAGTAAAGCTGTTAACCCTTTTTGTTTTGGGGATCCTAGTACATGACATATTCTTTTCCATCCTTTGATTTTTAGTCTATGAATATCTTTTTGGATTAGATGAATTTTTTAATGCAACAAACTATTGGATTCTGTCTTTTGATCAATCTGTTAATATATGTCTGGGGCTTGCAGAGTTGAGGCCTTAACATTGAGAAATATAACTGAGATACTAATTGATTCTAACATTGAACTCCTCTGTTGATAACATCTGTTTTTCTGTCTTGTTCTGTTTAGTTTAATCTATTTGCATTGGTTGATATATTCATTACACCTGGATTTTTCACTTTGCTGGTTTTATTGTGTCTGCCCAATATATTCTTTGTATTTTTTGGAGTGCTGATTTGATATTCACAAATCTCTTTACTTATTCTTTTGCATGGAATGTCCTTATTTCCCCATCTATTTTGAAGGCAATAGTTAGAGTTCATGCAACTCAGGGTAGTCCTTCAAATTTAAACCCTCCAACATACCTGAATATGTTAACCTATTTAAATACCACTGAAAAGAATGTGCCACTCTGAGTGACTGCTTGCTTTACTCCCCAGCTATACTGTTTTTTAAAAGAAGCTTTTATTAGGTATATTAATCTGGATTGGCAGGTGTTTCAGTTTTAGCATTTGAAATACTTCAAAGTCTTCTGTCCTTTAGAGCTTGCACTAGGAAGTCTGCTGTAATTCTAATTGATTATCTTTGTATGGAAATTTTTTATTTTTATTGGTACATGCTTGCAGTAAATAATGATTACATTCACTGTAGGAAATTGGTACAAAACACATAAGATGTTATATGTACTTAACACATTTCAATTCTGTAAATGTAACTTGCTATGTTTATTTGTTTTGCTTTGTTTTTTAGTAGCTTTTTTTAGAAATGTAGTGTAATGGTACCTGTGTGTTTGATACATAATTCTTACATTTTTGTGGAAAGTTGGTACATATATGCAATACATATTAAGTCCTTTTTTCTTCCTTTATCTCTTCCTTCTCCCTTGACTTTTGGGTCATGTTCTCTTTTCACTCACCAACTTTCTTTATCCCTTCTTTAACCCATTCTTGCCAGCTTAAGCCATCAGATTCTGAATGACTATCCAATCAGGCAGTTTGTACCACCGGCTGTGCAAATGTATCTAATCACTTTTACCATCTTTTACTATTAAAATTAATTTAAAAATTTATAAATGGATTGAATCTAGTTAGTTTCTTGAATTTGAATAAATACTGCCCAAATATTAATATTAATGCTATTCCTACATCTTTAAAAATTCTACAATAATCAACAAATTTATTTATTTCATTAAATTAAAAGAAATTTATATTTGTCAATTTCTTGAAAACATTTTACACTCAAAGGCAGCAGATTTGTATAGAGTTCACAAAACATCATAATGTGTTTGCTTTTTTTGCAGCCACAGAAACACCTATTTTTTTTTTCAGATAAATTGGCTGTGTTTCTTGCTGATCCTAAATAAGCTATTATAAACTGAATGCTTTTTCAAGTAATTTTTGCCTGTGGTGTTTCTTCATAGATTAATAGTTTATTGATAATTAATTCACTAAGTTTTAATATTAAAATCTTACAAGTACCTCATTGCTGATGTGCATAAAATGTATTTACAACTGTTGTAATTTCTCATACCATTTTCATATCATTTCTAATGCCATAACAATTTGTCATCCATTTTAATGTTTTCCCTAAGGAACAATAGTATGATATAACATCTGGCCTGCTAAATCAATACCTTTATTTATATTATTATAACCAAAGACCCCCTGAAAAGCAGTGCAAGCCATCTGATGGGCTAGTTATACATGTACCACCACTGGTTCAAACCACATGTTGGTGAAGTCAATTCAAATAACAGCCACCTGGCAGTGAGACATACAAATTATGGCCCCATCATGAATGTATTAATCAGTTTTGTAGAACTCTGCTACTTGTTGTTGTTTTCCCTTCTTCATTTGTGCCCCTGGATCTGCCTTGGAAGAGTTGAGAGAAAGTAGTACTCTCTTTTATTTTCTTATTGTTTTACCATGTTCCTGTGTGTATGCACATCTGAGTGACTTTTTCCCCTCTTTTTTTCCTTTTCTTCTCCTGCAGAGGGTTGAGATCAAATAGGATAAGGAGAACTTGCAATTGACATAAGTATCTTTTCAATAAGATACTATCTTCCTGTGATGTGTTTTCAGTTATTTGTCCAGAGAGAATATTTACTCCTTCTGCTATTTAAGTGATGTGGGCTCTGTACCTATGCCTGGGTAAAGAATTACTCCTGATTACAGCAGCATCAATGGATCAAATAATACATCACTTACACCTAACAGACCTTGGATTTTCGTTTTCACCCTTTATCAATACTCTTTGCAGTTGCCACTCAATTGTTATTAGCAGTTATTCGTGATGTGGAAGGAAAAGTGGAGAAGAGGGAGTAAGGATGGCTGAGTGAAGAGTGTAAGTCTATGGAGGATAGGTATCAGGGGAATAACAATAGGTGAAAAATAAATATTGAGTCATTCGGCCCGATGTCTTTTAGCTGGATTGAAGTGTTAGTAATAAGAACTTTAATTTGTAGGGAGAAGGATGAGAGAGATGTAGGAGGAAGGAGGTGTATTTTAGTGTGGAGGAAAGCTATGAAGTTGTCAGAATCTGTTGAGACATTTCAACAGACACCTTTAAAGCAAAAAAGGGGCAAGGTAAGGCAAGGAAGAGGAAAAGGAACAGAGTAGAAAGGATAGAAGGTTAATAAAAGAGAGGATAGGGTCCACTGAGAGAAAGCAGAATATGACAAACTAAAACTTTTAAGAGAAATAATTTTAAAAGTTGGAAAAACAAAAAAAAATAGTATTGCTATCAGAGCTTTCACTGAATAAAATAGGAAAAATAAGAAGAGGGTGAGAAAATATACACCAACTAAGTCAACCAAAAATATAAAACAACAATAACAAAAAATGTTCACCAGGAATTCAGTTTAAATGCTCCAACAAGAGAATATACATGCAACTCATACGTGACCGCTTTGCCGAAAGGCTGGAGTGTTCACGCAGTTCCCTTCTTGCCTTGGTTGTGGTCTGATTGCATGCAGCCACAACAATATCCCTTTTTTCCTTTGTACTCTCAAACCCCAACAAACCCAGTCTCAAGAGTTCTCTCCACCAGCTCAAAGGCAGAATCTGGTGCTGTCCCTGGTCTCTGCTTAAGGACACTTCCCTGCAGACGTTATGGTGGAATCTGTGGGCAGGTTCACATACAGGAGAGGGACTGCAGAGCTGCTGGTGTGCTTATGCTCCAACAGGGTCCCTTGGAATCTGTGAACATATTCATGCATCAGTGAGTGGGTGAGTTCTCAGAAGAAGAAAAGGTTGACATGAAACTGAGGGAACCACCAGTGATTCACTCACAAATGGGACTTCACAGCATCTGTAGCAAGATTGTGTGTCCTTGGGAATCTACCCACTCCACTTATTTATACTCTATCTAGAGTGGAGGTGGGGAGGTTCCCTTGCCCTTGGAGAGAGCACTGCTGAGGTTGTCACTGGGCTGCATTGTCTTCCAGGGTTTGGAGGTGAGGAAATGGGGCAAGGGGCTTGGTATACAGTAGAAACTGACCCAGGAATCCATCCTCCACAGCATTTGATCACTTGTTCTCTCCCTCTGGCTATTTGGAATGCTGTTGTAAAGGCTGCTTCCCAGAAGGGCGAGGTATTGTGCTGAAGAACCCAGCTGTAGTGATTCCAATTCCCTCATCAATGTTCCAGTTATTATGTATGATCTTTGTGTTCCATCTTTTCAGCTAATTATCTGATTTAGAGTGTAAGAACCTCCTCTATTATAGGCTACCTGTGGCTTCAGTGAATCTTTTCTGAGCATCTCTGAGGTGACTCTTCTTCCTCTAGTTAGACATATTGTGTGTTCCTTAGCAATTGATTCTTAAGATGACTCTTATTTCTATACTTTGTAAAGGAAATAGGTAAAAGATTCTATATTTAGGATATGCTTCACAGATTTATTAAAATATGAAGCAAATACTGCTTTGAGATCACTTATACACAGAGGTATTGTGTTCTTAGGAAATCCCTAAATCATGAAGCCAAGAGTAGAAGTTTAAGAATATTGACATTATTACAACATCTGCATTTCTTTCCAGTATTATCTTTAAATTATTGAAATGTGTCTTCTCCTTAATTGAACTGATCTCCATACATGCCATACTTTGGTCTTCATTGCAAATATTTATACCACCATTTTCAGGGTTGAAAAAAATAAATAAATAAGAAATCAGTTTTTACTATAGCCTACATTTGTTAAAACCTGATGATGGTCTCTCCCAATCAAATAAAAGCAAGAAGAATGATACGTTTCAGTAAAGATGTGAGCTCTATAACATCAAGCTTTATAAGAAATACAGTATTCTGAGTCCAACTCAAAACAATAAATTCCACAATTGACCAACAAGGAAAAAGAAAAATGCTGAAGTCTCATATGTGGTCCAGTCTAGACAACAGAGAAGATGACCTCTTACAGCCTGAGATACCACTACCTTAAATTCAGATTTTCCATTCTTATCAGCAATTAAATCACTCTGTAGTTGACACAAATTACCTTAAGTAAACTTCTACTTGCCTCTTTCTCCATATCCAAGAAAAAATTGACACTATTTAAGTAGCTTTGAGATGTGTGGATTGAAACATAAAGATGATTATTTGCTTAAATGCTACCATATCCACTTCTTAAAGGATGCTATTTTAGCATTCTTGATACACAGTGTATAATTCAGTTAACATTTGACAGTGACTTCTATTCTTATTTAATATTTACTTGAATTTCCATGGGATATAGCTGGCAGTCAAATGTATTCTAACTGGATTAGAATCTGATATGAAAAGACTTAAACTGAATATTATTGTTTAGAAATCTTGGTTATGTTAGCAGTAGTTTGAATTTTGTCAGAAATTTCAAGAGAATTTTTCACAGTTACACTGAAAAGATGAAACAAAAATGCAATAGTTTATTTTACAAAAAATGTAACCCCAGATGGAGAGTTAAGACTCAGTAGTTCATAAATCAATTTCAAATATCAACTTTGCTATGAATTTGTCTCATGAAGAGTATTATTTATTCATTTTACCCTTCAGTCTCCACTAAGCACTGCCTTTTCTCTCATAGCCATTGGTTTATTTGTGCACTGTACATGCCATTAGAAATCTCAGGGATCCATCCTTTGTTTATTTCTCTGATCATTTAGGTCTAACTAGAATTTTTCTGAATAGGTAATTCATATATGCTCCTTTCAACCTAATATACTTGTCATGATAGATTTTCAAATACAATATTCAGGGATTCTTAGGTGACATGTCTGAAAAGTTACAGCAAGTGTTACAGTGATAAAGAGATCACTTATGAATACAAATAAAGTGTAATAATTGTATTGGCCAATTATTGCTTCATGACAAATCACCTTAAAACTTACTGGCTTACCAGGTACATCAGGGCACAACTATAGTCTCTACTAATTGGTAGACTGATGTACGAGTTCATGTGAGCTTCAGAGTTCCAGACCAGTCTGTGCACATAGCAAGATCCTGTCTCAAACAAACAAAAACTTTAATGGCTGAAAGCATTTATTATTTCACAGTTTCTGTGATCAGGAATCCACATATGTCTTACTTAAATATTCTGTCTCAGGCTTTCTCACAATTCTGCAGTCAAGATGACAACTCCGGCTGCCTCTTCCATATAGTTTAAATGAGTAAACAGCCATCAACTTCTAAGCTTATTTGTGTAGCTGTTGACAGTATTCAGTACTTCATATATTGTTAGACAAAGGCTTCAGATTTTCCCTGGTTAGAGAAAGTGAAACCTCCCTCAGTTTCTTGCTATGAGGCATTTCCTATGTGGCAATTTGTTTAATCAAAATATGCAAGCAACATGGAAGTAGAATTATTTTGACCTAATTTCAGAGGAGGCATCACATCACTTTTCTCATATGTTATTCTTTAAAGGAAAATTCTTGTATTCAGCCATACTCAGGGAGATGGGTTCTTATGAAGGCTTAATACTAGGAGGCGAAGATTATTGAGAGCCATTGTAGAAGCTACCTACCACACCTACACTGGAATTTCAGCAGCCTTAGCTATAAAAGATAACATCTAAAAAAGGTTTCTGAACAACAAAAGACAGAGATCTTCCAAAGTTTTTGTCCTTTTTGATGAATACAAGAAGTAGAAAAATATTTCTCTCAAATTTATAAGGAGGAAAAGCCAAACTAACTGGTAAATATTGCACTTGCTGATTTTACAAATTTAGGTATTATTTACCCCCCTAAAAAAGTTTAATTTTAGCTACTAGCTAATATATTGGGCATTACTAGTGACAATAACAAGATTCCTTCAATTTCTAGTAACATTTCCACTTGGGTTACTAAATGTAGAGACAAAATTTAAAAATATATCAAAGGATATCAAACTAGTACATGATATTTTTCAAAGAATTAAATCTTCCTACTGTATGAAGGAAGATCTTCTTTTTTGTCTTCTTGTATTTTGGAACAATAAATCACTGATGAATGAGAGCAGCTACTCAGCAAGACATATAATCTTTGCAATATTAGAAAGTATTTTTCCCATCTAAAATGCAGGCAATAAGTTAGCAGGTAAACCAAAATACAGATTTTAATTTGGAGTTTTGCTTCAAAGTTTGGTTGGCTGAACATTTCTCCAGAATTACCAATAAGGCACCAGACAGGAGAGTGTGTGGGATAACAGCTATAACCAAGGACCTATCCTGAAAAAGTACCATCTTTATGGAGAAAGTGTTTCCAGCAAGCTCTAATAAAAGGCTAAGTATGATAATATCTGTACCTTGATAGATGCACATGAAGCAGGTCCAAGATCTAGCACCAAAAGCATTTCCTGGAAACTTATTAGAAATGCAGAATTCCATTCCAAACTATTGGATTAGAGTCTGCATTTTAACAAAATCCTGATGGGACTGGATGGACAGTAAAATCTAAGAAGCACTACTGTAATTGAACTTTGAAAACCATTGGGAGAATTGTAGAGAGAAGAGCTAAGTTCACCTGGTATAATTAAAAAATGTGTTGTTTTCTAGGTGTCATTTGAGCTGAACTTCATGGAATATATAATTTCAACAGCAAGGAAAGATTTTCTTTGTGAAAGAAAAATACTAAGAACATGAGCTATAGCCTCATGCAGAAAAATGGACTGTTCATTTAGAGAATGAAAAACAAATTAAATTGAAGTAAAATTATAAATGGTTTTAAATAATTGACTAAGAAATTTTTACTTTATTCTATTGGAAATATGAATACACTGCTAGGTTTTGAACAAAATGCAACAGCAATTAGTAAAATTATCTTCTGATAGTGTACAATATGTATTAGGCTGTGTGGGAGTCAAAAAATATGTACTATTTGGAGATCTATGGTATAGATATATGGTATGAAGCTGTAATTCAGAGATGAAGTTATGCCAAACCCTGAAATTACAGAACAGTAGCAATGGAACTAAAGAACTGATGGAAGCAGGGAGCTATTGATGGCTGATCAGTAAGCAGCAAAATGCAGAGTCTCTCTGAGAGAAACAACCCATATGCCAGAATAAAACATCCTGGAGAGATCCAGACAGAGGGAAATGGATCCTCTTGACCCAGGAAGAAACTAAATGGAAAAAAACTGGTCAAACATGCAGTCTCAGGGCTACCATTAGAGCAGCTAAGATTAGCGGCCACCATGCTTTCGCCGGAGCCACCCAAACTTGCACCCACTATTACTCACAGGAGCCACAGTCATGCTGAAGTCAGGGATTGATGAGCATAATGGAGAACAGAGCCTGTGACAGACCTGCACTATCCCACAGTGAGTGCTTGCAATAAAACCCTCCCATGGGAAAGGGGTGACCAACTGGACAACATGATGGAATCGGGCAGGATGGGATTGAACAAGGAATGGTAGTGACTTCAATTGGTTGCTCCCCACCCATAGCAGATTGGTGGAATCTGGTTGGCTACCTGGCCAGGACCCAATAAGCTGCCCCAAACCGAATCCATACCCATGGTACACATGAATGTGGTGAAGGCCCCAGCAGGTTGACTGACTCAGAAGGAGAGGTCAGCATGCTCCGCCCCTGCTTACACCTCAATGACCAGCAGCAAACTGGAGAGGGCAGAAATCCCTAGCCAGAAGAACCATAACCAACAAGGAAAGGGGCTGGGACCTCCACTATACACCTGTATGAAAGAAACCAAAAACATGACAAGAGAAAGAAAAAAAGAAAAAAACCCCAACCCTGTGAATATTGATCCAGGAGAGGTAAATACAAAAGAGAATGAGGGCAGCAAACATGCAATATCAGACATGGCATCAGCTGACATAAAGAGATATCTTCATGACAATATTTACAAACTCAAAACTGAAATAATAATTCAAGTTAAGCAATATATAAGAACATTAATAAAAGAAATGCTAAGCACCTCTCAAAAAGACACAGACAGAAGAATGGAGGAACACAAAAAAAGGAGAGAAACATTCAATGAAGAATATAAAGAACACTTAGAATACATGAAGCAGATTCAAAGAGATTACCAGGAAATTAAAAACTCCATTGAAAGCTGGCAAAACTCCTTGAAAGAAACTAAGGATAGACTATCAAAACTTGAAGACAGATTTGAAATTTGTGATCATGAAAGGAAAGATCTCTTAAAAATAACAAGGAAACAGGCAGTAACAATACACAGGCTAGAAGATGACAAGAGGAACTGTAACTTAAAAATAAAAAATGTGAATGAAGAAACAGGGGTAAAAACAAAGGAAATACAAAGGCTATTCACATAAATAAATAAGGAAAACTTCCCAGGCATAGGAAAAGGAAATTATATTTGATATATGAGGCATACAGAACTCCAGCCACCTACAACCAAAATAGAGCTACACCCAGATATATAATAATCAAGGTCCCAGAAATTCAATACGAGAACAGAATATTAAAAGCTGTCAGAGAAAAACAGATCACCTATAAAGGAAAACCCATCAAAATCATGGCAGACGTCTCGAAACAGACCATCAGATCAAGAAGAGCTTGGAGTGAAGCATTCCAAGCCCTGAAAGAAAATAATCTCTAATCCAGATTGATGTACCCTGCAAAACTGTCTCTAAAAATCAATGGAGAAACAAGATTCTTCTATGACAAAGAGAAATTGGGGGAATTCATGACCACCAATCCAACCCTACAGAGAATACTGAAATACATTCTAGAGAGAGAGAAAAAAATATACCAGGATTTCAGGAACAGTGGCAGAGAGGCCTCAATGAACAGGGCAGACAGTGGAGTAAAGGAGAAAAGTAGAAAAACAATGATGGAAAAATAGCATAGCAGAAATGAGGCAGAGAAGTTTGGCTATAATCTCTAACATAGATGGCCTTGGTACACTAACAAAAAGAAACACAGGCTGAGGTAGGGTCCATCGAGATGCTCTGTATAGGAAATATAATTAACCTGAAAAAGGGTTTATGGACTGAAAATCAAATATGAGAAAACAATGCTCTATGTGATAGGAAACTAGAGAGAAATAGGGGCAAATCTATCACCACCTGCAGATAAGCTAGAAAGACATGATATTTATGTGCAGTAGAGAAATACTCAGCCATAATGAAGGAAAACCTTGATGCTTTTGTAGGTAAGGAACACAACTTGAGATCGAGTCCAGGAGTGAGAAGGTTTGGAACTACTTAGATAAATAGCAGGTTGGCCCCCCTCCAATCTAAAAACTGAGGGAATTGGTGGGATCCAAAATGTGCAGCACCCTGTGGGAGTGAAAGGGGAGGAATAGTCTTAAAAAAAAGAAGGCAGAGGATATTGTTAATATGTAACAGGATTTTAAACCCACATTTCTCTGTTTAGATGGATTATATTCTGTTACAGTTTGCCTACTTGTACTAGATTTGAGGGCAAAGACAGCTATCCCCAAAATAGCAGGATATAGTAATCATCCTTAATTTCCTGCTAACTTAATCTGAAGCCCTGTATAACTTACATTGTCATATCATGACTGATCTTATTTGAATCTGGTTTGTTAAAGTACTGTTTTGTATTGACAGATTTTATTTGAATCTATTGTTTGATAGTAACAAGTCTGAGAGTATAGGCAACTACACTGAAGATAACAAGATTCACTAGGATACCCACTCTGGTTTGATTATTGCCTGCTTTTGAAGTCTTACACTGTCTACAATATTTTTTTTATTAATATTGTTTATGTACTGCTATATTCAACTATACTATGACTGATGATATAGACAATTCTATTGAAGATAACAAGAGATAGCACAGTAACCATTGTAGAGCACCTTGTACTGTGTTTTTATTTGACTTTTTCATTTCATGTTTTTCTAAGAATTTTTTTGTTTTGCCTTGCTTTGCTTTTTCTTTCCCTCTAACACAGAAAGGAGAGAAATACATGTAGAGACTCATACATGTGTAGAACTTGTAAACAGTTTATGAGAACTGATTATATAATGCATGATGAAATGAACAACTACTTTGAAGTAAAAGAGATACTACAGTACTCAGTGTTGATTCCATGGTGTCATGATGTGAAATCCAGCAATATTATTACTCTTTGTTCAGAGTGATTTTAGCCTGTTTTGTTTTGTTTAATTTCAACATACATGAAGGTATGGACAGCTATTTTGAAGAGAATGGGAGACACTATGACAGCCATTGGTGACTTCTGTATTGTCTGGTCTTGAAGACCTAAAACACCTTCCTCATCCTGTTTGGATCAGTTTTATACTCGGTTGTTTTGTATGAATTCTCTGTATGCGAAGATATGGACAACTATTTGGAAGAAAACAAGAGACAATATGATAGATATTGATAAAGATCTCTGGTTGTCTTGCTTTGAAATTTATGTCTCTTACATTGCTTTCTTATGTTCTGTTTTGTTCTGCTTTGTTGTGTTTAATTTTACCCTCTTTAAAATAAAAATGAAATAAAATAAAAAAGAACTGATGGAAGTCAGAGTCACTTCACAGAGGTGGACTCCACAGCTCTTGCTGAGTACTAGAGGCTTTGTATTTGAGTTCTGGGGATAGAGATGATGTCAGTCAAAGAGCTAGAACCACAGAAGCATGAACAGTCAGAAATGAAGATGATAAGTTTTTCCTTGGCTTTCAGATTGAGAAAGAAGAAAGAGGTCTGAAGCTCCCTAAATGTACTTTTCACTTTTCATTCTTCTATCTTCGACAGCTATGACTGCTCCAGATGTCTCAAGACTGCTTCAGGAAACATTTGTTTTGGCTATGGCTAATATATCTGATCCCCTACACTCTCTTTACATGACTGCACACCTCTGTAACTGTTTCAGATATACAGATCTGATCCATGAGGAGATCCTCCTGTATCCATAACTAAATGGAAAGTCTGCAGTTAGCTGACAGGATGCTGCAAATGTGTGTCTCCATTTTTGTTTACATAAGCAGCCCTCCTTTTATCATTATTGGACCACACAACTTCCCATTATGCAGCAGCACTGGTCTAGTTAAGCCACTCTTATACACCTTTATTTTTGCCTAGCACACAATTCCTATCTCGAATACAGCAGGTTGTGGTGGTTTCACTAAGAGCTCATAAAAGTGGCATTGAAAGTGGCTGGGAGCCAGGGTTAATAACATTCACCAGCACCCAGGTGGATAGCAGTATACAGCTGGCAGAACCTGCTAGTTCTAGCTGGTGGAAGAGTTTCAAAGAGCTACTGTTAACTACTGGCTCTAGCTTTTAGGACAGCAATGAGAAAAGCTGCTAGCACAGTGCTGAGAGCTGCTGGCATTCAAAGTTCAGAGCTGATAACACTAAGAGAGCTGAACTTTGCCTAATCAAGTTTTATATACAAACTGAACAAAAGAGCCCTCAGGTGATTTATAGAAATATAATTTGTGAATCTTTTAAGACTATTACTTGCATCCTAGCTTTCATGTGCCCTTCACACACTATTGCAATCTTCCTGGTTTTGCTATTCTTGGTCTTTTCAATGAGGATTCTAGCCATTCACCTGGAGAAGTCAGTCCACCTCAACTAACAGAAGTATTCTTTTGACTGGTTCAAGGTGTCCGTCCACATGAAAAAACCTCTTTTATAACTAAATTATGTTTTGTAGTTGCTTTGAAAGCTCTCAATATCAATTTCATGTTGAAAAAATTGAATGAAAAAAATCACTTTCAATAGAGAGGCTGGATATATTGATTATGTCCGATTTCAGGAAGGAAACAGATTATAAAGAACAGTGACTATTGCTCTGAGTGGAAAGATGGAGGGAAACCCCTTGAATAACTCTACAAGGAAATAAATCAATTACTATTCTTTTGGGTAGCCCCAAACTTCTTTTGTTAACTGGATAAAAATGATGATGTAGTAATTTTCTAATTAAAAACAAGATTTATTTTCTCTTACTACATGACTATATTACCTTCCTAATGGCATCATTTTCATATTATTCTTTACCATTTGTCATATAATATTCATATATAATTGCTTTGTTTTACATTCTAGCCCCTATAAGAGTCCTGAAATGGATATTCTTTTATATTAGCAAGTTTGGATGTCTTCAAAAAGGACAGGATATATTATTAAATTGTTTAAAAAAGAAAATCTGTGTTGAACACATGACAATAGCCACAAAGTATGCCAAAAAGTCTTGCGTGGAATCTTCTACATGTAACATGATACAAAAAGGAAGCAAATTTTACTAAAGTTCCTAATTAACAAGGGTAGACTCTGCTGTATTTGGGTAATAGTTAGAATGAAAAGACCCCACAGTCACAATTCCATGTTAATAAAGATATCCCAAACAGCATCAAAAATAACCAGTCAAGCTATTATTTTATTCCTAGGAAAATATACATCTCCCTTTGCAATTTTAACCCTTTTACTTGTACTTTTGTTACACCTCTCAATTGACTTTTTTCATGAATTTTGCTTTCACAAATTTAAGAGGACAGTCTTGAGTGAAAAGCTTTTTTTCTATTAGATTATATTTCACTACATGCTATAAGAAATGTATCACAACTAGTCAATAGAAATAAAATGAGATTATACATAACTAGCTATATATCAGTATACAGTTCTAATTCCTAATAAATGACAGTTATAAAGAATGATGCCAAGTAAGGTACAGTTAGAATTTGACTAAATGAAGTAGAAGTTAGAATAGATTAAATTAAGAATTCACACTCTAGATTATCTCAGAAATGGGCTCCCTTCTAATGCTAACAACATCATAATGAGAGCAATGTTATACAAATAAACCAAACAGTGGAAGCGAAGAAGTAGTTGTAATAGCTATGTCCTTCCTAGGAAGAGGTTTTAGGAGCATATGGAGGAGAATTTGAACAATCAATAAATGATGAGGTAACAAAGTGAAGAATTTGAATTTTTTTCAACTTGATAGTATATTTTCTAGGATAACAGATTACATCTGTTAAAACAGTCACAAAGATTTTTACATACTATTTATCTACTATATCCATTGTTATGGTCAATAATATTATTACTTGGATTTGATAAAAGATAAATCTGATACATTTTAATGCTCTGATTCATTTGTGGCATTCAAAACACATTAATCTAAACTTGAACATAGATACCGTCAAAAATACCACACAATGCATTTAAAAATAAATACAAAAATACAACTGAAAGCCTGCAGATCCTCATAATGGCAGACTAGTGAAGCCCTGACTATCTTTATAGGCCTAAGGACATAGCGTATTTGGCACTGACCAACAAACACAGTTAAATGTGTGAGAAGTATAGTTGCCTGACTCAGAATATCAAAGGAAAAAAGGAATAGAAAGAGTGTCTGAATTGTGAAGGTAACTAAAATGAAGAAAGTTAAGAGTGTAAGGCTATGTAGTTACCATTGACCAGTGTGGAAGATCAGAATGTCATTAAAGTTAAGCTCTGTTGTGTGCTTTCTTTTTGTTTTTCAGATTGTTTATCTTATTATGTCAGTATATGGTAGAAGATGAGAGATGGGAGGAGTTTCTTCTAAAGGCATTAATACCACCCTTATGATCTCATCTGAATTTAATTATATCCCCAAAATGCCATCTTTAAATTCCATTATTTAGGGTTATAGTTTGAACATACAAACTTGTGGGGGTGGGATACAGTGCATGGTTATAATACTTACCAACAACTCCAAAGCTTCAATGGCATACAACCATGAAGACAATATACCTGGCTCAGTTGGATGACTCTTTGGGTCTTACCAGAGTTCACCCAGGTATCTGACTGTTGGCTGGTTCTCTGCTAGAATTCTTAATAGTATTGTCAGTCATATTATTTTCATTTTATTTTAGGCCATCCTGTTGATGGTACAGAAGCATGGGCAAAGAAAATTAGCAATATAAGTGTTTATACCCTTCATTAAGATTTCTTATCAAAACATGTCACATGCCTGGTTCAGATTTGAAGTAAGAGGATGATATAAATCTATATAAAGATGGTTATAAATATGAACAGAGGTAACGAGTAAGACTATTGATGTGATAAAGCATCACAGAGAAATATATTTTCATGTACACTAATATGTTAAAAAATCTATATCTGCAGATGATATGTATAAAAATGTATTATCTGTATAATAATTGCAAACCACCCAAATATTTTTCAATAGAATAATCACCTGCATTATAGTCACAAAAAGTGAATTAATACTGCTGTACAAAATAGCATGAATGAACCTGCCAAATATTATATTCAAATATAACTTTGAATAAAATCATTCAGTCACAGAAAGGAATATTCTGTCTAATTTATTTACATGATTTCAAAACCATATAAAACTGATAATGATGGAAATGCTTGATGGAAGAGTAAAACTCCTTCTTAAAAGTAAGAATACTATTCATAAAAATTATTACTTATTAATCAATGATTAATAAGAATAAAAACCATGGTATAACTCCAGTGCAGGTAAGGGAAGATAATAATTGACAGTGACCATATAGTGTGCTTCTGAGACAGTTTATGCTGTTATTAAGGATAGTCATTTTTTGATAATTTATTAACCTGCAAATGTTTGCTTTAGCACTTTTCCAGGTGTCATGTTTCACATTAAAAATATTAAAGGAAGAAAAAAAGGGAGCACACTTGCTTATAGTTTTTCTTCTAGAGATCATACAAAAGCAATAAGTTGAACAGAAGTAAAACTTACCAAGTACATTTTTAGCAATATCAGAGATTAAATATCTATAATCCTCTTACTCTATAAATGTAGAGGAACATCTAAAAGAGGTACAGAACAGCTTAAAAAGTTGAGTAGTTTGCCTCCTGGGATCCAGAAGAGATGAGGAAGGAAAGTCTGATTTCATTTTAAACCTTATATAAGCTTTCTAAACTATGTACAGTATATGTATAACTTTGATAACAAATTTTAAAGGGTTATAAAATCAGTGAAAAGTATTTAACAGGCATAGTTATAATAGTATCAAAAAAGTCTTGAATGTAGTGATTCAGCCAAACCCCGTAACTTATTTTTTGTCTGTGAGTGTCTTTGTTGGAGAAGGAAAGTACACCCCTTACATATCACTTTCTCTTCTTGCATCCTAGAATCTTCCGAAGGTTTCATGAATGACTTCACGGTGATGGGAATTTTGAAGTAGCAAATAAAATAACTATCATTGTGAAAACAGAAAGATGCTCTTTCAAGCATGTAAGTTGCATGCAATTATTAAGGGGCCTTTAGAAAGTCAAAGCACATCACAGATTGCTCTGGTTCATTACTAATGAAACAATCCCTAACTCTCACTTCTATCCAGGTACATAGAGCCCTGTGTGGTTCTTCAGTGAGAACTTGGGTAATTTAAGAATTTACAAACTAGAATCTCTGAAGTTGCATTTCATTTTTCTTGGCAAACTTCTCTACAGAGAAATGGGAGGGGAGTGCTACGATCGAAACCTGGTCTGCATGGGGTAGAAAAAAAGCCTATTTAATGCATTTTTTTTAGTCAAAACCCAAAATACTATGCCAGAAGTGCAAAAGGCAATGCAACCTGTGTGTTTGATGCCAACGCTATTCCACCTGGCTTTGTGAGCAGAAACAGAGGCTCATTATCTTGTATTCATACAGCCTGCCAAAAATACAAGGGCTTTTTTCTCACAGTAAGACTATTAACAATTTACATTACTGAAAATACTGTGTTAAGGAAAAGATAAATTTTCTCTAAATTTTGAGGCTTTATGTCTTCATTGCATTTCCAGATACAGTTGAGTCATGACAAATATGTAGGCACATATTATTGCCGTAGCAACAATTTACAGTTGACTATTGTGTTCAAACTCTAAAATTTAGACAGTATTTTATACACAATTAAACTCTTCAAGCAAACAAACCTTAGAAGAAAAAAAGGACTTTGCCAGGAACATTTGAGAGTTATTCATGAACGATTGTATTGTCATATGAAACACCTTTTCCTGTAATTACTATTACCAGAAGACATTAGTCATTTTCTTTGTGAATAAAGGTGATTAAAAAAAATGAGAAAGAATATTTTATAGTCATCTACTGAAACCATTCCAAAAGTCATAAATTCATTTTAATAGAAGCATAATTAAGTTCATGCTAATTACTGCCTTTAAATTTAAAGGAAGAATATATAAAATACTTGCAAATGTTATTCAGTCTATTAGTTGTGCCATGTTGTGCATCTGGTTGAATTAAAACAGAACTCTTAGCAAACAGTGACTCTTAACTCAAAAGGGTTGAACTGCACATTACATTGTTATGAGGGTGAAAAACTTTTGCCTAGAGGGAAAAATAACATAAAATTGTATAAGTGACTCATTTCATGCCACTCATTAAAAATCACACCTACCTTTTTCTTTTAGTCTCTAATTTCCTGAGTATCTGGAGACACCTTGAAATGCTTGATCTAGAAATTGACTTAGTCGGACACATGCTGATTTATATACAGAGCTGCTGGCCACTTGTTATTTTAAGGCTGTGTCATTCCCACACTGAGGTTTGGAACGGTGAGTTAATTGTCATTCTCATCAATTGCCCCCTTTACTGTCATGGAATTATCTGACTAATGACATTGCTCATAAAACTATTCACCTTTTTGAGCATTTATGGCCTGCTGTCTTTCTTAGAAACAGCCAACTGTTTCTGTTAATGTAAAGATTGTCTTAAAATCTGTTCATGTGATATTTCATTGTTTCTTGACTCACTTTGATGTCTCTCCTACTTAGCCATTTTTCTTTCTAAACTGAGTAAGATTTTGTATAATTCCTTTAGAACTGTGGTCCTCAACTAGCTAAAATTCTGACCCTTGCTGGGTGTGGTGGCATACAACCATAATTCCAGCACTCTGGAGACTGAGGCAGAAGGATTACTGTAAATTTGAGACCAGTCTAGGCTATGTAATGAACTGAAGGCCAGCCTGAACTACACAGAGAGACCCTTTCTAAAAAAATTGCCCAGGAAAACTTATCTGTCAATATTTGGAGATATAATTATGTCTCCAGAGGGGAGGAAGGAATTTCTATTGGTGTCTGGTGTATAGAGGATGGGGATAATGTTATATACCCTAAAAGGCACAGGACAGCCTCTGCAGTGCAGAATTCTTTGCCTCCAAATGTCAATAATGAGAAGTTTGAGAGCATAGGGAAAAGGGGATAAACATCCTGTTTAAGTAATCAAAATAAGACACAGGACAACATGCAACCACACTCCCTGGCAAAACATTTGCAGGTCATCTGGGAGTAAGATGTCCCTGGAAGTTACATTTGTGTAAAAGCTTCCTCTGTATCCATCAGAAATCAGAAACTGTGAACAAGCAGACGTGCCTCTGTGGAAAAATCAAATTGAAAAAATGAGATTTTAAAACCACAGTGAGATGAAAATCAGTTACAAATTATAAAGACTGCAAGGAAGCAAAATGACAATAGCAGAATTTAAAATGTGAATCAAAAATAGAGAGGTTTACCAGTATAAGTAAAAGCAAAATCTTAGCTAATAAAGAACAAACTTTAAAAGATTTTCAAAACTGTGGAGGGTGAGAACAAAGACACTCAAATAATATAGAAAGAAAAATAGAAGAAAATTGCACATGAGATTTAGGGGAAGAAATCACATGCAAAATGCTGAACTTATGCCACACATGCTGCAGTGGGCTGTTTGTATCTTTAAAAGCTGTAAGAGATTCTTCCTCACTGATCTACAGCATCAGGCAAATTAATGGCAAAACCTATGTCAAGACACCTCCTATTATACTGATGACTCACAATGATTGAAGAATTCTACAAACTATGTCCTAAAAACTAAATCAGAGCATCCTTTCTACTGCTAAATATCTCAGAATTGTGAAGCAATATCCAGATTTTTAGGAGAAATTGTTATGAATGAAAGAATTTGAATTCCAACTAATTTGTAATTCTCATGCATGAAGAAAACAAAAGGTCATCCTCAGACATGCAAGGTCAAAGAAAAGAAAACATTTACACTCATTTATTATTTATTTATTGTTTTGCATTGTTTTTGAGACAGAGCCTTGCAACATAGTAGCTCAGAATGGCCTTGAATTCACTATGAAGCACTGGACCTCATACTCACAGTTATCCTCCTGCCTCAGCATCCCAAGTGCTGATATTGTAGGTATGCACCACCATGCCTGGCACACATATCTTCACTTTTAAAATACTACTTACAGGTTTTCTTCAGCTAGGATGAACAAAAATTATGAACTCAGTCCAGAAACTACACTTTAATTAAGCCTTTCAATGAACACTAAAACCATAAAGTTAAATCTCAGTGAGGGATGGAATGAATAAATGTTACAATAACTTCAGGAAAAGAAGATAAATAATACAAAGTAGTAATATTATGCTGCAATTTTGAAGGAAAAACTGTAACATAATAGCAAAAGCTTGAATAATGACAAGAAGGAAAAGTTGGGATAATAAAGACACATTAAATTCCTTATCTTATAGGGGCAAGAAAATGTTCCTATATTTTTGTGACACTAAAAATATGGAATTAAATACATTTTTAATAATCTTCAAGGTAATTGGTGGTGGAATTACAAGTATATTTTAAAAATTCTAAATCTCTGAGTATGATGTGAATTACAAAAGAAAGAAAATTTAAAAACAAAAAATCAAGAAGAAAACAAAATGATAAATTACTAAACTTATTACAATTCTTAAAAATAGATTAAACTTTTAAAATAAGGAATAAAATATAAAAAGTAATACTATACATTACTTATAGTAGATATTAAAGATAACTATAAATTATTGTAAAGATAATTATAAATAAAATGTCAGTTTTTGCATGTGAAAATACTGAATGCTTTAAAAATTAATATTATAGAGAGAAGTCAAGATGGCCAATCAGTGAGCAACAAAACACAAAGCCTCCAGGGAGAAACAACTCATATGCCAGAATAAAACACCCTGGAGAGACCCAGAGAGAGGGAGATGGATCCTCTTGACACAGGAAGAAATTAAAACCTAAAAAAAGCTTGTCAAATACATCAGGACTACAACTGAACAGCTAAAAATTACAGGACACAGCATTTTCACAGTGACCAGTCAAGTTTGCCCTGGCCTGAATTTGTGCCAGCTTGAATCCGTGAGCCACCCAAACTCTCCGCCTCCACTCACAGGAAGCACAGCAGTGCTGAAGTCGGGGGTTGGTGAGCCCAACAGAGAGTGGAGCTGGCAAAGGGACCTTCTTTAATCCATGGTCAGTGCTGGGAATGAGACCCCCCCCACAGGAAGGGTGCGACCAAATGGACGACATGTTGGAACCAGGCAGGAGGAGCCTGAACTGGGAGTGACAGTGACTTCAGTTGATTGCTCCCTCCCCAGAGCAGATTCATGGGATTTGCTTGGACTGGGGCTTGCCCCTGGTCGGGACCCAATTGCTGTCCCAAATCGATTCCCTGCACCTAGCACATGCTAACTGGGTGAAAGCCCCTGAAGTTTGGCTGGCCTGGTGGGGAGGGGCCGGCATACGCAACCCCTGCTTACACCTCAGTGATAAGAGCAGGCAAGATAGGGCAGAGGTCCCTCACCAGTGTGCTTCAGAGGAAATGTGGCCAACAGGGAAGGGGGCTGGAACCTGCACTGTAATCTGTGTGGAGGAAGCCAGGACCATGTCAGGAGAGAGAGGCAGGAGGAGGCCCCCAGTCCAGAACCCTGAGAGCCCTGATCCAGGAAAGGGAAAAACAAGGGAGACTGAGGGTGTCAAACACACAACATCAGACATGGCTTCAATGGACCTTAAGAGATATCTTCGGGACCTTGTAGATGAGCTCGAAACTGAAATGTTAAATCAGGTAAATCAAGATATGAGTAGAGTAATAAAAGAAATGCTCTCAGGAAGCATCTCTTAGGAAGACACAGATGGAAGAAGGGAGGAACACAGAAAAAGGAGAGAAATATTCAATAAAGAATATAAAGAAAATCTAGATTACATGAAGCACATTCAAAGAGACTACCAGGAAATTAAAAACTCCATTGAAAGCTGGCAAAACTCCTTAATAGAAACTAAGGATAAACTATCAAAACTTGAAGAGAAGCTTGCAATGTGTGATCATGAAAGGAAAGATCTCTTAAAAATAACAAGGAAACACGCAGTAACAATACAAAGACTAGAAGATGACAAGAGAATCTACAATTTAAGAATAAGAAATGTGAATGAAGAAGCAGGAATACATACAGGCAAATGACAAAGGCTATTCATGGAAATAATTAAGGAAAACTTCCCAAGCATGGGAACAGAAAATGACATTTGGTTATGTGAGGCATACAGAACTCCAACCACCTACAACCAAAACAGAGCTACAACCAGACATATAATAATCAAGATACCAGAAATTCAATATAAAAACAGAACATTAAAATCTGTCAGAGAAAAGAAACAGATTACCTATAAAGGAAAGCCCATCAAGATTATGGCAGACTTCTTGACACAGAGCATCAAATCAAGAAGAGCTTGGAGTGAAGTATTTTAAGCCCTGAAAGAAAATAACCTCCAGCCCAGATTGATGTACCCTGCAAAACTGTCACTAGAAATTAATGGAGAAGCAAGATGCTTTCATGACAAAGAGGAACTGGGGGAGTTTGTGACCACCAATCCAACCCTACAGGGAATATTGAAGGACATTCTAGAGAGAGAGAAAAAAATACCAGGATTTTAGGAACAGTGGCAGAAAGGCCTCAATGAATGGGGCAGGCAGTAGAAAGAAGGAGAATACTAGACAAACAAAGGCAGAAAAATAGCATAGCAGAAATAAGGCAAAGAAGGATAACTAGAATCGCTAACATAGATGGCCTTGATACACTATATTGTTAATAGCGCACCAGGATTTAAAACCAACATTACTCAAACTACTCTGCTTAAATGTATTATATTCTGTTCCAGTCATTCTACCTGTACTAGATTTGAGGGCACAGACAGTAATCCCGAAAATAACAGGATATAATACAGTAATCATCCTTAATTTCCTATTAACTTAATCTAAAGCTGTAAAACCTACACTGTTTGTTAGATCACTGTTTTGTATTGATAGATTTTATTCAAAGCTGTTATGATTGGTAGTATCAAGTCTGAGAGTATAGGCAACTACAATGAAGATGACAAGATTCACTAGAATATCCACTATGGTTTGATTATTACCTGCCTATGAAGTTTTATACTGTGTACAATGTTTTATTTTTACTAATATTGTTATGTACTAGTATATTCAATTATACTGCTATATTCAATTATGCTTGATAATATAGACAATTCTATTGAAGATAACAAGAAACAACACAGTAATCATTGCAGATCATCTTGTACTGTGGTTTTATACAACTTTTTGGTTTCATGTTTTTATAGGAATTTGTTTTGTTTTGTCTTGCTATGTTTTGTTTTTACCTCTAATACAGAAAGGATAGAAATACACATGTAGAGATTCATGCATGCATAGCTGTTTACACTCTCACTGTTTATATATCTACTTTGTATGCTTTAATTTTGTAACTTGAACAACTATTTCTAAGAGGACAACATGAAATTTATCAACTAGTGATTTCTTATTGTTTATTTTTTTTGGAAATTCTGTATTATCTCTACCCTTTACATGCTTTTCTCTTTAAATAAAAAAAATTAATATTATATTGGGAAGGATGTGGTATGACAGGAATATATATCTTTGTGAAATGCCTCTGTTCAATATGTTTTAGGAGCCTTATTCATGTACTTAGCTTATAATCAATGAAATTCTTGAAAAATTGTCCTAAAATGTAATCTGGAATGAAGATAAATTTTTATATTTTATATATAACTATATGTAATATAAATTTCTATATTTTCCTGGTATTATTATATATTTACCAGATGTTCTACAAAGATGAATAATTGTCTCAATAGATTTTTTTCTGTTTTAGATGGATAAGCAAGTGAATAACCTAGCCCAAAACTCTGGGCACAAGTAGGGTGAGGTTTTCAGAGATTTGCATCTTTGAGAACAAAAATTATTGGCAGTTAAAGTATTTAATGCATTTTTCTTCACATTTATTTTTCTATCTTTTGGATTGCCAATTAAGAGTACTATGAAAAGTCTCTGATAATACCTCTGCATTTTCATCCAATCTTAACCATTCTTCTTCCCAGGAAATAAAATACTGGTAGAGAAAGGAGAGACCACCTATAAAAAAAGCCTATCAGAATCACAACAGACTTCTCAACACAAACAATGAAGTCAAGAAGAGCACTGAGTGAAGTATTTCAGATCCTAAAGGAAAACAACTTCCAACCCAGACTGATATACCCTGCAAAACTGTCTTTCAAAATAAATGAATAAATAAGATACTTATGTGACAAAGAACAGCTGAAGAACTTCATGACCACCAAACCAACCCTGCAAAGAATACTGAAAGACATTCTAGATAGGCATAGGAAAAAGCCACTAGCCAAGAAAGCAATTAATCAGAGTGGAAAGGTAAAGAAGCAACAGCAGAAAGATAACATGACAAAAATAAGGCAATATATGACAATTATAGCCATAAATATAAATGGCCTCAATTCACCAATTAAAAGAAACAGGCTGGCAGAATGGATCAAGAAACAACATCCAACCATATGCTGTCTACAAGAAACCCATCCAACCAAAAGGAAATCTCATAGACTGAAAATCAAAGAATGGAAAACAATACTTCATGCAAAAGGAACCCAAAAAAAGCAGCAGTAACTATTCTGTTTGCAGCTTCAAATCAAAAACGTAATTCATTCTGAGCTTCAAATAAAAAATGTGACTCAATGTGAGCTTCAAATCAAAAATGATCCAAAGAGATAAAGAAGGTCACTACATACTAGTTAGGGGAAAACTTCAAGAGGAAGAGGTAAGAATTAAAAATATCTATGAACCAACTTCAGGAATATCCAGCTCTACAAGACAAATATTAATAGAAATGAAAAATCAAATAAGCAATAACAGAATTATAACAGGAGACCTTACCATGCCATTGACACAAAGAGACATCAAAGAGACAGAAAATCAACACAGAAATAACAGAACTATATCACACCTGTGAACAAATGGACTTGGTGGATGTATACAGAATGTTCCAAAGAGCATCAGAATATACATTCTTCTCAGCAGCACATGAGACATTCTCTGAAATAGAACATATACTAGATCATAAAACATGATTAAGTAAATGCAAAAGAATTAAAATTATCCTATGCATGTTACCAGATCACAGCACCATGAAACTAGAAATTAATGACAAAAGAAACTGCAAAAACTTCACAAACAAATGGAAATTGCATAATACTTTCCTGAGCAATCAGTGGGTCACAGAAGAAATTAAAGAAGAAATTAAACAATATTTGCAGGCAAACAAAACTACAAATACAATTTATCAGAACCTGTGGGATGCAATGAAAGCAGTCCTCAGAGGAAAATTTATTGTGGTGAATTCCCACATCAGGAAAACAGAATAAACACAAATAAACAACCTGATGCTACACCTCAAACATCTAGAAAAAGAGCAAGTCAAGCCCAAAGCCAAACGAAGGGAGGAAATTATAAAGATCAAAGCAGAAATCAATGCAATAGAGACTAAGAAAACAATACAAAGAATCAATGACTCAAAGAGTTAGTTCTTTGAAAGAATAAATAAAATTGATAACCCCCTAGCCAACCTTATTTTAAAAAGGAAAGAAAAAAACTCAATATAGTAAGAAATGAAAAGGGTAAAATCACTACAGACTCTGTGGAAATAAAGATCAATACCTACTTCATAAACCTCTACTCTCATAGGCTTGATAACACAGAAGAAATGGACAGATTCCCAGAAACATATGAACAACCAAAGCTGGATCAAGAAAATATAAAACTGCTAAATAACCCAATCTCAGTTAATGACATTGAAAATGTAATTAAATCCTTACCAATAAAGAAGGACCCAAGTCCAGATGGATTCACTGCAGAATTCTACAAGAAATTCAAGGAAGACTTAATGCCAACACTCCTCAAGCTCTTCAATGAAATTGAAAGGGAAGCAATTCTGCCTAACTCATTCCTAAAAGCAAATATTACTCTAATGTGAAAAACAGAGAAGGCCAACTAAAAAAGAAAACTAATGAACATAGATGCAGAAATTCTCAATAAAATACTGGCAAACAGAATGCAGCAAATCATCAAGAAGATTATACACCACAGCCAACTGGGATTCACCTCAGGAATGCAAGTATGGTTCAACATATGTAAATCAATACATTTAATCCACCATATCAATAGAGCCAAAAATAAGAATCACATGATCATTTCTATAGATGCAGAAAAAGCTTTTGATAAGGTCCAACATTCATTCATGATAAGAACCTTACAAAAAACTGGATAGATGGTCTCTATCTCAATATGATAAAATCCATCTATGATAAACCAACAACCCACATTATGTTGAATGGATAAAAACTGAAAGTATTTATTCTAAAATCAGGAACAAGACAAGATGCCCATTATCACCATTCCTTTTCAATATATTGCTGGAAATACTAGACAGAGCAATTAGACAAGAGAGAAAAATAAAAGGAGTAAGGATAGCAAAAGAGGAAGTCAAATTATCATTATTTGAAGATGACATGATACTTTACATAGAAGACTCCCAAAACTCCATTAAAAGACTTCTAGGTACAATAATTAAATTCAATAATGTAGTTGAATACAAAGTCAACACACAACAATCAATAACACCGCTATATATAAACAAAAAAATCACTGAGAAAGAAATAAGAGCAGCCACACCCTTCACAATAGCAACCTAAAAAATGAAATACTGGGGAATCAATCTAACAAAAGAAGTAAAAGATTTATTCAAGGAAAATCATAATACCCTGAAAATCAAAGAGGACATCAGAAAATGGAAAGATATTCCTTGTTCATGGATAGGAAGAACAAACATTGTGAAAATGTCCATTCTCTCAAAATTGTTATACAGATTTAATGCAATCCTAATCAAAATATCACTAGCATACCTCACAGACCTAAAGAAATTACTCCTAAAATTCATCTGGAAACAGAAGAAACCTAGAATAGAGAAAGCAATTCTAAAAAACAAAGGCAAAGCAGGAGGCATCAAAATCCCTGACTTGAAATTATACTACAAAGGTAGTGTAATAAAATCAGCATGGTACTTGGATAAAAACAGACCTGAAGATCGATGAAATAGATTAGAAGATACAACTACAAATACAAACACACTCAGCTACCTCATCTTTGATAAAGGGGCAAACACATTCAGTGGAAGAAAGGTAGTCTCTTTAATAAATGGTGCTCTCCAAAAATTGTCTCTCCAAATGCCAAAAACTAAATCTAGACCCATGCCTATCACCATATACTAAACTAAAGTCAAAATAGATCAGTGATCTAAGTATTAAAACAGAAACACTAAATCTGCTGGAAGACAAATTAGGTACAAATCTTAAAGACACAGGAGTAGGTGGAGAATTCATGAACAAAAATCAAGCTGCAAGAAATACATCCCAGAATCAATAACTAGGATCATATCTTATTAAAAAGTTTTTTTGCATGTCAAAAGAAATCTCCAGCAGAGAGAAAATAAATCCCACAAATTGGGAAAAAATCTTAGTCAACTGTCCATCAGATGAAGGACTTCTGTTTAGAACATATAAAGAATTTAAAAATCAGACCCCCCCAAAATTCAAAGACCTAATCCAAAAATGGGCATCTGAGATGAGGTCAGTCTGGAAGTTCCTCAAAAAGCTGGGGTTGGAAGTCCCATTTGACCCAGCTATTCCACTTCAGGGCATATTCCCAGAAGAACTGAAAACATCATACCACAGTGATATATGTGCATCCATGTTTATAGCAGCACAATATGTAATAGCCAGATCTTGGAAGCAATCAACCCATTAACTGCCCATTAACTGAGGAATGGATAAAGAAGATGTGGTGCTTGTATACAATGGAGTACTACTCAGCTATAAAGAGTGATCACACTGAGATTTTTATAGGTAAATGGATGCAGCTTGACATCATACTCATAAGTGAAGTAAATCAAACTCACATGTGTAATTTCTGTATTGTCTCCCTAGTGTAGGAAATGGTGAGAGTACATAAGATACAATATTCTCAATAAATATAGTGAAAGGATAAGAATCCACTCAAAGGGAATAAATAATATCTCAGGGAAAAGGAGGAAAAAAGGAAGAGAAAAGAAAGAAGTCTAAAATTGTATAAACACACAGGATAGCTAAAATGATTGTGCTATGAATTCTATAAGTTCTTGGAACAAAACAGTTAACACTCCTAGGATTGGAACAATTTTTCATGTTGGTGTATGGTGATCTGAGGAACTCTTGAAGATCATTATATAAAATAACAACCTTAGTTTTGCTCCTACCACCTTGTTTAGAAGGCCTGTATCATCATTGTTTTGGGCTCTTTGTTATTGTTATTTATTTGTCTTTTTTGTTTTGTTTTTCTAGTAATATGTTTTGTTCTGTTTTGTTTTGTTTTTCCCTCTAATACAGAAAAGATAGGTATACATGTAGAGGCTTATCCATGCATAAAACTTCTAAACAGTTTACAAGAATTGACTATATTATGCATGACGAATTGAACAGCTACTTTGAAGAAAAAGAGACATTATGATATCCATTGCTGATTCCATATTGTTCTGCTGTGAAATGCAGTAATGCTTTTATTCTTTGTCCAGAGTGGTTTAGTCTGTTTTGCATTGTTTAATTTCAACATACATGAAGGTATGGACAGCTATACAAGAGAACAAGAGACAGTATGAAGAGAACAAGAAGACAGTATGAAGAGAACAAGAGACATATAGCAGCCATTGTTGATTTTCCTATTGTCTGGTTTTGAAGGCCTATAATGCCTTCATCACTCTGTTCTTATCAGTTTAATACTATTTTATTTTGTATGAATTCATTGTGTGTGAAGATATGGACAACTATTTAGAAGAAAACAAGAGACATTATGGTAGCCACTGTAGATCTCCTGTTGTCTTGCTTTGAAATCTGTATCACTTTCATTATTTTCTTCTGATCTGCTTCATTCTGTTTTGCTATGTTAAGTTTTATTCTCTTTAAATTAAAATTTTAAAAAATGAAAAAAGTATAAAACCATCCATCCATCCTCCATTCTCCATTTCACCACAAGAAAGAACCAAAGATGAAAGAAATTTAGATCCTCCCCAAGACACAAAGTGAGAACAGCCCTTAAAGAAGTTGAACACACTTTTAAGGAAAAATTAAGCAGTTTTTGTGGGTAACATTGCTTGGCCTATCTAAATAAACTGACATCTAGAGAATGAACAATACCCTGCTTCAGCACATAAACAGCAAAATAAGTGAAAGCTACTATAAAAAGTAAAAAGTGCACCTTCTCGTAATAATATTTAATGCTAGAAGAACTCCAAATATTATCTTCAGAAATCAGAGAAGGTGCAAGTTACAAAACCCAATCTCAGTAAATGATAAATCAGTCATATGTAGGGGTAAAATTCATCCATCGAGATGGAGACAGAATAAAGACATACTTAGACACGGAAAGAGAAAGTTAGCTGTCACAAACCCTTCATTAAGAAGTTTTGTCAAAAGCCAGTCTTATCACAGAGTAGGACGATTACAGTGAACAATAATGTCCTGTATATTTCAAAATAGCTAGGAAAGAGATTTCAAATGGTCTCACCAAAAGAAAGAATAAAAGCTTGAGCTGCCAGATATGTTAGTTATCCTGTCTGATAATTGCATAATACATAAATGTATAAATGTACCACATTGTTGCTGGACATGGTGCACTCCTGTAATCCCAGCACTCAGGAGGCTGAGGCAGGAGGATTATTGCAAGTTTGAGACCAGCCTGGGCTACACAATGAGCACAAGGCCAAGCCTGAATTGCATGGTGAGATTTGGTCTCAAAAAGACAAATAGAAAAAAAAATACCACATTGTATCCCATAAATATACACAATTATTGTCAACTAAAAATTCAAATTAATTTAATGCATTTATTTAAAAGATATAGTCTATAATTATAATTGATGTAACAGAAAAGTATACATATTTATTATATAAATTTACAAAAGTAACAAAAGCCAATGATAAAATATATTAAGTGAAGGGAAGGAAAAGGGTGATAAAAATTAAATCATAAATGACAATTCCAAGAAGCATCCAAATAAAACACAGTAGCAAAAATTCTAGAATAGGAGAGAAATAGAGACCAAGTATCTGATTACTTTTTATTTTTGCTATTAACTTATGCCCCTAAATAAGTTTTAAGTTACAAAACAGTTAATGAATAGCAAAGATGTAGAGACAGTATATTTAGCCAATTCATCAGAGAAGTCTGGTTATTAAAAAGAGCAGATAAGTCAGGAAATAAGTTGACAAAGTCAAAGAAAACCATGTCAATTGATATAAATGTAAAATTAGTATAATTACACAATGATTAAAATAATACAAAAAGATAAATCAGTGATTCTTTGGGGCCCTATTGAATGCAGGAAACTGGGAAATACCCAAGCTACCTATGATGTAAGGACAATTTTATAAAGAAAGCTTAAATCTTGTCACATACATTTTTGTCCATTTGCTCTCTATATATGCTTATCTTCAAATAGTATCAAATCTTACATCTTCAATTGCTTGCCATGTAAGTTTAAATTTATTTCAAGTGTCTTTTTGGGAAGTTTCACTATAAATGACCTGTCAGATTTCTTCAGCCAGATCAGATTCCACAAAGGATGAGTAGGAGTCAATCTTTTGTAAAGACCACATTTTCCTTATCCATTCACCTGTTGATGGATATATAGGCCATTTCCCAAGATTTAACTATTATGAATTTTGCTGCTATAAACACAGATGTGTAAATATTACTCTAGTACAACGTCTTCAACTATTTCAGGAAGATATCCAGAAGGTGGATAACTGGGTAAAATGGAATTTCTACTTTTAAATTTTTGAGGACTCTCTATAATAATTTTCACAGTGATTGTACTAGTTTACATTCTCACCAGCAATGTAGAAGAGTTCTTTTTTTCATGTAGTCTTGTCAGTATTTGTTATTATTTGATTGCTTCATGATAGCCATTATTTCTGGAGTAAGAAGAAATCTTAGTATTGTTTTAATTTACATTTCTCTAATGGCTAAAGATGTTGGACATTTTTTCATGTATTTATTAGTTATTTGTAGTTCTTCCTCTCAAATATGTCTATTCCTTTCAGTTGCCCACTTTTGAAATGGGTCTTTCATTTTGGGAGATCTACTTTTTTAGTTCTTGTATATTAGAGATATTATTCCTGTCTGAAGTATAGCTGGAAAAAAATTTTCCCATTCTATAAGTTGCCTTTTTACTACTCTTCCATGAACAAGAATAAACTTGAGTCATCTGTAGAAAAATGGATATACTTTGAGACCATAATGTTAAGTGAAATAAATCAGATACACAAGCTTAAACATCACATGGTTTCTCTTATATGTGAAACCTAAAATATAAATAAAGATCTAAATAAAAAATAGATAATAGGAAGTAAGGAGATAAATCTTTCTCAAATGGGAAGGGGCTCAGGAGAGGAAGAGGGTAGGGAAGGAGAGGAGCAGAAGGGAATAAAAATGAATTAAGGCATATTTTGTGCATGTGCCAACTCTTCACAATGAATGTAATGATTATGTACTACAAACGTGTACCAATAAAAATGAAAATTTGGAAAATTGTCTAGTCCCTAACACTTGATTTAGAAAAGATATCCAGTAAAAAATCTAAAGGAATTCTAATCTTTTACAAAGTATCAAATTGATTTATTTGTTCTTCTCCTGGGAGAGTATACTGCCATCTTAATACAAAGTCCATCTGGGAACATCAACCTCAGTCCTTCTTAGCACTTCCATTTTTTAAGTGTGGGTTAGAGACAATTCCATTAGGGATTGATCCTGACCAGATATTAAGTATCTAGTTCTACAATCATGGCTGTGCACAATCATGTCTAACAGGTAGAGTGATTGTCTGATGATTTCAGAGAGTTTGATCTCTACCTCAATTACTTGTTATTTTAAAATGTTGACATTTTATTTGAATGGTCACTAGTAAATATCATAATTCTAAAGTAAGTATCCAGTCTGAGCCTATAGATCAAGAATGATTAAAGAAGAAGAGTGAAGGGCACTGGGAAAACAGGTATTAAGTATAACATGCAGAGCTGGGGATTTAATGTAGCAGTACAAGCACTTTCCTGGTAAGCACGAGGTTGTGAGTTTGATTCTTAGTACCAAACAAATAAAAAATATATATACCAGCCTGTCTTCAGAATTAGGAGCCATTACTGCTGAATCACTCATGAAATCCATGCTTCTGATTCAAGTCAGCTATTCCTATTTGACTCTACTGAAAGCAAGGAAGTAATCTAGGTCAAGGAAGAATGTGTGTGATAATTCAAAGTCTATCCATTCTTTGTGCTCTTGGCTTTTACCTCATACTTTAGGCCCAGGACAAGGTGAAATCTGCTGGAATTGATTTCATAGAAATATGAAGTCATTTGAGTCCCAGGCTGCACATGGGGATTAAGCAAATTTGAACAACTTCAGAAGATTCTGCATGCCTAGCAACAAAGTAAATCTGGACAGTGAACAAAATAGCCAATAGATTTCATCTCATAGAGCACTGTCTGGCATTTAGTAAATATTTTAAAGATAAAAATTGCACATTTGTAGTTCTTTTTAACAGTAATGAAAGTTTTGGCTGAAGCACCTTTGTGTTCTTGTCATTGCTGCTCCCTAAACACTGAAGTCTTTCTCTAAAGCCAAAAATAATGAAGTGGTACTCTTTTTCACCTCACGAGATCACTCAAGGAGAATGCTGAAATCCTAATAAATGATTTATATAAATCTATAAGGAACTTTTCTTCAAAAGGATATCTTTGAGGGAAATTTCACAACTACTTTATAAGAAAAAATTGAAAGTGAAAATGGTAGATAGGTATAAAATCATGCAATATCTAAGCTAATCTTAATCTTGAAACTATTTAGCATGAATTACATAATTTCTATATTTTTCTTTGTATACAATTACTCTTCTGTAACTTTAGTATTACAATCAGCAAAGTTTTTCTTTACATTTCTCTAGAGAACTTATTCCCTAGCTGTTGCTTTTCTTGCATAAACAAAGACCCTTCTGTCTACAGAAGTAGGTGATAAACAAACAATAATGAAATGAAAGATCTGAATCCATCTAAGTTGTAATTTTGATTCCATCATTGTAGGCCATGTGATTTTAACCAAGTTACTTAACTTCTTGTAAAAAGAAGATAACATTGCAGAATTACTAAGAAAACTAACTGGGATAATGTATAATCAGAGGAGTGCTTGTCATTGGAAGTTATGTAAGGTATATAAGGTATCATTATGATGTTAAGAAAGACAGACAATATGCTTTTGAAAAACTGATAATGAAAGACAGAAATCTAAAAATGTAAAGAATGCTGTTTCTTTAAATGTAACTGAAGGGAAGGAAAGGAAATAGTACCTCCCCTTCAGTTTATAAGGAATGTTTATGTTGCTTATAGTATTCAAATATTTTGGATTTGGAGAGAATGACTCTGGTGAAGTGAGGTATTGGAAAGGTAAAAATGAGAGGGAGAATTTCCAGGTAATCATTGGGAAAGAAATTACGAAAATGAGTAGAGCTGATAGATGTTGACATCACTGAGCTCAGTGATTCACCACCTCTGTTCTGCAATGAAATGAGAACACAAAAACTCATTCATAGTAGAAATAAAATCATTGAAGAGTTAATAAAGGTGTACTTATTGTAAAGCAAGGTAAAAAGTGGACATTGGCTGGAGTTACTGAAGGTTGTATTAATTATTCTGTTATAACAGTAATGATAACAAAACTCAGTAACTTACAAAAAGGAAGTCTCTTACAATGCACTTCACTGCTCATAGACAATGGGGAGAAGATGGGGAGGGCTGTGATCCATACAGTCACTTAGACACACAGGGTTCTTTCATACCCAAGACTTCATGATTCTCTGTGACCTTGGAGTTCACTATTAGATTCTCTGGGGCTGACAGATACAAAAAAATAAATAAATAAATAACGGGGGATATCAGAAAGAAAAGAAAGTGGGATTAGATGAGCATGTAGCACTACCACTTCCTTAAAGGCAGACACCAAAATGATGAGCTTGCAATCGTTTCACACATATCAGAAAATACATATCAGAAGAAACCAAAATATTTACTTGGAATGGTATATAGAGAAACTACAAGTAGATAAGGAAAAGTTATGCTTTGAAACCAGTTCCTGGATGCCAGAAAATCAGAGTTAACATACATTAGGAAAAGATCTCAAGGATTTCTGGACCTGGAAACTATCAAGAACAAGAAAGAAAGCAATGTATGACCATTGCATATCAGCCTGAAACTAAGGGATGAAAGTGAGAAGAACAATGTGCAGCTACCTGTTTCATGAGCAGGAATAGAGAAAGAGGAACAATAAGAGAGACAGTGAAAACCTCAAGAGAAAGTTGGATGCCACATATAGTGGTTTGGTAAATGTCCATCAAAGGCCCATGTGTTAAAGTTCTGGTCACCAGCCTGTGTTGCCATTGAGAGACAGATCCTAGTGGAAAGAAGTTAAGTCACTCTGGGGTATGCCCTTGAGTAGGATATTGGGGCCCCAGTCCCTGCCTGTTCCTTTCCCTCCCTTTAATCTGCCAAGGAGTAAACAAGTTTCTCCAACCACACACTCTCAACATGATGCATATATCATGCCTTGCCACAAGCCTACAAGTAGTAGAACTGATTGATCATGGACTAAAACTTCTGAAACTGTAAGCCAAAGTAAACCTTTCCTTCTTGTAAGTTATTTATCTCACATAGTTTGTCACAGTGCTGGTTAGTTGACCCTCATAATATATCTGATGCTCCAGAAAGGACTGCAGGTGGTCAAACAAGAAAAAATCTCTCATAACCATGGGATCTTAACATACTATCATAAAGATGATTTTGAAAGTGACTTACAGGCAAAAACAGAAAGTAGTCATAGCACTGAGTCTACCTTGGTGAAAGGACTGAGCAACTTAGACGGGAACAAACTTGATGTGATAAACCAGATGGGATGCTTTTTAAGGTAAAGCCTCTGAATTGTGTTATCCTTGATATTTTTATGTTTCATTTTTTAATTTTAGGTGTACAGTATTTTCAACATTCTTGACAATGAGCACATACATGAAAATTTTTAAATGTCTTTAATAATGTAATTAAAAGCAAAGAAATATAAATAATCTATAAAGGGAACCAGAAGGTCTAGGGAAAAGATAAACTTATTTCTCTTAAGATTTTTGAACAATTTCAGAATCTGTGAACTGTGCTAAGCCCTCATCAGTGTTTGTCATTTTGGCCACCTCTCTTAGCTTCCCTGATGTGACCAATAGTGAAAATATTTATCATCTAAATGGGTTTCTTTGCTTATTTCAGAAACAGCAGGAAGGAATGAAAATATCCCACTTTAGTAGTGAGGCTAGATAGAGAAGGAAGTTCAGAAAGTAAAATAGGGTATTAGCAGCAGAAAGGAACAGAGGCAAGTCAGACAGCAGCTTGGGGGAGTGAAGGGAAAGAAGTAGCCTCTAGATTACCCAAAAAGCCACATGAGTTCTCTATTTGTCTCAAAGAATGGCTGATCAACCATCTCTGACCCCTGCAACTTCTCCTAAGATCACAGATACTACCTTACCCATGCTTTCCATGTCAGCAAGAAGGACAGATAAAGAGTGGCATTGGAACTAAAGATGTTCTGGATTGATTGAGAAGAACTTGGGGGAAAGTAAATTGGATAATCATCTCAAGAATCATTAAAAGCCCATATATAATTTTGTTAAATGAATAGATCAAAAGAATGAGAAAAACATAGTTAGACTTTCATGATGGTATTAGGTGTATGTTTATTTTTCTAGTATCTTATCTTTTGTGTGCCACCCCTGATGATATATATTTCCATGAGAGTATTCCCTATGTAGACATCAAGCTGGCCTGTACCTGCCTAACACTGTTGCCAAGCTGGGAATAAGATCCTCACTCAGACTCCAGATCCTGTCCACAAGGGTTGATCCAGCAATAGACCCTTGACTTTACAATAAGCATAACCATCTTTCTTTGCTGTCCATTTGAAACTGGAGCAAATGAAGAGATAGTCTCTCAGAAGTGATTAAAATTGCAATGTGCAAAAATCTGAATTTGTACAAACATTTGGGGCATAAAAAGAAGAAAGAAAATCTGGTTGAGGCAGGAGAGAAAAATCAAACAGATGAACTGAGAGAGGTGGGCAATGCAAATGGGAAGCCTTTGGACTTCCAAAGTTCTAACATCAGCCCTATTCTTGCCCTCTTTTAAGACTTAAGTCCTGAAAAAAAAAGACTTAAGGGCTGAAACTTTCCAAATTTCTTGAATCACCTCAGTGTTTATCTCACAAAGTCAATTTACTTCAAGAATAATTCCTATCCATCATAACAACAGATTTCAATCTAATACAGATGGATATTTTTTTATGAGGGAGAATGCTTTAGACAATTTACATAGATACCAGTGGGAGAACTGTTGAGTAAAACATGATGCATAATTATGCTTTTGTTAAAATCATTATCAGAAAATAACAGCACCATAGCAAATGCATCAGGAAATCAGGACATTAAACTATGTGAACATTTTCATTGCAACAAAATGGATGCAATAAAACATCCTGTATACCCCTAAATTGTAAAAGATGATGGGATAGTTAAAACTTGGGATAATGTTGGCACAGTACTATTTCAGCAATCAAATTAAGTATGATGGAAACCAAACAAAAGAAAAAATCGCACAGCATAATGCAAAGTAGTGGGGCACAAATGTTTGCCCCACTATCAAGTAGTGTCACATTATATGCTGACCACATTCAAACTCTTTTGTAGTCTCTCTACCTAAGCATGTGAGTAGTATGTGATATGTGTAGATTTCTGTCAGGAGTATTTATTTTCATTAAAGCCAGAGAATGAATGGTTCAGTAGCACCGCTTTACAAGGAAGAAAGGTACAGTGCCATCATTCTCACCTCCAGTTCTAGCTCTTGTGGTATTATGGATGAAAGAAAGTATGCTACCTTGTATGTTTAGGTGTGTGGGATTGATGATCATATTTCTAGGTTCTTGGATTGTTGAACAGATGTGTTTGCACTCTCACTGCTTGAGTGTCCACTTTGTGTGCTTTAATTCTGTAACCTGAATAACTATTTCTAAAAGAACAATATGTAATTTATCAACTAGTGATTTCTTACTGTTTATCTTCTTTTCTTGAAATTCTGTAATATTTCTTTTTCCTGTTTTTTCTCTTTAAATAATAAATAAATAAATAAATAAGAAAGTATGCTACTTAATTGTAGGAATTACTGATGTGCACACATCATTGCCAAAGGAAGAAAAAAACTAGAGCTTCAAAACTGTTATGTTTGTCACCTCTATTAGAGAACTCTCCTAGCATCATTGTTTTCCTAAATGCAATGAATTATTGCTAATGTGCATATACATGTTATATGTCACTATAAAAATAAAGGAAATGCCTTACAAGTGGCATCCCATATCATTCTTGAGCAATTCTCTGATGTAGGTGTCATCTGCATTTTATAGATGATGATGAAATAACTAGAGCTCATGGCTTCTAAATGGAAAATCAGAATTCAAAACTAGATCTTTGCATGCTGCAAAGTCTTATCTATTTTCACTAAAGTCTGACATCACACACATATAAGCATGATGATGATGATGATGATGATGATGATTGTAAAAGCAACGTTTCCTGTGCAACTGGAATTAAACTCATTGTATGATCTGTAAGAAGCAGTTATTCAGGACGGACATGTAGAGTCGGCCTACCATGGAAAGGGAACACTCTTTCATGCCTCATTGCTCGGGAAGTGACAAAGGACAGAGTTTCAGAACCGGGAGTAACACAGTCAGTGCCAATGTGGAGAGGCTGTGGCTTCATCCAGTGGAAGACTGAAGAGTGGGAGAATGAAGTCCTGCCAAGGCTGCATTTAACCTGAACTTCCTTAACCCTGAGTTTTGAGACTCTAGACAAAGATGTAGTAAGGCTTTTTCGAAGTCACTTGTCTATTTCTTGTGTTCCTACTGAGCCACTCAGCAACTCCCTGCCCAGGAAGAACTAGTTAGATGCTTAAAGGAGAAACCATCCTATTTCTGGATATGCACCAGATTTTTAAATGTCTTCTTCACTCTTCCATTCTTTTATTCTTTTAGACAAGGGACTTAGGGATCCAAAAAGGTTAAGAAATTTACCACATATGTAGTAAGTGTTGGATTTAGCGTTCAACTTATTCTAGTTCCAACTTATTCTTATCCTAGTTAGGAGTATACAGGATGTTTTATTGTATTTATTCCAGTTTTTCTGCCATTCTGTAAATGTAGCTACTGTGCAAAAAATTCCAAGTGTGAATACATCACATTAGAACAGAGAAGCCAGGTAAACTCATGTTCCCTATTGCCAGATAGTAGCTGAGTCTGTTATGGGTCAAGATATCTTATACTTTATTTTTTTATGATATCTTCTTAAAAACAATCAGTGCCTGAAGCAAACAGAACTTGGATAGTACACCCCTCCCATCACCATGCATGAGTAAACATGACAGAGCTCCCACCTAAGTTCAATGTGAAAAATGGAGACAAGACTAGAAAAGTATTCCAAATACTTTTGTTGATACTGTGGTTGAAGTAAAGGAGTTCAGGGACAGACAATGGAAATTGATGGGCTATACATGTGTGATTCCCTAATAATAACAGAGTGCCTCATAAACAAAGTTAGTAAGACATTACACACAGTAGCTGCATGATTTTGGATAGGTAATCCTTTTTATATCTCAGTAGTTTCATCTGTGAGTTGGATTCACAGGTGTTTATGAGGACTGGAATACTTTAAAATCATGTTGTTTTCTGAACAACTTCCCTCCTTTCTAAGAGAAGCCCATGAAAAATGTTATAGGCTTAAGGGAAGATTACTATAATCACTTAATGATTATATTAGCCCTCTCTCTGTTTAACTCTAATAGTTATGTCCTCAAAAATAGGAACATCTTATGTATCGGCAGCAATATCCATTCATCCATTTGTCTTTAGACATTTAGGCACCTGCCATATGCTAATGGATGGAGTAGCAGATGAAAAATTATTTTTGTACCAAGTAATACTGGAAACATTACATACTTCACAATTAAATAAAATAATTTTATAAATAAAAACAAATTGAGGAAGTTCAAACAATTAGTTAATAAATGCCATATCTAGTACTCAGGTTTCCTTCTTTAATCTGGTAGAAAAGTCTTTGGATATAAATTAGGAAAACCAAGGCAAATCCTAACTTGTCTATTTACTAACAATGTGAGAAAATAACATACTTCTCAAATGAAAATATTATCTTTCACTCAAGATTGTTGTAAGAGTGAAACAAAATAAAATAGACTCAACACAGCTCATAGCCACTAAAGACACATACACTATTTGGCAATGTTCTTTCTTCATGATTGAGAACATTGTTTTAAAATAATATGTTACCCAAAACTCTTGCCTTTATTTTACCACTAATTTGTCAGAAGACCATCCTTGTTTTCCTTAATAAATTCATTTCTAAATGAGTTCAGCTTCCTGCCTAGATTGAATAATTTTGTTACCCTTCCTTTACTGGCATCAGGGCTGCGGCTGGTGGTACCATATTTTTTAGGGAAGACAGAAGAATGTTACCCCCATACCAGTACTGCTTCATCCTACATCAAGCCATCAGGATGTGAGCTCTCATTTTATTTCTCAGTCAGAAGTTCTTGTCCAAAATCCACCCTGTCTAGTATGATCATAAGCCCCTTGCAAATGTTTTTGTCTATTCATTCAATAAACAACATTTATCAATCAGGCCCACAATAGTCTAGTTGCTAGACCATAGAGATGGATTGAATGATATATAGTCCCTCATTATCAGTTCACAGGATAATTTTATGTTTTGTGTAGTATTTTCTTACACATCCAATACATAAAATCATGATCTGAAGTGATATCAGAGTACAGAGGAAGACAAGGAAGGTTATCAAGACAGGCTTCTCAAGAGGCTTCCTTATTTTTCAGCTAAGGCATAACTGAAGTGAAGTCTTCCTCCTTTCCAAGTAATGAAGAGGAGAAAGGAGCTGAAGATTCTCAATCAGGGCAGATTCTGCTGCAATCACAGAAAAACAAAGAAAATGTTGTGAAGAAGTAGGCAGAGGCCAGGCCAGGAACCTTGATGCCTCCATTATGAAAATAATGAAGTGGCTCTGAATGAGTTTTTGGCAAAGGGTGTAACACAAGCATATTTGGGTTTTGTAAAGATTACTGCACAACCAGAAAATTATAAGGAAGTAAGACATGAATTGAGATAGAGATGATGACAATAAGGAAGGCACATACAATTAGCTTAATGATGATGAAAGTTTAAAACAAGGTAAGAATTGTGGGAATAAAGGGCAAGGGGAAAATGTGTGTATAAGATATTTAAGAGGTAGGACCTACAATATTTGGCCACTCCTACATATGGGAGTTGAGGTTCCAGCACTCATCTAGAATGACTCTCTGATTTCTGGCTGCAATGACTGAATGGTAATGGGAAATATAGACGTTCTTATCTTTAAAATATGTTACAATTTAACATAAAGACAGAGAAACATAAATTTCCAATTGGAATGACAGTTTTTAGGGCTGTGTGGGGACATCCAGTAAAAGGTCTGTACAATTTGTACAGACTATCTGAGCCTAGGGAGATAGTCATAGCATAGAAATAGAACACTGTGTAGAACCCTTAGTATAGTCATAGAACACTGTGTTCTACTAGTCCACAATGGAAATCTGCTCAACATTTGTTTTCTCTTTTATAAAATAAAGTTTATTAGTATAGTTTAGATATGCATAATGATCACATTCATCATAAGGAATTTGCGCCTGTACGTGATAAATCTTGATTCTTCTTTTTTTCTCATTCACTACCTTCCCTTAAATTTCTCTTCCCCTCTTTATTTACAAAAGCTTTGTTTCCGTATTTCCTTGTTTTCTCATTTTTTTTCTTTTCCCTTTATCTTTTCCCCGTCTCTACTCCATAGTTCTCCTTCCCATTTGGACACTTTCTTTCTATTTCACAGTATCTATTATACCTTTTGGTCCTTTACAGTTTCAGTTTCTCACACCAGAGAAACAACCAATATTTATGAGTGTCCAATTTATTTCAGTTAAGAATATAGCCTCAAGGTACATCCACTTACCTTGAAACATCTCAAAATGAGTGGAACAAAAGCTTTTTTATATAGTGGAGTACTACTCAATTCTTGTTTTCATTTCCTCCTCTTCCTCCCACTGACATTTGCTCTCTGTACTCTGGGTTCCCTGAGGTCAAACTGCCATATAAACTTCTTAAATTATTGGTTTTGCCTTACAATCTGTTTCTGGAGAAAGAAAACTCTCAGATAAGGAATCATTTCAAGTAATAAAATGAATGTTGGCAAATGGTTAAAGATAAATTTAAATAGAAGATGATTAAAGTCATTGGAGATGAGCCAATATTCATGATGAAGGATTTGGGATTATGCCAAAGAAATAAGGCAAGAATGAGATTACAGAGGCTGAACTGAAATTTGGTGGCACAGAAAGCAGAGGTAAATCATCAGGGGATATACAAAGAACTTGAACAAGAAAGATGATAGGATGCTAGAAAGATTATGTCAAATTCAAAATAGAGAAGGGTGCTAAATGAAGACAGGTGCATTCGATACTGATCTGGTAGGGCTAGGTCTTCATTAAAGCCATTCTCTCCACACCTCTAACTTTCAAGACACAGCATAGCCACATTATTACTAACTGATTTTGATAAATTTAATGTTTTCAAGATGAGAGACCATAATTAATTTAACCTGTTCCAAGAAGTAATGAAATGAGCCACCTAATGATTCCTCTGTTTACATAAGTCCTTCTTCTCTTTTTACCCAGGAAACTTTTTATCCTTCTGGAAGCAGTGAAAATGTCATAAACTCAAAGAGCTTCCCATCTTATGTACTTTGGCTATTATACTATAACTGCCTCATCCTGTACCTCTAAACTGAATTTCTTGAAGGCAATAACCATCTGTTGGTGACTGCACCCAGTTCATGGGAAATAATAAGCACCTAATAAATGTTTGTATTTATACTTAACAAATACTAAGCTGTTCTCATCTATGGATGGCCTTGCTCAACCCTCACAGAAACACTAAAGAATGGATGTTATTATACCTGATTTACTGATGAGAAAACTGAGTTTGGAGAACTTGAGAACTTCAGTGATCAGCCTGAGTCATTCAGCCCATGTTTGACAGAGCCTGAATGTAAAACCAGGTCTGGACTTCAGAATCTAGTTTCCTTGCTATAGTCTTTCTTCCTTCTTTCATTTCCTGGATGGTATTGCAATTTTTATCTGGCTTTCCCTAAAACAAAACAAAACAAAACAAAACAAAAAACAATGTTTATGCCATACTCTTAGACATGACCACAAGTACTCGAGTTACCTGACTAATAGTGTGACTGGTGCAAGTTGCTAGCAATGAACAGGAAGCTTCCATGATCAGTGAGGGTGCCCTTCCTCCGGCTAGTGTCAAACTTGTTTCCAGAGTGCAAACTGTAGATTCTGGGCACTGTCCAGGACTGAACTTTCTACCCCTGCCTTGTGTAAGGAAGCTTCAGGATAAAAATAGTTTTTAACACAGAATGCTTTATAGCTGGAGTTTTTCATTCGGAGACTGTGTCACCTATTTTGCAATGCTATTTATCCTCATGTCACTAATCAACCATGTCATTTCCAAATGACAACACTTGGAGTTAGAGATGAAATTAAGAAAAAAAAAATGTAAGGTTTTCCTACCTGCCTCACAATAAGTGCTGCCTAACTGGAAACTGAGCATCAACAGTACACACAGACTCAGACAGATTTATATTTACTTGTGACAGTAGAATCTGAATTGGGTTATTCCGCTAAGGTATTTGTGAAGAATGTCAAATAAGGACTCCATTTCAGATCTGTTCTGTGGGTGACTTGCTAATTGAGCTAGATGGGCTAGCCAGAGCTGGATTTTATCTTGTGTAAAGTGGAAATATAGCTTCCCATCCTTTCTCTCAACTGCTCCAAAACTGTGGCAAAAAGACAATTTTTAGCTGAAAAGTCATAAATTCTAACTTGATGAATATGTATGCCCAAGTGATTCTTAAATTTTTTCCCTTAACACAAAATATATTTGTGTCTAAATTGTATATATTTGAAAATAAACATTTAGTTTTTAAAAATTTAAATATTTGTATAAAATATTTATATTAGGGGGTTGTTTTGTTTTGTTTTGTGCCAAGGATCAAACTCATGTTCTCATGCTTACAAGGCAAGTGCTTGAGCTGCTGAGCTAAATCCCTGGCCTTAAAATGTTTATATTTGAAAATGTTTTATTAATAATTTCCTTTGGTATATGTCTCTACTTATAAAAAACTAATATCCATAAGTAAATATAATATATATATTTTATTTAGCTGATTTTATAAAAAAAATGATAGGTGAATATCTCCCAAAATTGAAGCATAAGTACCAATCACTAAAATTTTGGATATACTAATGAGAAAGTTTCTTTTAAAACCTTAGATTACCCTGCAGACTTAAATCAGGACTTGGAACACATTCACTATCTTACTGAAATCTGTGGAACCTCATCTTCTCTCTGCTTGTGATACAGTCTACAAATCTTTTGGTCAGTCAGGCATATTGCTTGATCCTCCAGGTTATCCATATGTTGAGAATGTCATACCAGTTGGATCTAGGGAGTAGAGGTTGGTGAGTCCTTTGAATCCCCTGGAGAATACATGTATTCAGAGCATAGGAGATAAACCAAAATGGTTTTCAGGGCCTGCCACAATGGTGAAACTTTGAGTTTCATTGTTTTAGGATGTGCCAAGGATATCTCAAAAAAAAAGAAGAAATTATTGCACCTCACATTTTATCCTACTAATTTTGAGGCATAAAATTTGGTAGGCACCTTTGGATTTCAGAGGCAATATATACTCTACTTAAGATACTTCTGTAATTTGTTTATCAATACTTGGAATATTGCCAGTTTCAGGCAGCACCAAGAGCAGAAGAATGTTATACAACAAGTCTAAGCTTCTCTTTCATGATCCAGATGGCCAGAGGTATTCAAAATGGATTAAAAAAAGAAATATATTATCACATGAAAACTATAAAAATTATGAAGAATTGAACTTGTGTTATATAATAGCATCAAAGTGCCTTAAAATCTAGTTAATAAATGTCATTGTTAATGCTTAAAAATGGATAAAAAGCTGCTTTGTGCTGTCTACTTCAAATTCTGATAAGACAATTGCAGAATAGACTTCTAGAATTCTATAATATGGTCATGGCCTCTATGGCAAAGAACTACCCATGTCAAACTAGTTTCAAATTGTTACTGGGTCCTAATGGAGCCTGAATACCTGGGCACAGAATCATGTGACTTCTCCTGCCCATTAAGCACTAGGTATTATAATGAGCTAGTATTACCCAGTAAAATGGTATATTTGTGATTCTCAATAGCCCCAGAAAGCACAAGTAACTAGCACTAACAAGTGGGACAGACTCCTATGCTACCTACTACTATTTTGATGATGTTTTTCTCTCAGCTAACACCCAGAACCCCATATTTTCTATGGGTAGTTGACCAATCAGGAATGATGAGGATTGATTACTGGTTCACTATGATACATTGAAGCTAGAAAGAAAAAGGCTCTGGCACTGTATCAACCTGTCCCATTACCTACAGTAGCATGAAAAATCACTGCAAAACTGCATCTTATGAGAACAAAATCAGTTGCATAATCACTCATAATTTATTTACATTAAAAATTTTTAAAGGGCTTATCTGGGCAGCTTTGAACTTACGGTCTGTCAGGAGAACCTCAAGAAAGAGCCAGAAAGCTAAAGTATCTGGGGGATGACTGGGCATCTGTCTTTTCATGTGCTCACAGTATTCTATACACATGAGCTGGCTTGGTCTACTTCACAACATAGCAACTGAGAGTGGAGGTTATTCCTGGGCCCAGTAAACTGGCTCCTTCTGCCCATGGTTGATCTCTCTACTCCCATTGTTGAGTGTTTAATGCCAACAAAAAAGAGGAAAAACTTTCTAACATTATTCTTCAGACAGCAAGACATAGCTAATGATAAAGGTTGTGTATTTAGTCAAAGCCTTCCAGTTAATCTAAGGAATGTAAGTGCTGCAAAGAAACCAGCATATGACAAAGTACAATTATAGTGACCAACAAATTTCTTTAAATTTTTACTTGGTCCCTTTCTATGGCTTTCACGTATTCTTTCAGTAATGGCAAGCAGGTCCCACATTCTGGATATATCCTTAGCATAGTTGCATATCTTAAGGTACCAAGTTTGGGTGATGGAGTAAAAAATTCAAATTCAAGCTCTGGTTTGAAGTATCTATGCAATCATGGGACATTTTTGCACTTGATTTTACATTAACAATTTGTTGTAGTTAGGCTTTGCAAGAGAAAGAATTTAATACAGGACACATAATTTATAGAATTATTTTATAATAGTCACCCAAAGAGTAAAATGCAAAAAGAGACTGAGAGCTTTCCACACAGTGGAGACCCAGAGACTCCATCTGAGGGCCTAGATCCCACAGAAGTGTCCTGCACAAGTCTAGATGTCAACCTAGAATACATGACAATGTCACCAACAAGTCTAACTGGGGGCCTAGAGTCCATGACAATGTCTCATCCAAGTCTGTACCAAGGATCTGCACTGTGAAGGCCCAAAAGGCAGTGGTGGAAGCTAGAAAGTCTGCATCAGTGGGAGGAAGGAACTGTGCCAGCAGGCTGAGGAATCTGCATGGAAGCCAGGAAGCAACCCTCAAAGTAAGGGCCAGAGCTCACTCAAAGTAAACCACAGCCATCCTCATTGACAAGGTCCTAAGCTCCTCTAATGATGAGAATCACTGAGTTCATAGCAGGAAAACCAGTGTGACAAGCTTCTCCAGGATAATCAACATCACCACCTCTTCCACTCCTGTTCTCTTTTTCATGTTGTTGGCAACAATCCTCAGGTGAACCTTCCACACCCGGCACCATGTTAATTCAGTTCAGCTGGGTGTTACAAGTTGACCACCAGTTGTCAGTCCATCACACAATTTGTTTACACTGACAAATATTTCAATTACAGATCAGGAGGAAAAATCTTTTTTATTGAAACACAAAAAAAAATGGTATTAGTTAATTATAGTGCAGACCCCTTAAAACAGATGATCTCAAGTCCATGAATTAAAAATATTTTTAATTAAACATTTTATTCTGTACACATGTGTCTGTGAGTGTACAGTGTAGCTCAAACTCAGGACCTTGCATGTACTACGTAAGGCTGTAACCTTTAGGAACTGACTTTTTCCTTCAGTATTAAGTCCTGAACATTCATTCAGGTTGTGCTGCCAAATTGAGATGGAAACTTGACTTGCTGTTGGACTCCCTTGGGTCTACTCTGTGAGGGAAATCAGAGCACTGGGAGAGAAAGGAACATCACCTCCCACTGCTCAGCCCACTGACACTAACCTAGCAGAAGAATCAAAACATCACCTGACTCTGCAGTTTGGTAGAGAACATTAGCTCTCTGTTGGCCATGCTGAAACCACCTAATGGAGGAACTGGCTATTTTCTGTCTGCTTTCTCTGAAATAAGGTGGGTGCAAAGAGAGTTCATTGGAGATTGACTTCTTGCTTGATCCTGCTGAAACTGAGCTCCTGATCCAGGATATCTGTGAAAAAATTGAATAAGCCTGGGAACTCACTGTGTTATAGTTTCAAAAGCCCCAAGGTTCTTATGTTGTCTGCCTTGGAAAGAATATTCTACACAGAAATTTTAATGATACTAAATGATAAAACTGAAGCCAGATGAGGAAAATCATACATATCCAAGAAGAACTAACTTTGTCACATGTGTGGAACATGATGATAAAGCTCTGTCATTATCTCTTCCAGGAAGTCAGGTTAAATCTTAGTCAATGCTTTTGGAATGCTGAATAACACTCCTCTGTCTTCATTGTCCACCTGCAAGTTAGTCTTGATGCTTGACTAATATTTTTTCACTTCTTTTGGAATATAAGAATTAATAATCAGAAGTTAAATCTTTATATGGGAAAAACAAATTCAATGATCAATAGCTTTGAGGAAAAATTTACTAGCAACTTGAAATAGATAAGTTTTAATTATCTTAAACTTAATAGTCAAAATATGATGTCCAATGTCAATGATATTAACATAAAACTAGAGACACACATACAACATAGTAGACTTAAGAGTCATACTTGGAGAGCCAGGAATACAGCTCAGCGGCATAGCACCTTCTGGGGAAGTGCAGGATCGAGTTTAATTCCCAGTACAAAAAAAAAAATTTAAAGAGTCATACTTGGGAAAGAAAAATATCAAATTCTTTATCTACATAGGCAGACAACTATACAGATTTCTCATTCTATGAATTGCTACAATAAAAACATTATCAAGTAATATAAATTGTAGGCTTTCCAGGGAATCTCATCAAGAGTATTTATGATATAAATAATGAAAAGAAGTACTTTAGTCTTTGTTATGGTGCGTGTCTAGATGTCCCCCCAAAACCTCATGTGATCATAGGACTTTTTCAGAGGTGGCTGAATCTAGGGTGTGTAACTGATTGACAGTGTGATGCTGGGATGAAGGGTGCTGGGAATAAGGGAGAGTGATTGCCAGATCAGTCCCCTAATTAGATTGGAACCTCTCAAATCCCCACAGATGACACAATATAAGGGACAGAAACTGGCTTATCTCCCTGCTTCCTGGGTCTTTTGCTGTCTTCTGCTGCCGTGAACAGTTGCCCTTTTGTCATGTACCATTCTACCTTGGAAGCAACCAATTTTGGACTGAAGCCTCTAAAAAGTGCAAACTAAATAAACTTTTCCTGTTTTAAGTTTAGTGGTAGGTATTTTGTTTCAGCATTGAGAAAATTTGGTACCAGGAGTGCTGTGACTATACCAGACCATGTGGTTCAGGAGCCTTTGGTAATGGTTTGTGGCAAGAGTTTAGAAAGGTTCAGAGATGTTGCCTAAAAAAATAATTCTAGAATGCTTTTCATTATACTTTATGGCAAATTCTGGTCAGAGCTTAGAAGACCAGATAGTCATTAAAGTCTGGGCTAAATAGGTTTCTCCTGGGAAGAAAGACTGCATCAGCTGCTAGACTCCAGATAATGTATGTTATACTTTGGCAGAAAATTTGTCTGCATTATGCTCATGTCCATAAACTTTGCCTGAGATGGAGAATAATAGCAGTGGATTAATTATTCTAGTAAAAGAAGTATTAAAGTAGTCAAATATTGAGGCAGTGGTATGGCTACTGCTGGAGGCTTTTAGCAAGATCTATGTTGAGAATCAAGAGCAAAGAACCCATCAGAATTGTTAAAATATACATTTGGCCAGAAAGAAAACTCCAGTAAAAGCTGTGAACTTCACAGACAGAGCAGAAGAGATCTTGACTGCTGAGAAGGTACAAGATAATAGAAAAGATGAATGAGAGCATCACAAGAATCAGCAGGACTGTGCAACCTCAAAATTACAAAAGTGAAAGACTTTGTTTTGAGAAGAAAGCTTCAGAGCACCATGTTAAGAATGATGGCAGCCTAGAGATTTGTTCCTCAGAATTGGATTCAGAGTGTTCAGTGACACAGGCACTTGGCGTCCTGTAGTTAAGTGAGAAGGAAGCCTGGCTACTGCTACAGTTGGCGATAGACTTTGATGTCATACACACAGGGAGGTTTTTAGGCACATGCAGGATGTAAGAGTTGTAGGGTCAGGATGGCTTCTACCTGGATTTCAGAAGAAGGCCTAGGAAACTAGACCTGAAAAGGCAATGTGTGAAGCTATCAGGGTGAACCAAAGGTACAATGGATACTCCAACAGTATGGAAAAGCCAGGAATGTGGGTTATCTAAGAAAAACTGCAAAAAGAGAACTGAGCCAGCCTCAGAGAAAAGTCATGGGATCTGTCACCATCAGCAGTACAATAAAAATGGAGCTTCTCAAGCCTTTTGGAGTTCATGTTTTGCCACAGATTGCTTCAGTTTTCTACGGTAAACAGATATTAGGCAACTTAAAAATTTCATTTTTTCACAGCCCAAAATTTATATAACAAATTTCCAAGTGGTAATTTAAAGGAAATTTTATATTGAAAAATTCAATCTCATATGCATTTTTTGAAAAAATATTCAGTAATGTCAACATCTAACCATTTCTGAGTGATTGCTTCTTTGCCATGTATGACTTTGTCAGTATAGTCTTTATAGAGTTCTGTGTTAAGGAAGTATCACCAACACTTGACAGAATGAGTCAATGATGTAGACATTCCAGAAAACATAGTGTTACTTTTCGTATTTCCATCAACTATGGAAGTCAATCACATATCCGTCATTCTTCAATCTGTTATCCAAAATTCATTTCAGATTATACAGGAGTAAGGCCACTTTGTTATCTCCTGCAAAAATGTATTCTATAAAGAGTGTCCTGACAAACTCCCCCACTGAAACTTACTCTTCATATTATTACACTTTTCTCTTAGTGGAACAGAATTTCTGATCCTGGGTAACTTTCTAAGGAAAAAGCAGTTTATTTAACTCACAGTTTTAATATTTAAGGCATGGCCGTGGTGTCAGTGTGGATCTGATGAAGTCCTCATGGAGGATGTCATCACTATTGCAGGAAAGATTGTTGGAGGGAGCAGTCAAATAACAAGAGATGAAGCAAAAGCAAGGGGAGTGGCCATTCTTGTTTCTTTTATGACAATGTTTCCATAAAAATTAACTCATGGTCCCACAAGACCTACTCTAGTCCTTTTCAACAGTAGTGCCTCCAGTGACCTCCCACTAGGTCCCATCTGTCAAGCATCCCAAGATATCTCTTGCTATCATCATGCTAAGAAGACATTTCCAACCCACAAATCCTTGGAGAACAAACTACACACAAACAATAGCAGTCCTAGAGCTCTGGTTTGTGAGGTCTGTCCTCACATACAAAAATGTTTATATACCCTATGTTCAAAGTTCACTCTCTTCTGCTTGTTTTTTTCCAACTGAAAGCCACTTCTGTCACCAGCACTCTTGTTTAGGTCTGTATCTACAGATTAGTCATCCTTTTATCTTTTTGGATGACATATTACCTCTAGTACTAACCAGGATATGCATTTGTGTTAGCTTTGTATCATTGTTACAAGTATCTGACATAAAGAACTTAAAGGACACTTAACACACTTATTTTGATTCATGGTTTTAGTTCATGGCTGGTTGATTTCACTATTGTGGGCCTGAGGTAAGGCAGAGCTTCATGGCACAAAGGGGTTCAGCTTTTGGCAGCTGGGATGCAGTGAGAGAAAGGAAAATCCAGAGAGAAAGGGGCTGGGAACTTGATACAGTCCCAAAGATACCACCCTTATGATCCATTCCCTTCAACTAGGCCCTGCGTACTATTTCTATCAACTCTCAATAATACCATCAAAGTATGATTTCACCAGTGGAATAATCTGGTTAATAAAGTTAGAGCCCTCATCATCTGATTTCTTCCCAAAAAGCTGGAAACCATGCCTGTCAGTATGTGAATTTTGGGAGAAATTTTCAAATCAAATCATAATAGTGTCCATATAATAAAATTCCTTTATGTTGCTTCTTAGATCACCTTCTATATGTCTTAGGAATGATATGTTTGTCTCTTGGCAAAGGAAATGCATTACACCAAAAAGAAGAACTAATCAGAAACAGATGGAGTAAAGACACTGATGACTCAGAAATGAGATATATGTAATCCTGTGGGAGAAAAGTACTTTGAAATTGTTTAAATGTGCTTGTCTAACATGTCACTAAAAGCTGTAATCTTCCATTTTCTATTAATGACTCCATCAATTTTTCTCTAATGTTTTAAATTAACTGTCTTCTTTCAAATATGATGCTGTTCAACATTTGAAGAAAATGGTCCCTGTTTTTTTTTGAGGTTTTTAAAAAACTAATTCTGAATTGAGAGTGCTAAAATATTCAGTGTACTCTTATAAAAAAGTTTATTCATACTAGAGGTTGGCGTGTTTCCTGTCATTTGAAATTTCAGAGTACTGTCCCAAAATAAATATGCCCATTCTTTTATAATTTCTATGATACCTGTGATAGTAGAATTCTAACTATTCCAAGCAGGACAACATTACATTGTTTTTCTAAAGATGTATTGTTTTTATAAAATACTATAGATTTACCCTATTGTTTAACTGATCTTATCCTTATATCTTTAATCTTTTGTTAAACTTTTTGTGATAGTGACTTTCCTAGGAAAATAATAACAAGTGAGAATGTCGTAACATTTTTAGTAACATGTATTAATTAATAGTGTATATCTATTAGAAGATACAAATTTTTCCACTCCAAGTTAGTTGATATAACACATTTGGTTAATGAGTAAAGGAAGTGTCCTGTTCACAGACCAGGGAGGAGGGAACCCTGAATTTTTAAAATGACCTATGAGGCAGTGATTGTCAAATTGAGATTTTAGACATGCTATGTAAGTCCTATTGTGGCTACTTTGTTTTGCTCTTTTTTTTACTTTAGAATGTTTACTTATTCTTTTCAATTTAACAGATTATCATTGTCCATTTTCTATTGCTGTAGCAAAATACTTGAAGTCAGGTAATTTCTAGAGAATAGAAGTTTATTTAGCTTATGGTTGCAGTGGTTGGAACATCCAAGAGAATGGTGCTGGCATCTAGTAAGGATCTTCTTGCTGCATGATAGCAGACCAGAGAGTATAACCTGACAAGATAGAATAAGTATGCTAATGTTATTTCTTCTTCTTCATCTTATCAAGGCACTCATACCACTCTCATGACTTCATGAGATCTATAAGACTCTGTACCTTTCTCTCAGGTTTCAAGAAAATGAATGAGCAAAAATGTGCACAAGATGTTCAGAGAAACATTGGAAAATAACTTGCCTTCTACAATGCCTCAGGTCTTTATGTAGATGAAGAATTGTGAGAAACATGGAAAAGACGTGGATTCTAATTGAGTGGCATGATATGCACAATTCCAAGGATCACATTCCCTAAACTTTGGGGGGACTAATTCAGATATCACACATCTTTAATCTATATCCATATACTATAGATCCAGCCACCTCTGAAAATCCTCATCTGTGACTTTAAGAAGTTTTGGATGAACATGTAGATACAAGTCATACCACACATATATATATATAGTTATTTTGAAATATATGTATTCAAGCACATATATACCACATGCTATGAAAAAACATCCACGATACTCATGTCTCAAAAGGACTTGCACCCAAAACATACAAAGAACTTTTAACTTAATAATAAGAGAACAATCCATTAAAAATAGGTAAAAGATTTGAGCACATGCTTCACAAATGAAAATACCTAAGTGGTCAATGATACATGAAAAGATGCTCAATATCATTAGTCAAAAGAAAATTAAAATTAAAACCATAATATAGTGGTACATACCTACTGCAATAACTAATTGTAAAAATTTTTACAATGCCATCTATTAGATGTGATGTAAAACAGCAAGACATTTTACATATTCTTCATACTATGTGTGATGGTTAACTTTCCACATCAACATGAATGAACTATGGGGTGCTAAGGTCAAGTAGTATTCTTGTCAGATATTATCTCCTATGAGTGTGTCTATAAGAATATTTTTGAATGAGGTCACCATTTGCATTAGTGGACTGAGAAAAGCAGATTGCCCTCCTCGACATGAGGAGAACCATTCAATCACCTGAAAAGTTGATAAAACAAAAAAGTTGATCTTCCCCAAAGTAAAGGAAACTGATCTTTTCTGACTGCTTTAAGAAGACATCTGTTTTTCCTTCCTTCAGAATAACTGAAACATTAGATGTAACATCAGATATTTCTCAACCTCAAGCTTGCCATATTTTATGCAGGAATGTTTTATACTGAAACCTTTAGCTCTCATGTCCCCAATTTGCCTACTGAAAATTATGGACTATCCTAGCCTCCATAATTTTGTGAGCCAGTTTGTTATAAGGGATACATATAGATAGATAGATGATAGGTGATGATGATGATGATGATAATGATGATGATGATAGATAATCTTTATGTATAATACTTTTTCTGTTTCTATGGAGAATCCATACTGATATATTTCAGTACTAAGAATTCTTCTTGAACAATGGTGACAAGCCTATGGCATGTGCGCTGCAACAAGATGTTTGTGTCATTGTAAGCTCTGAAAGGTTCACCATTCCTATTCTAAAAGAACAGAAATTTAAGGACAGTTAAATTAATTGACTATGAGATTGCTAGAATTGTATCCTTAATCATATTAGATTTAAAGACACTACTCACTCTTTTCAATAGGAAAGGAGGCATTGATAGTCCACAGCATATGACCACAGAGCTATGCAGAATAACACCATTTCAAATTCCTAGTCAGTCATTTATAAAAAGCAAGGAGCTGGGTGACCATATATATGAGTTTTGAACATTTTGGTCAGACTAATGAATATAATGAGATTCTTTGGTTTCTGCTAATGTCTCTACCAAAAATAGTGGAGAAGAAATGGATAAACTCAGAGATTTAAATTCCCAGCTCAAGCACAATGTAAATAATTTGAAAGTGTCTCTATGTACCCTGGGAAAAAAATCTTATCTTACATGGCAGATAAGAAAGCCCTCCTGAAATTAATTGCAATTCAAATTGAATTTCTACCTTTGTCAGGTGTCTATTCTTAAAGCTAAGACATTGATTACTACAAAATTGAATCATCTGTGCTAAAATGGGCATAATAACAAAACACTGATGAAGTTGGGGGAATTTATTCCCTATGTTCTAATAAGTCTCCTCTGTCAATGAGAGAGGTCTCCTCATCCTTAATATGAGCAGTCTTCCTGTTCCCAGTAGAAGCAACCATTTTATTTCTACTGTATTTTACCCCTGGCCAGGAGTATTAGCCCTGCATTGCCTGAAGAAACTGTAGTGGCCTTCCCAGAGGTAAATGCCATTCAGAACTACAGTGAGTCTTCTCAAGACATCCTCATGCTCTTCTATAACTAGAGTCAATTCCAACAATGCATGAAGGAGAGATAGAAAGGTCAATCCATGAGGTAATGAGCTATACTCCAAAAGAACAGTTTGGGTTTTATAGTTGATACAGACAGCATGGTGAAGAACATCATGGGAATGGATGTTAAGGAAGAATGATAATGATGAAATGAACATAAACCTGGTTCTGGCCAAACTTATTGATATGGTTTCATTATGCATAGATTGTGCATTCTGTGTTGCATCTCAAATAGGTTAAGGGTGATAATGGTGGATTGGCTGAATCATGGACCAAAAGGTGGCTGTGACAATCTTGTCAACTTGGTTGCCTTGAGGATGCTTAGGAGACTGGTAAACCACACTCATGAGTGTGTCTGATTGGTCATAGGGACATACATTGGGGGCCATATATGATCTCTAGTCTCCTTCTTTCTGACTCTTCCTCCTGTTTTCTGTTTCTAGTTACCATGAAGTAAAGAGCTTTTCTCAGCCACCATCCACCATCATGTTACTTCCTGTGAGTCAGGTGACAAGAGGCTAAAAATTCTGAAACTGTGAGCCAAAATAAACATGAAATGATTAAAGCCATTTTGATGAGACCAGTTTTGTTCTCTCTAAATTTGCTAATTTCCTCCATCTAAATTATTTCAGAGTGAATTCTACACTTTGTATTATTGCACCTATGAATATTTTAACATCTCCCAAACATGTGTAACCTCAAAAACTTCATCAAATCTCCAAATTAAAAAATTTCTTTACATTATCAAATATTGTCAGTGTCCATATTGTTTTACTAGTGTTCATTCTTACTTCCTTTTTGACTTTGCTATTTATTTCAACTTATATCAAGACAAAGATCACATATGCTAATGGATTAATATATCTCTTAAATCTCCCTTAATTTGTAAGTTCCTTCCCTTCTGCCACCATATTCTCCTTTTCTTGCAATTTGTAAAAGCAACCAGGTTGTCTGTCTAATAAAGAATATTAGTCATTTTATAGTACTGTAGCAAAATACCTAAGACAGAGAAAAAGTTTATTTGGTCTCATATTTCTGGATGTTCTAGCCCAAAAGCAAGTGGGTCCATTGCTTTGCACTTATGGCAAAGACAGTATAGTGTGAGAACATGGGAATACAAATCATTCACCTCATCACCCAGGCAAGAGACAGGGAGAAGGACCAGGCATACCCTCAGTGACCTTATTACAATCCACCTTAGAAATTCTACCACCTACTAAATGGCACCACCCTTCAGCCAGATGAACCTGTGGGGACAGTATTGACATTCTAGCCAAATGTAGAACTTCCTATAGTCTATATTTTTTTTAAAAAAATTACATCCTCATGATGCCATTTAATATGTTCCTTTGTCTCCTTCACTTTCTCTAAGTTAATAATTAGAAATAAAGAATCAAATTCAAATTCAGCTTGGGAAGCAAAACAATTTTTCATGGTATTGTGATCATTCATCAGAATTCACATATTAAGTTAGTTTTCTGGTGACCACTGATAGTAATGATCATTTCCTATATCTGTGAATTTACTAATGAGTGCAAAATGATGATTGTGGTGGATTAACTAATGATCAACTTGTAACGCTCAGCTGAACTGAATCAGCATGGTTCTGGTTACTGAAGGGCCACTGGAAGATTGCTGCAAAGAACATAAAAAAAAAAGAATTGGAGAGGAAGAGGTGGAGCTCTTTAAAAAAATAAATAAATAAATAATGCAAAACAGAAAAAAAGGGGATAAACTATATAGAATTTCAAAAAAAAAAAACATTAAGAAATCATCACTAGTTGATATATTACATATTGTTATATTAGAAGCAGTTGTTCACAGGAGGTGAAGCTTTTGAGCTTCCTGGATAAGCTTGTCACACAGGTTTTCCTAGTACAATTCTACTGTTCTCATCATTGGAGGAGCTCAGATTCTTGCTGTAGCTGAGGATGACTGCAGTTCTGTTTGGGGTGCTCTGGTCCTTTACGGTCAGTGTCATTTCCTGGATCTAGTGCAGATCTCTCAGCCTTCAGGCAGAGATCCTTCACCCTATGGTATCTAGGCCCTCAGTTTGGAGTCTTTGTGTCTGTAGTGTGTGGATTTGACTTTTTGGGTGAATATTATAAAATAATCCTATAAATTAAATGTCCTGTGTTAAATCTATTCCCTTGAGAACTCTGACTACAATGGTGATATTCTAATTTCATCATCCTTTACTCATTGGCTGAGCTAATTCTACAAAAAGAACCTCTTGCATCAACTGTTTGATTACTCTGAGGTATGGTCTAAGAAGGAAAGGCAAGGGAAATGCTTCAATCTCTCCCTTAAAAAGAACTGCTTTTACTCATGTTCTGTTTATACTGGATTAAAAGAAAAAAAATTGAAAAAGCTTCAGATCTCAGTTAAATTCAGGCATAAATTGTAATCTGAGGTTTGTGAAGAATTTTGAACATTGTGAAAGTTGCCTGAAGCTAACTTAAGTCCTCCTTTTCCTCTTACTCTTATGTTTCAGTCTTATTTTGTATGTTATTTAAATTCACTACTCTTTTCAGTTTCTCTTCAGGGGAACCAATCAAAGACAGAGTCTTTCTGAGTCAGTCTCTCTTTCCAATTGACTTTCTCTTTACTCTGCTTACCTGAAAGGAACTCTATCACAAAACTTCCCAGTGAAAAGAATGAATATTTCTCTTTCAGCTTTTAAGCATTTTCTCTTTTGCAGATTCACTGCTGGCCCAGTGGGAGAATATGTAGTCTTTGTAATTGTTACTGTTCCAGTGAGAGAGTTTCTTTAATGTGATGATCCCACACACATTAGTGCACAGACTAGATCTGAAAGTTGTATTGAGTTGGCTTCTTTGGTCCTACTTGCTAAAAGGAAAATTAGAGATAAACATTGATTCAGGAAAAAGAAACTTCGCTGAAAATAAGAAGCCACCAAACAAGTAGCCAAAATGTTCTTCATAAAATCAAAATTTGCTTATGAAAGTGATAGTAACCTTTTCTTACCAATTTGTAAGACTTCAAAGCTGGCATTTAGGAATTTGTGCATACAGGAAAGGTTTGAAGAATTCTTCTGGGTGCTTGTGCTGGCCTCTAACTGACCACACATTATTGTTCATGCTCCCAAGGATAGGCATGCAATGTAGACACTGGAAATGAAAAGGAAAGCTCTAGAATTTATAAAATAATGTGTTTTCAGAAGTCTAAAGATGCAACTTTCTTGTTCATGCTTTTCTAAATTTCTAAATTATATTTTAAATGACATTATTGAGAAACAATTCTTACACCATATAATTAATATATTAATAAACCAAATTTTGCTATGTTTGTAAATATATATATAAACATCATATAGTCAATTTCATAACTTTTTTCATGATCTCAAAAAACTCTGCACCCTTTAAATATAATCCCCTAACTCTCCATGATCCTAAGCATTAAGCAACCACTAATCTGGTTTTGTCTTTAGTGATTTCACTGATTCAGGGAATTGTATATAAATAGAATCATATGTTACCTATTGTATCTGGCTTCTTTCAGTTCACATATTTGCAAGGTTCAACAGTGTCATAGCATGGACCAGCACTTCATTCTTTTTAAAGACTTATTATTCTCATTTCATAGATACAAAGTATTTTGCTTATCCATTCATCACTTGAACATTTGAGTTCTTTTCACCTTGTATCTGCTTGTGACTTCTGCTACAAGCATTTTTATACAAATGAGCTTGTATTCACCTTGTGTATTTGTTTAGGAGTGAGGCTGCAAGGTAATATGATAACTCTGTTTAACCATGTAAAGAATGGACAGACTGTTTTCCAAAATAGTTGCATCATTTTACATTCCCATCAGTGGTGCATGAGGGCATTGATTTTATGACATCCTTGTCAGAACAATTATTAGCTTTGAGCTTTTTCTTCAAACTATCCTAGTGGATAAAGAACAGTCTCTAATTTTGTTACACACTTGGTTATCCTTATCTAAAAGTCTTGGGACAAGAAATGCCTTAGATTTTTTGTTTTGGATTTTTGAATATTTGCATGTACATAATGAGATATGTTATCATGGCCCAAGTCTAAACTCAAAATTAATTGCTCTATGTAACTTAAACATATAACTTATAGGCATTTTTTAAAATATTTTCTAAAAGTTTGTATATGAAACAAAGTTTGTGTACCCTAACCCATCAGAGTAACAAAGATGTCTCTCTGTTCTGTTATGAATACACACTTGCTCTAGTCCTCAAAATCCACCACATATTTTCACCATGGCACTTTTTTTTTGCAGTTTTAGTTAACATCACCTTAATAATTTCTATAGCCATGATCACCTTGATGCAGAATTATTTTGTCTATTTCACCATTGGTCAGCAAGTGAACCAATGGTTTAAAGGCTTCTTGGAATCAGTAAGACCCCACCTTTCACTAGCACAAGAGCATTAAAAAAATTCTTTTGAAAGACTTGACTTTGAGAAGAGAGTCCCAGTGCAACCTGCTTAAAAAGGGCCACCTATAGCACTGATTCTCCTTGGGATTTATTTCATTGTATTCAACCATCTAGGCACTCAAAGACTTTTACAACCATGATCCAAGGGAACCTGGCCATTGCTAAAAGTAGCACCAGACCTTAGCATCATCCATGTGGTGCTGATTTTACAGGCATGCAGAATTTAAGAGTTGTGAGGTTTAAAAAGGCTTCTGCCCAGATTTCACAAGAGTGTTTGGGAGGCCAAGCAATGTGTTCCAGCAGGTTAGTGACTGAATCTGTGAAAGCAAAGCCAAAGGTGCAGTTAAAAATCTTAGAAAGTTGAAAATCCCAGGAATATGGAGTGCCTACTAAGGAAAGTTGCAGGCAGGAAACAGAGTCACCCTGAGTGAGAGGCCATGAGGGATACAACTGGCAATGTCACAAGAGTGGAACTCTCTAATCCCTTTGGGTTTGCATCTGGCCACAACCAGTCCTAGACACTGGGTGTGGAACTATAGGATTTGATATTTTTCTTCAGGGTTTCAGCTTATCTTTATGTCCATTTATTTCTATCTATCCATTTTGCCTAAAGAGATGGATATGAGTCTTTAGAGCACCAGGGCAGAATGTTATGTTTTAGATCTGGGGTGTTCCACAAAACCTCATGTGTTGAGAGGTGGGGCTTTGGAAGGTGATTGTATCATAACAGTGCTATACTCATGAAAGGATTCCTCCACTAGCTCCAGTAGCTGAAATTGCCATTAAAAGGCAGGGCCTGGTCAGAAGAGGGAGGTCTCTGTGGTCATGACCTGGAAAGGTATACCTACCTCCTGGAGTTCTTCCTTCTCACTCTGCTTCCTGGCCACCATGACTTGAGCAACTTTCCTCCATCATGCACTTCTACCATGCTGTTTCTTTCTTGGAACCATGAACTATAACTGTGAACCAAAATAAACATCTCTTTAATTTGCAGATGATGAAAAAGTGACTAAGACAAACTTCTCTTCCTCATTTTTGTGACACTATTTTATAAATATTGCTTTTATAAATGTTATAAAGCCAACACTGAATTATTGTAATTATTATTTTATAGAATTGTGTATGTTTTAAACAAACAGAGAAAGAAATTACATATTTATAACTTTGTTATATTTACTGTCTTAGTTATCATTTTTGGAATTGTCTTTCATTATTGTGAATACAAATTAACATCTGGTCATTTTGTGGTCTTTTTTTTAACAAGTATATTAGATTTCTATCTGTTATAGGGCCCAAAGTACATTGTATACATATAGCTTATATAATTTTTAAATAAATTAGCAGAAGAAATATGCATACTATATATATTACATCTACAGGTGCTTTTTAATTTTTTAGGCAGGGAGTACATTCAAATTGCTAAGTATGATCACTTGCTTTCAGGTGAAGAATTCACTTTAGTATTTCATGAGTCTATAATTAACAAACTGTGTTTTGGTTTACCTGGGAATGTCTCTATTTCACCATCACTTTCAAAGTGAATTAGCATTAGTGCCTAGAGGATTCTTGATTAATGATTTTGTCCTTTGAGCACTTTCAATATATTGTCATACTGCCATCTTGTTTCCATTTTTTTTTTCTGATGATGTCATTTGTAAATTATATTGACAGTCCCTTTTAAGGGATAAATCATTTTTCTTGATGTCTTCAAGATATTCTCTTTGTCTTTGTTTTTCAGCATTTCTTTCTATAATGAATTTGTTTATAGATTTCATGACTTTTATTTTTTTTCTAATTTATTAACTTTTCTGGATTAATACATTAGTGTTTTTCCATAAATTCAGAAAGTCTTCACCCACTAATTACATCACTATTCTTTCTGATTCTTTCACTTTCGCCTTTCTTTCTGATACTCCCGTTATATTTTATGTTGGTTCCCTCAATGGTATTCAACATTTCTCTAAGATTCCATTCTTTTTCTCTCTCATTTAGATTGTATAGTACCCTTAAATCTATTTTCAAGTTTGTTAACTATTTCCTCTGCAGTTCAAACTTACTTTTGATCTTGTCTATTGAATTTTCATATCAGTTGCTACATTTTCCAAACCCAGAATTTCAATTTGTCACCTTAAATTTTATCTCTTTCTTATTATTCTCTGTTGGATGCAATAATGTTCATACTGTCTTTCATTTCTTTAATCATTTTTTAAAGCTGCGGACATATTTTCAATGGCTATTTTGAAGTCTTTGCCAAATTGTTTAGTGTTTGGTGTCTTATTTTAGTGAAGTCTATTTCTCCACACAGTATGAACCCTCTAATGTTGCTCCTCACAGAACACAGCCTTGGGTATGGAAACAATTGTTCTGGGATAATAATGGCTTTGTCCAGGCTCTACTTGATGGCTACTTTTCCCTAACTGCTGACTAGTTGCTTCAACATTTACAACAGTGTTCTGGGACATAAATTGCTCTATAAACTGATCCAATCAAATGTGAGGCAAAGGCTATCTGCATCTCAGCAGTATTTTGTCCAGCCTAGAACCTCTACTTCATGAAAGAGTGTGACAGAAAGAAAGACCCTATGATCTGTCACTTTCATGAGGAACTTTGCATTAGCAACAGGAAGGCAAGACAAGATGAGAAATGGTGACATCTCACTCCTCCAAAAACATAAACCATTGACTGGGAGCTACAAGAGTAGACTCCTGTGTTCCCAGATGTATAGGTCTGGAAGGCCAGAGCTGAGTTTAGATGTATCATCAAATACCACAGACTTTCATTGCTCTTACCTAGCTGTAGTAGATTTTCCTTAATAAAGATTTCATTTCCTATATGTCCTTAGGAACATTGGCTGAGACTTTAATTGAATGTGGATTTAAAAAACAAAAACATTTTCTCCAGCTTCACTGAAAAGCTATTGTGCTGAATGATTTGGGTGTCTTAATTTTTCATTATGCTGAATTAGTTGATCATTTTTCAAAGGTTAATTTATTCTACTCACATAGATTTTGTTATGCATGGAATATGCAACAAAAATTATAAACTGGATCTATTCAATTAGCAGATTTTTAAAAAGGAATAAATTACTAACTACTATCTTCCTGATGTTGTTACCTACTTCAAGATGAAAAATGAATAAATGGTTAGCTAGTTAACTTGAGTTTTTTGTAGGTTTTCTAGACAGTCTGATGCATTCTGTTTTAAGAGAAGTTTCTGGCAGACAAGTCCAAGCATAAGGGTATACAAATTGGTTCCATAATTTGGAACATTAAAATATTTGTTCATCCTTCAATTTATTTTTGTAAGCTAGAGAAGGGCAGAGAGTTCAGGGTTCCCATAGCAACATTTCTCTATCAGATGTACTTAACTACTCTGGGGAATGACCAGACACCTGACTTCTTAAACAACACAACTCCTTCCTATTTCTTTAGTCAAAGTGTCTGGTTTAGTCTTCCATAAAATTTGTAATCCCATATTGAATCAATGAAGTCCTACATTCCCTTACAAAGATGTTTAATTGCCTCCATTTCCTCATTATATTCAGTTCCAAATATCTGACAGAAGTGATGTGTGCTCTCCTTGTAAGCTGTCATATATGAGAGAAAAAAATGTACTCCCAAATTCCATTAAATTGTATTGCTTTTCATTTCATTGATCTTTTGTTACTAGACAATAATGATAAATGTATTTTCTCAAAATCTCAAATTTCTATTAATGCAGATTTTTTAATCCCCCTTAAACAGTGTATGAGGAAACTGTTCCTTAATTTGACATTTAAACATTACAGTTTCAAGAGAAGTTTATGTGCAAATGAATGACTTCCCTTCTAATATAATATTAGGTGTGATTACCAGTGTATTAGAAAATAAGCCATAAGTATTTATACATTCATAATGTTTGTATGGTAAATACTTGATTTAGCAAGAAAAAGAAGCACAAGTAATAAAAAATTTAGTTGAAGTATGACTCACTAACCACAGCATTAAATAATAGGCTCATTATTATATCCAAAAATGTTTAACCTTTTACCATTTGAAGTGTTTCATCAAGGATAAGAAGTATGTCATTATCACAAACCGGACACTTGTACCTCAATCATGGATCACTAGCACAGATCTAACTTTTAACATTTCTTTGGGGCTTTTTAGGTAATAATATTTCTCTACATTGTGATAAGCATCTTACATACATTAAAGCAAGCATTACTATTATTTTTATTTCACACATGATTTGCAATGTACAGACTGGTTCTGGAGTCTATGACCTAAAACACTAAATACACATCATTTAATAAATTAATCATCTGACTATAATTGAGAACATCTATAATCATTAAAGAGTAAAACTCAAGAACAACTCAAATATCTAAACTAAATGTTGAGATTTAAATAGGCACAATAAATATTACTTCCATTTCATAGACTTTTGCCAAATGAAAAATAAAAGTGTGAGGAGGGGAATGAGGAAGAAAGAAGCAAGATTTATTATGTAAGCTACAAATTCTTTATGATGAATGTTATCACTATGCATATCTAAAATGTACCAATAAAATAAAAGTGCTGGGCAGATAGGGAAATAAAGATGTTTTATTATTATTACTAATGTAAAAATCTACTACCAATATCAAAAAATCCCAAGGAGTTAACCTAATAGGATCAGATGATATTGAAGAATATGGCTTCTACCACTAGTGCAAGCCTCTCAATTAGGCAAAATTGCATAAACATCACTGGCAATTTCTTTGTATGGTCCCTGCATGCCTAAAACTCCACGTGTGCTACTTACAGTATTTACTCTGTAAGTGGTGCCAGCTTTTGTAAAAATTTCACATATTATAAGTACATCTAAAGCCTCATGTACAGCAATATGCATCTTTAAATTTCAGTCTGGAGGAGTGCAAGAGGACACAGACTTTTTAGAAAAGCCCCTTCACAAGATGAAAAATCATCAGAAGTCTCTAGATTACTGCCGGAGTCCAGCTGCGGCAGGGCTCAGAGGTCCCAAAGGTGGTCAGGGAGTCGGCGAGAGAGACAGAAGACACTGCACACCAGTCTGTGAGTGAATCTGAATCTCCTTTATTTTTAGAAGCTGGAGTATATATTTGCTAACTTTTGGCAGTAACTTAAACCCCAAGCAGAAAGTGTCCCAGGCTTAGGGCCAGGCAGGGATAATCTTAAACAATATGTGTTAATTAACTTTTTTCACCTTTGTTACACTTTAATCTTGTTACTTAATTAGCTTGGGAAATGTAAGCCTACGCACCTGATTCTTCAGTGTTCCATCATAGATTCATTGCTCTCCTGAGATGGAGTTGCATGGAACACTGCAGTAAGTTCCAGCCCTTGGGCTGGACACTTCAACCTCCAGCATGCTGACACCCTCTGCAATCTCCCTCATCTGACTTTGTGGCTGACCACTGTAAGACAATCTTGTAATTTCTTATACATTTGTATATCTTGTATTATATCTGTTTCTCTAGTAAACCCTGAATGATACACAGGATAACAGAAAGAAACCACTAAGGAAGGCAAGCAATTAAACAAAGGGGAAACTCAGGAAACCAACAATAGGAATACAACATGACAAAGGTAAGCCAACATATATCAGCAATAACCATAATGGTAATGCCCCCCAAAAAACAATTAAAAGAAATAGATTGGCAGAATGGATCAAGAAACAAGATCCACCAATATGCTGTATACAAAAAACACATATAACTCAAAAAGAAACTCAGACTGAAAGTCAAAAATGGAAAAAAAATTGTGACAGGAATCCAGAAAAAAAGCTGGGATAGCTATTCTGTTTGCAGACAATGTGAACTTCAAACCAAAAATGATCAAAAGTGATAAAGAAGCTCACTACTTACTCACTAGAGCAAGAGGAAGAAATAACAATCTTAAATATATATACAACAAATGTGGGAACACCCAACTATATAAGACAAATACTAATAGACATGAAAAATCAAATATGCAATAACACAATTGTAATAGGGGACCTTAACCCCAATGTCACAAACAGCTAGAACAACTAGACAAAAAGTCAGCAAAAAATAATAGAACTAAAATCAAACCTGTGAAGAAATGGAATTACTAGATATTCACAGAGATTTCCACCCAACAACATCTGAATATACATTCTTATCATCTGTACATGGGATGTTCTCTAAAAAATACCACATATTAGCCCATATAACAGGTTTAAGTAAATGCAAAAGAATTGAAATTGTTCCATGAATATTAGCTGACCATAATACAGTGAAACTGGAAATCAATGGCAAAAGAAATTGCAAAAACTACTTAAACACATGAAAATTAAATAACACCCTCCTGAAAAACCAGTGGGTCATAGATGAAATTAAAGAACAAAATAAACAGTATTTACAATTAAATGAAAATGCAGATACAACATATCAGAACCTGTGGGATGCAGTGAAAGTAGGCCTAAGAGGAAAATACATAGCAATGATTTCTCACACCAGGAAACAGTATTAACACAAACAAACAACCTAATGCTGTACCTCAAGATTTTAGAAAAAGAAGATCAAGTCAAGAGCAAAGCTCAAAGAAAGGAGAACATTATAAAGATTAAAGCAGAAATTAACACACTGGAGATGAAGAAAGCAATACAAAGAGTTAATGAATCAAAGAGTTGGTTCTTTGAAAGAATAAACAAAATTGATCAACCCATAGTGAATTTTATCAAGATAATGAAAGAAAAAACTCAAATTCATGCAATGAGTAGTTAAAAGGGTAAAATTACTACAGATTATGTGGAAATTCAGAAAATCAGTACCCATTTAAAAAATCTTTAGTTGCATAGGCTGGAAAACACAGAAGAAATGGACAGATTCCTAGAAACATATGAACCATCAGAGCTGGATCATTGAGATATAAAATTTTTTTAATACCCCAATATAAGAATTTGAACTTTTTTTTTTGATACCAGGAATTGAACTCAGGACCTTGTGTTTTCCAGGCAGACATTTATACATCTGATCTATATCCTTGGACTAACCCAATACCAGTTACTAAAATTGAAAATGTGATTAAAAATTTACCAACAAGTAAAAGCCCAAATCCTGATGGATTCATGGCTGAATTCTACAAAAAAAAATTTAGAGACAATGTAATACTCCTTAAATTTTTAAATGAAATTGAAAAAGAAGCAATTCTCCCTAACTCATTCCTGGAGACAAGTATTACTGTGATAACTAAATCAGAGAAAGACTCAACCAAAAAGGATAGACCAATCCCCCTAATGAACATAGATGCAAAAATTCTCAGTAAAACACTAGCAAACAGAATGCAGCAAATCAAGAAGATATGCAAAATGACCAAGTGGGATTCATCACAGGAATGCATAGATGGTTTAAAATATGCAAATCAATTAATATAATACACCACATCAACAGAGCCAAAAATAAAAATCACATGACCATCTCAATAGATGCAGAAAAAGCTTTTGACAAAGTCCAACACCTTTTCATGGTAAAAATCCTACAGAAACTCAGAATAGAAGGTATGTACCACAATCTCATAAAGGCCATCTATGACAAACCAACTGCCGACATTATACTAAATGGACAAAAACTGAAAGCCTTCACTCTAAAATCAGGAACAAGACAAAGATGTCCACTATCACCACTCCTATTCAATATAGTTCTGGAAATATTAACCATAGCAATCAGACAAGAGGGAGAAATAAAAGGCATAAAAATAGGAAAAGAAGAAGTTAAATTATCATTATTTGCAGATGACATGATACTCTACATAGAAGACCCAAAAAACTCCATTAAAAGACTACTAGAGGTAACAAATAAGTTTAGCAGTGTAGCTGGATACAAAGTCAATGCTCAAAAATCAATAACATTCCTAAACACAAACAAAAAACTCAACGAGAGAGAAATTATGGAAATATCACCTTTCACAATAGCATCTAAAAAAATGAAATACCTAGGAATAAAATACTGGCAAATAGAATTCAGCAAATCATCAAGAAGATTAAACATCATGACCAAGTGGGGTTCATTACAGGAATGCAGGGATGGTTTAACATATGCAAATCAAAAAAATGTAATACATACATCAACAGAACCAAAGACAAAAACTGCATGATCATCTTGATATGTGCAGAAAAAGCTTCAGTTAGAAAGAATCACCATTGTGAAAAAGGCCATACACCCAAAACTGTTATACATATCTAATGCAAACTTGATCAAAATACTATTTGTATACCTCACAGATCTAGAGAAAAAATTCCTAAAATTCATTTGGAAACAGAAGAGACCTAGAATAGCAAATGCAATTCTGGGCAACAAAGGCAAGGCTGAAGGCATCACAATCCCTGACTTGAAATTATACTATAAAGCTACTGTGATAAAATTAGGATGGTACTGACAAAAAAAAAAAAGACATGAGGATCAGTAGAACAGATTAGAAGAGGCAGACACAACTACAAATACACTCAGCCACCTTTACTTTGACAAAGGATCCAAAGGGTGGAGGAAAAACAGTCTCTTTAATAAGTGGTTCTGGAAAAAACTAGCTTTTCACATGCCAAAGACTAAAACTAGACCCATGCCTATCATCATGCACCAAACTAAAGTCAAAATGGATCAAAGATGTAAATATTAAAACAGAAACACTGTATCTATTGGAAGATGAGGTATGTAGAAATCTTGAAGACCTAGGGCTAAGCAGAATTCATGAACAAAATGCCAAGTGCACAGGAAATACTTCAAAGAATCAACAACTGAGATTTTACCTTATTAAAAAGCTTTTGTACATCAAAAGAAATCATCAACAGAGTAAAAAGAGAACCCACAGAATGGCAAAAAAATTTTAGCCAACTGTCCCTCAGGCAAAGGACTTATATGCAGAACTTATAAAGAACTGAAAAACATCAGGCCTCCCAAATTTAAAAACCAAAGCCAAAAATGGTCATCTTCAAGATTCACTAGAATATCCATTCTGGTTTGATTATACCTGCCTTTGAAGTTTTATACTGTCTACAATGTTTCATTTTTACTAATATTGTTATGTACTGCTATATTCAGTTATAGTGCTATATTCATTTATGCCTGATGATATAGGCAATTCTATTGAAGATAATAAGAAACAACACAGTAATCATTGTAGATCACCTGGTACTGTGGTTTTTTGGTTTCATGTTTTTATAGGAATTTGTTTTGTTTTTTCTTACTAAGTTTTGTTTTTCCCTCTAATACAGAAAGAATAGAAATACATGTAGAGACTCATGTATGCATAGCTGTTTACACTCTCACTGTTTGACTATCTACTTTGTATGCTTTAATTTTGTAACTTGAACAACTATTTCTAAGAGAACAATATGTAATTTATCAACTAGTAATTTCTTATTGTTTATCTTTTTTCTGCAATTCTGTATTATCTCTAACCTTTACATGCTTTTTTTCTCTTTAAATAAAAATTTAAAAAAAAGAAAAAAATGGTCATCTTAGATTAACATGCACTTCTCAGATGAAGAAATATAAATGACAAATAAATATATGAAGCAATGTTCAACAACACAGATCATTCAAGAAATGCAAATTAAAACAACTCTGAGTTTCCATCTTACTCCAGAAAGAATGGCTATCATCAAGAAATCAAACAATAACAAATGTTGGAGGGGCTGCGGGGAAAAAAGGAACACTCTCCACTGTTGGTGGGAGTATAGGCTGGTACAACCACTGTGGAAATCAGTCTGGAGGTTTTTCAAAAAGCTGAGTAAAGGTCCATTTGACCCAGCTATCCCAATAATGGGCATTTTCCCAGAAGTATTAAAAACATCATACCACAATGATATAGGTGCACCTATGTTTACAGCAGCACAATTTGTAACAGCTTAAGTTTGGAAACTACACAAATGCCCATCAGTCATGGAATGGATAAAATAGATGTGGTATTTTTATACAATTGAATATTCTTCAGCTATAAAGAAGGATAAACTTGAGGCTTTTATAGATAAATGGATGCAACTAGAGACAACACTTATAAGTGAAATAAGGCAGACTTACATGTATAAACATCATGTTGTCTCCGTACTGTAAAAAAAAAAGAAAAACAATAAATAAGATCCAAAATATACAATAGATACTGTAAAAAATAAAGGCAAATAAAGTGCTCAAAAGTAAAGAACAACTGTGATAGGGGAAAGGAGAAAAGAAAAAAGGAAAAGATATATATATATATATATATATATATATATATGATAGATAACTATACTACTAATCTCTGTTCATCAAAAAGTTTGTGCTTTCATTGTCTGTTTTATCATTTTTATGCCTAAATATCTTAATCTGAACAACTACTTTCAAGATAATGATAAGCTGCATATTAACTAGTGTTAATTTCCCATTTCTTTTTAAAATTGTATATAGATTTTTATCTTTTGTTTTTTGTTTGTTTTAATTTAAAAATGAGAAAAACACCTTCAAAAGTAATCCTTATAGGTTCAGATAAGATATTAATTGTGTGAACTAACATATGAGTCACAGTTACCTAACCCTGAATAGCATAATTGTTATTGCAATTATAGCAATTAGATTGATAATAACATGATTTACTGTTGTGAGATTTAGTAATATTCCTGATCAGATCACATTTCTAAAACATTGTAATGGCATCTAGAAATGTTACTAACTGGTATACCAAAAATAGTAACAGGAAATCTATAAAGGTTTTGGGTTGCCAACATATATTAAATAATTTATTTAAAATTGTTACTTTTTAAACATTACCCAATTGAAGAGAAGGATGGCATTTCAAGAAACTGCTATTGTAAGTCTAGTGTATATAAGGCTTTGTGCAGCTGTATTTCTTTAAAAGTTGGCATGACATAATTTGTCTTCTTTTAATTTCAAGCTTGTTTTACTTAAGATCTAGTGTCTTATAATTCCTAATGTCCCAGGTGTAATAGAAAATTTTATAGGAAAGTGAAAAAATGAGAAAGCCTCTGTCATTCAGAACATTTATCTTTAACAGGTTGAAATCTTATTCATAGAAAATTTTGAACATTTAAAGTCAAATGTGAATTATTAAATTCTTGTAGGATCATTTTACATCTTCAGTTAGCCATGTAGACCTTCTGAGATCACCCTAACTGACATTTCATACCAAGTTAAAAGCATAAAGTGCTTTTTTTTATTTAAGAGAAAAAGATACAGAAAAGAAAAATGAAAAGCAGAGACAAAAAAAACACAATACAATAACAGCATAGGTTTACAAAACAAGATGATATGAATTTGATAATGGTTGTAATATTGCATATTGTTACCTCCAAAAGAATTGTTTAGAATAACAGATATAGATGCAAAATTGTGAATCTCATATATGAAGTGAAAATAAAAGACTTTGTTCCTCAATTTGTTGCCCATATTCAGTACCTCAAAGGAATTGTCAAGAAATTTAACTTGTCATTATAACTGAAGGAGAATCTACACTGTTCAAATGAAAAAAATTTTTCAAATTTGTATATTACATAGTCATTTACCATGTAGGAAATGAGATGTTCCACAAAAGCTATAAATTATATGATTTGGTTTATGATTTTCCAATAGGATGCAAAATGAAGCACCAAATGTCAGTTTACTGTCATGAACATACGCCTCCAAAAAATGACAGCAAAAATGATTTCTCAACACTTGTAGTATTTGTCTTTTTCCACACAAGTCTGAAAATAGAAAAGATTTAGCCACTTAGTACTTTTTATCCTACTAACAACTCAGGCATAAACATTGGCCCTTTGATACACAATAGTCTAATTCTCCAAAAAGAATTAGTCATTCAAAGCGATTCTTTTTTTTTTCTTTCAGCTTTTTCCACATATAAAAATCTTATTAAGTAGCTTACAAACTTTCTGTGGGCTGACCATCATAGGTATTTTTTCTTTTTTTTAATCTTTTAACTATTCCTCCTGTAATACACTCTAAATCTTCCTTAACTATCTGTATAGCTGTCTTCCAGACATTATTACATTTACTGATGTCAAAATGTGCTACAAAAGATATTAAGATAATCATTTAGGCATAATGTGGTCATCATAGGGTATAGTGACAATAAAACGTCCTTTATTTGAGACACATATTTCTATTCATATAACTAAATGTTACCAGCTAGTTTGGTTTGGTTTGCTTTGCTTTGCTTTGCTTTGGTGACAGAATCTCACTGTTGCTCAGGATGATCATGAACTTCTGAGTTCAAATTATTCTACTGCCTCAGCCTTCTAAGTAGGCAAGACTACCGACATGTGTCACCATACTTGGCAGTACACTAGTTTTTTCATTGCCATCTCCCATTATTGCCTTAGCTAAAGTTTAATATCATCTAAAAATATTTTAATGGGTGCTATATTGTCATTTAAATTTGCTATTTTTAGTGACAAATAGTTGTACTTAATTATGGGTTGCAATGTGATGTTTTGATATAATTATACATTATAGAATGATTAGATCAAGCTATGCACATATATTATCTTAGATGCTTTGTAATGAGATTATGTAAAATCAATTTTTTCTAATTTGATCTGTTTGCAGAACTGTCTGCAGTCTCATTTCTTGAATGTCTACTTTGTATGCTCTAGTTTTGTAACTTGAACAACTATTTCTAAAAGAACAGTATGTAATTTATCAACCAGCGATTTCTTACTGTTTATCCTTTTTTTTTGAAATTCTGTAATATTTCTACCTTTTTTCTGTTTTTTTCTCTTTAAATAAAAAAATACTCTAAAAGTTGGACTGTTTTAGAATCCTCATGTAAATGAAAACATGCAGTTTTTGCTTTTCTGCATGTCTAGTGTTTTCTTGGTTTCAGGTCTTATATTTAAATCTTCACTCTATTTCAAAATGATATTTAATATATAATATGAGATAAGGACTCAATATCATTCTTGTGCCTGAATTATTTCACTTACGATAATTTTCTCCATATTGTCACAAATGATACGATTTCTTAAGACTAAATAATATTTGCCATATGTATTTCTATATATTAGATATTGTGAATAACATTGCAATACATATGAAGGTATAATATCTCTTCATTATAATAATTTCAAGTTTCTCAAATGTATACCTCACAATTGGATTGCTGGATTTTACAGTGACTTTTCTGTTTTTTAAAAAAATCCTCCATATTGTTCTTCTTAATATCTGTACCAGTTTACATTCATATAAACAGTACTAGGGTCCCTTTTTCTTCATAGCAATATTACTGACTATTTTTCTTTTTGGGTAATAACCATCCTAACAGGTTTGATATGATAGATCACTGTAATTTTAATTTAATTTAATTTAATTTCCCACATAATTAGTAATGTTGAAAATATTTTCTATATCTTTCGGACACTTGTGTATTTTCTTTGAGAAATATTTAGTTCTTTACTCATTTTAATCAATTATTTTTCTTATTACTAAATATTTCCTTGTGTATTTGGACATCAACAAATATTAGATTTTACAAATATATTTGCTCATTCAACAGGCTGTCAGCATTCTGTTGACTATATCCTTTGCTGTGCAGAAACTTTTTAGCTTAATGTAATTCAATTTGTCTATTTTGGGTTTTGTTGCCTGTGCTTGTGGAATCTTTTCCAAAAATATTCTTGTTCAGACCAATGTTGTGGATCTCTCACTCTATACTTTTGTCTAGTGTTTTCTTGGTTTCAGGTCTTATATTTAAATCTTCACTCTATTTCAAAATGATATTTAATATATAATATGAGATAAGGACTCAATATCATTCTTGTGCCTGCAGATAGCCAGTGTTCCCAGCACCATTTATTGAAGAGACTCCTCCTTTCCCATTGTGTTTTCTTGGCATCTTCACCAAAAACATACACTATTCATAAATGCATGGATGTATTTCTGGACTATCTCAAAGAGGCTGCTTTTAAATCACAGGTGCACCATTATGCTTTTATGTTACTGGAATTACATAAAGAATAGGTCCATTTTGCTTTGCCTTATCATAGACCTAAGTATAGCTGTTAAAATCATCTACATCATATTTCATCTTTTTTTGAAACACCAAGAACTCTATAAAGTCAAGAAACTCATCTGCTTCATTTACTACTGAATCTTCCCTTAATACCAGATATATTATGCTCAACATATTTTATATAAGTGATTTAATAAACAAATATGTCCCATTATTTCAGAGTACTGTCTTCTTGTGTTCTGATTTTACTGGCCAATATACAATGTTTTGCTCTCAAATCATGCCATGCAAAAATCTGCTCGACATTCTGTCTACATCTCCATTCATATCATTAGCAATATACCCCATCACTACTTAGTTGAGGAAAGAGTGATCAGGTACACTTTAAAGACCTGCCACCAGGTCAGTGTAGGCCATTAATCAGCTGAATGAAAAAAATTAGATTGCCCTTTGAGAGTTAAAACATAAATCAACAGAGCAGTCATGGCACAATTTCTTTTAAAAGAAAGAATGAATTTTGGGACAGTATCCTGTGCCTGAAATCTAGTGGCAGGTACTAACTTTAGATTTGTCCAACAGAAAGAAATTGGAAAAAAGGAAAATGGTTGATCCCATTTGATTTTTGTCCAGGCTGCAAGGCTGTGTCAGAAGAGTTCAAAATGTCTGCTTTAGAAATGAAATATAAGGAATGTAAACATTATGTACTGCAAGCATTTAAAAAATGAAGGAAATCAAGACTTGATTGAGGAAGAACGAGAGGAGTGAAAGGGAATGAGACAAAGGAATTAAGATGAATTAATATATGGACCAATTATCCACAAGGAATGTAAACATATACTAATAAAAATGTATAATTTTAAAAAGAAATAACACCAGTCTTTAAGATCATGGTACCATTAAACTTTGGAAGCATAAATTAACTCACTGTGCTGATTCTATTATGGCCAAAATTCCTGGTTCATTATTTGCTCATTATGTGACTTTTGAGAAACATATGCAATCCTTATATTCCTCCAGTTACCCATCTACAAATTAGAATACTCATAATATCTACTTCATCAGATTGAGAATTAAATAGTGGTGAATAAATACATGAAGCCTAGCTAGAAATCTCTCAGTAAATTAAAGAGAGAAGATATGCATTAGAGATTTGCCATCATTCAGCAGACTACATGATTAATTTTGTTACATTGTAAATTAATAAATTTGTAGAAAGAGAATTGCTCACATGAGTCATATTCCTTTAGCTAAGTTGGTATGTGGGTAATAGCACATGTAGGAACTTCATAACTTTCATGATAGAGATAATTTGTGTACTCAGTGAACAGCATTCTCTTGGCACTTTATTCAATATTGCCCTTGCTGAGCACCATTCCTTCAAATTTCTATAGAAAACTGTTTAATTTTGTATTTCAATCCAATCCAAGAGTTTTTTATCTTTATAAGAATTCTAACTTATTAATATTATTTGTTGAAATTCGTGAGGAGCAGTTGAACCTGGAGACTGATCACATGCACAGGGCTGCATCAAGACCAGTCCTGAGAACAAAGATCAGTAGAAGTAAACCACATGAAAGAGCTATTCCAGCTCTGAGAAAAGGGAGATCCTGAGGCAATCCAAGTAAATAGGTTGCTAGGCAGAGGGTGTCAGGTGACATCAACTTGCCAAGTGTATAAATAAATGTGCTGCAGTTGTTGAGCTGTTCTTTTTCTCCCATCAAGAGAAAGGGCTCCACTTGATATCAGATTTCTATATTCTGATTCTTGTTTATATTTCTTCATCTATCATCCTTCACCCAGAAAGTTTTGAGAGATGTGGTGGACATGGCAAAAATTAATAATCTAGTAGTAATTATATAGGCTTCTTTTGTGTTTGATGACTTTGATTTCGTACTTTTTATTGTCTTTTTGCCATGTAAACCATGATTCCTTGTTTTACTTTGTCTTCAAATAATTTAAAATATGTGGTATCTTTTCAAGTTCCATCATGTTTCTATTTGAATGAATGGGAGAAAGTGCTAATTTTTTTCACCCTTCAACAAGGAGATGCTGAGAAGTAGGAAGAAGATATTCAAAGGGGAGTGGAGGGGAAGGAAGGTAAAAAGAAAAAAAAGAATAGAAGAGGAAAATGGAAAAAAAGTCTTGTAAATGGACAGGGGTTTACAGAAGAGTTGAATTCAGGAGAAAGAAAGGGGGGAAAAGAAGAATCAAGATATATTATGTACCTGCACAAATTCTCTAAGATAAATGTGTGAGGCTTGATATTTGCTAGCATACAAATAGGGAGCTTGTGCTTGGTATCCATACTCATGTCTACATTTTGGTGGAATCCAAAAAGAGCATTTCATTTTCATGTTACACAAACAGTTTTTGACAAGCAAGAACCCCTAAGAGTACCTAGAGTCTTTATTTCTGCCTTGAATCAGTCTTTTACTTCATCTGCAATGTTCTTTGTTTACCCCACTAACCACACAGTACTATTAAGTTGGTGTTCTTTAATATTATAAAAAAATAAAAGGAAAGGAAAGAAAAGAAAATGAAAAGAAAGGAAAAAAGATAAGAAAAGAGTTTAGAAAATGGAGAATGGTGTTGGCCACCTCAAAAACAACACATATATAGAAAGAGATAATCTCATTCCATTAAGCTATAAGGACACTGTATCTTCAAGACAGAAAGGCCAAGCATACTCCACCATCTTCATGACTTCTACAATTACTCTGATGTTACAAATAGTTCTGGAGGCTGCAATATGATGATAACCTGCCCAGTCTCCATCATGGTTAGATTAGAGTATCTCATTCTGCAGATCATGAATATCACAATAAGAATACAAAGAGAAGAATTTAGACACACAGAGTGAACTCTCAGGTTCCTTTCTGCTTTGTGCTGTGTTGGAACATATTGCTTCGCAAATGCAGAGTAACTTCTGTGTTCTTAACTTATGGGATGTGATAGAATAAAGTACAGTGAAAAGCCTAAATTGTGAAATAAATAGGATCTGCCTTAAATTCTGGACAGGGAGCAGTATGGCTTCCACCAACTCACATCTTCTTTGTAAGTTTCAGTTTATCTGTTTGTAAACTAGATCTAGTAATGCCTAATTTACAGCATGTTTGTAATAAAGAGTAAATGGTAGCTTAATACTATGCTTTAAATCACTCAAAAAATTGTTGTTGTTCTTTAAAACATTGTGAATATTTTAAGGCTTCCCCCAACAATCCCCTGTCTGGTCAGCAAGAGCTTCAAGAGGGAATTGGGAATGGGTGGGGTAAACAGAATTCAACCCTCACATTCTTGCTTTAGTTGAAGCAAGTCTGCTTATGTCTCTTTTGCTTCTATATGAGATTTTCTCTGAACAAAAGATCTCTATGGTTAAAACAAGTTCTAGAAATCACAATGAATAATATGATTTTCAATGACTGGAAAACCAAGAAACTTCAGTTGGCTCTATCACTGGGGAAATTCCCTGCCCATTCATGTTGATTGTGTCATGTGGTAGTTCTTTACTCACCAAGGAACAAGTGAGTTCCTTCTTCCTAATTCCTGTGCAGAAACTAAGACCAGAGGTCATAAAGGAGTTGTTTCATCTTTTTATTTATGTTTGTTTTCTCTTTTAATTTATCTTATATAACATATAACTTGAGAGGCTGAGGCAAAAGGGTCCAACACAAGTTTGATTCCTAGTTGAGCAACTTAGCAAAACTCTGTCTCAAAATAAAAAGGCCTGGGTATGTAGCTATGAGAAGGCCCTGAGTTCAATATCTAGTACCAAAACAACAAGCAGAAAAACTTATCACTAGAAATTTAAAAATATGAAAATTAGAAAACTATTTGAAGATCTTTCTTAATCATATCATCTAAACATAGAATTATATTTTTAGTGATTTTTGAAGTTTTTTAACCAAATTGTGATTACATGTCTTATATAGCTTCCTTTTCTCTGTTGTTTTTATACACTCTGTTGTTTTTATACAGCATATAAACATTTTTGTACCTTTCTATTCTGTTAAACAGCTTAACCCAGTGGATCTGCAACTGTTTAACTTTTTGCCTGTAGTTGGACACTGATGTCACTTCTAATTTTCTTATATTCTGAACAAAATTAAGATAAATGCACTTGTAGTGATTTTTAAATTATTTATAAGGGTCTTTTATATAAATTGATTAAAGTAGAATCACTGCATCAAATATTATGAACAATTTAAAGGTATTTATGTATATACACTGCTTTCTAAATGACTCAATGTGAAATTATATATCACCCTCCTAGTGTGTCTGCTTTTTTCTTGCCCTTCTCAGTTTTCATAGCTCATAACATTATATTTTCTAGAAAATAACACCTGTCCTGTGTGATTGTATATGCCTGTAATCCCAATAACTGGGGAGCTGAGGCAGGAGGATCACGGCAAGCTCAAGGCCAGCCTGAACTACATAGCAAGACTCTATCTCAAAAAAAAAAAAAAAAAGAAAGAAAATCTAAAGAAGAATAGAGAAAACAGGAACTACATTTAGATTTTGTTTTCATTTGTAATAATACAAGCTTTATAACCTAAAATTAGAAAAAAGAGCACTTCTATATTGTGGGTGGGAATATAAAGTAGTACAACCACTATGGGAAATCAGTATGGAGATTCCTAAAAACATAATAATAAAAATTTCATTTGACTCAGTCATTTATTTCCTGGGTAAATGCTCAAATGAGTTAAAGACATCATACTAAAATGACACATGCATATCTGTGTTTATAGTAGCATAGTTCATAATAGCTAAGCTCCAGAAATAACCTAGGTGCATCAATAGTCTAGTGGATAAAGAAAATGTGGTATAATCTGCTCAAAGAGGAAAAAAATAACTCAGAGTAAAGGAGAAAAAAATGAAGGAAAAACAAAAAATATACAAATTTGCATATACACACTTAATATAGCTAAGATAACTGCACTACTAATTCTATTAGTTCTTGTAACAAACCAGTTAACCTTCATAGGTTTGAAATAATTTTACATGTTTGTGTCTGGTGATCTGAGGAACTGTTTTTGATGATCACTATGTAAAATAACAACCTTCTCTGTGTTCCTACTACCTTGTTTTGAAGGCCTATATCATCCTTGTTTTGGGCCCTCTGCTATTTATTTGTCTTTTTTGTTTCTTGTTTTTCTAGTAATTTGTTTTGTTTTGGTTTGTTTTTCCCTCTAATGCAGAAAGGATAGGTGTACATGTAGAGGCTTATACATGCCTAGAACTACTCCTGAACATTTTAGGAGAATCGATTGAATTATGTATGATGAAATGAACATCTACTTTGAAGAAAAAACAGACATTATGGTATCCATTGATGATTCCATATTGTCATTCTGTGAAATCCAGTAATGCTTTTATTCTTTGTTCAGAGTGGTTTTAGTCTGTTTCGTATTATTTAATTTCAGCATACATGAAGGCATGGACAGCTATTTTGAAGAAAACAAGATACATTTTGGTAACCATTGTTGATTTTCCTATTGTCTGGTTTTGAAGGCCTGTAAGACCTGCATTACTCTGTTCTGATCAGTTTTATACTATTTTTTTTTTATGAATTCACCATTTGTGAAGATACAGAGAACTATTTAGAAGAAAACAAGAGACATTATGGTAGCCACTGTTGATCTCCTGTTGTCTTGCTTCGAAATTTGTGACACATTGTTTTCTTCTGATATTCTTTGTTATGTTTTGTTTTACCCTCTTTAAAATAAAAAATAAAATAAAATATGGTATATACACCATGGAATATTATTGAGTCATAACAAGAAGAAAATTACACCATTTGTAGGAAAACAGATAGACCATGAAATCATAACATCAAGTAAAAATAAGTCAAGACACCAAAAGTTAACTATTATATGTTTTCTTTTATATGAGAAACATAAAATATAAATAAATAAAAATAACATTAAGGAACACTGTTACATTATCATTCTTTTTCTAATGGAATATAGATAATTTTCTACAGAATAAACACAAGCCTAGTTGGCAGCTAATTACCATAAAAAGTAATAAATGTGCTTTTCCCTCTAGAATATTCCTAATTGTTAAATACTCCTCTCCATAATGAGACTACTCAGTGGCACCAAAATTCTTTCCAAAGTATTAAGAGAGGAAAGAATTGTGTATTATAGAAAAAATTTAAATGATCAACCAAGCTCACACATATAATGAAGAAAATGGTTACCAAACACAAAGACCAAAATACTAGCCACCATGTCAATAATATTCAGTGACATCCAAAGGAGAATTCATCTTTATTTATTTAATTTAAATCAAATCTGTGATATGTATCACCCATCAGAATTATAGGTGAGAATTAGTGGGGTAGGTAATAAGATTAAACAAATGTCATTTAGGTATTTTAACTCTAAACAAATTAATAATCATTCCTTTAAATTTCCAGTTCTACATTAAGTTGAAAATATAGAAGACAAAATTACATAGCTTTCTTAGACCTCATGATTATTCATAGTATAAATTAATATAATTATACCCTGTCCCCTAATCTCAGGTAAACCAATAATTTCCAAAATTTTTTCATCCAAATTTTGCAATCAAACAGGAACAAAAATAGATTTATGTGATTTTATTCACTTTATTTTCTCTTAAAAGGGCTGAGAAAAATGAAATATCCTGAAGGCAGACTGTCAAAGGGAAACAGAGAACAGAAAAATGATATTTTTATAAATAAATTAACAGATTTAAGAAGCTTGAAGGTTCAAAAGAGACCAATCATAGCTCTCTCTATATCCTCCTTATGGGACACAGATGTTAAAAAGATGGTCTCCGGAAAGCTCAGTAATATAGTGAGCTAAAGCTATTCTGGCAGTAATTCATAGCTTTGGTCATATATTAGAATCAGCTGGGGTTTTTTTTGAAAACAAACAACATCACAAGCCAATTTAATAAGATTTCTGGAAAAGAGACCTAGGAAATCGTATATTTTTAAGTTCCTTTTGGCACTGAGCTAGAACTATCAGCATTAGAACCAGTGCATTCCTAAGGCATAAAGTAACAGCCTCTTAAGACTAAGTTGTTTATATTTAGTTTGAAAACAATGTGAGAGAATTTTATTTTCTCATTTGAGGAGTTAGCAGGAGGTTACTTTTCTTTAATATGCAAATTCTAATGATTTTTAAATACCCACACAATTTGAAGTTTAATTTACCAGATTTCTCTTATCTCAGAGAAGGGAATCCCTAGAAAATTCTCATACTTTCCCTAACTCTACTATTCACACTCACCTCATTTTTTCTGCCTCAACTGGGCATTTGGTTCCAGTCTGCTGATCCAACTCTCTTACAGGCCACAGCTACTCCAAATAATCCTTGTTTTCAAAAGATCCCTACCTCCCCGATGTAGCTTCAGTCTCTATTTTCTCTACCTAATACATTCAACATATTTTCAGTGATGATTAGGGCTTAAAATAAAACTACCACAGCAAAGTATCCTATAACCGTTAGTTAAGAAGATTATCCTCAGAAGCCAAGCGTTTCCCTCTTTAGTCTCTTTCTCCCCTCCCTTCCTTTTTCTTGATGTCATTTTACACTGTGGGAGAAGCATCTGATTCTCAGCCATTGCACTCCTTCCACATTAGCTGATGATGATAATCTAGATCATCACTTCCCACTATCTATGTCTTGTTGCCTGATTTATAGTCCCTTTAGATCTGCCACTCTTGCTGGGGCACATCTGTGTGCCATTAAATGACTTCCAGCAACATGGTAGCTATGATAGACTATGGGCTGTCCAGACCTGTGTCTCAACCCAGGCAGCACTTCATTTCGCTCATGCAGTGCATGAATCTCTTGAGTTTATTTTCTGGGTCACAGCCAGGTATTAAGCACAACTTCTCCCCAGCCTTGTATCACCAAAACCTCAAGGGCTAGGTCATGGTAGAGACAGTAGGCCACAGACTACTCAGCAGTCCATGTTGCTGTTCTCTCTTTATCCCTCTCCTCTTCTAGTTCATAACTCTTGAGCTGACTCCAAAATTATCATATAGTCTTCTCAAATGTATTATTTACATCATAAATTTTACAGCTTAAAAATACTTTCCTTCCACTTCATAGTTGGATTATACAAAAGTCTACTTTTAAAAAGAAGCCTACAGTAGAAACTTAAAAGGCACTATCTCATATTTTCCCTTGTACACCTGTTATAGCTCTATCATGAGCATATATCCCAAATGTTCCACTATATGGAGGGTGGGAGCAATAGTGATTACAAAGAGATAATCTCATAATTGATAGCAAAATATCTTTTTATGCCTTGGAAAGAGTGTAAATACTTTGCCTAACAAAAGGAAAGTTGAGAGGCAAAGAAAGTTGGGAGGCATATACAAGAAGATATAAAGGGTACAGAAAAAATTTGGAGAAAGGTGAGATTGGCAGCTGATCCTGGAACAAAAAGATGTAAGATAAGAGTCCATAAGGGTGATAAAGAGAAATACAGCACGTTCTTTCCCTCTAGGCTCTCCAATAAATCTTTACTGCCCAATTCATTACTAGGAATACAAAAAAAATGCATATTGTATTAAATTTCATGAGAGGAGAATAAAATAGAAATAAATCACATTTAGAAAATAAATTACTATAAAGGAAAATATTTAACAGTCATGCCACTCTGTACAGACTTTTGGTCACTTACTAGACAGCAGGTTACCTCCTTAGAACCACATCTCCAAAGTCTCTTTCCATGCACACTACCCACTGCTAAATGAAATTGATTAGAAGAATAATAGGTCATTAATTTCATAGCTGAGTATTATTAGGACTGGAGTCCAGAATACTGGGACCTGAGCAATTTTTTCTCACATTTGAGGTCGCATGATTATCCTTCATCTTTCTATGTACACCTACATGAGAAAATATGATAGATTTGGGAGACTCCAAAGTACCATACAATTGTAGGTGTCTAAGTTACTTTTCTCACTGATAAAATACAAGACCAAATATCCTCAACTTCTGGGAGGAAAGTTTGTAGAGGTTTCAGTGCACTGTTGGCTGGCTCCAAAGCAGAGTTGCATGGTAGAGGAAAGCAGCAGAGGAGAAAGAGCTCATGGTATGGCTGCCGGAAGAAAACAGAGATCCAGGAAGGAGGGAGGGAGACACACCCTTCCCATGCATGTCTCAGTAACCCACCTTATCCAATCTACCTTCTACCTTCACCTCCCAACATCACATTTACTAGAAACTCATCAGCAAACTAATCCACTAATGGGTATTACTCACACGTGATCCAATCTCCTCCCAAAATCTCTTCCTATGAGCACATGAGGCTGTAAGGCAACATCTAGACGTAAGCCATAATAGTAAGGCAGGGCACCATAAATATCTTAATAATGAAATTTTTAAAAATCCAAGCACATATATAACTAAATAAAGCATTTTCTATATTCAAACTGAAACATGCACATCCAAAAATTCATATTCTTTTGGGGGGCCCCTTAAGGCAGGGTCTTGCTGTGTAGCTTACAATGGACTTGAATTCACCATGTAGTCCAGGCTGGATACGAACTCATAGCAATCCTCTCTCCTCAGCTGCCTTCCTGTACACTGGGCACCACCAGACTTGGCAAAATTTCACATTCTTTGCTGTCTAGTTACTTTAAATGGAATTTTTTAAAAAATGAAATATGATGAAAAGAAATTTAAATAGCCAGAACATGTCAGACGTCTCAGATAAATTTCATATTTAGTTTTTAAGTGTTCAAATCAACCATAGGGGCTGGGGATTTAGCTTAGTGGCATAAGCATGTGCCTTGCTAGTGCGTGGTCGATCCCTGGTACTGGTAAAAAAATTTAAAAAAAAAAAAGGATAATCAAATCAACCATAAAGTGCTTTCTAACCATAATCTCAGCAATGCCAATTATACTTTGCTGCAGATGATTGCAAATCAACTGTTAGTTTTCTTTTGTTTTTGTTTTGTTTTGCTTTTTGTATGTTCTCAGTAATTGAAGATAATCAATATTTTAATGTTCCAGATCTCTATAACATTAGGCAGTAGTTACAATGAAGTTTATCTGACATTCAAATAACTTCACTCCCTGACAACACATTATTTCAATTCATGGTAGAACTTTCAGTTCTTTTATGTATCTTTCCAATAGCTGTATACATTTAGTACAGGCCAAAAGGTTGCTTAGGAATTAAAAAAAAAACAAAAACTCATCTTAGCTCAAGCTTGAAGTTCCAGGTGGTAGGAGGGACACATGTATTGATTAAAAACCTTCAAAAAAGAGTATGGATGAGAGAATGGTCCCTGACCTTACATTGCCAAGAAAAACACCAGTTAAGGCATAACCATGGCACTCAAAGTCTTGGTGATGGCTAGCTGCAAATCACCCCATCCATAAAAACAGTCTAGAGGCTCCCTACCTGGTCATACATAGACCAGGGAGCCAAATATTAATATTTGCCAGCGAGCTGCTACCACAAAAGAAGAAAATAAATAAATGGAAATTTTCTTGGCTGTGTTTGGAAATAATCACTTCTCACAGATTTGCTCTCCACTGAAGCATGAAGAGTGAATGTCAACAATTCTGAGCCCACCTCAGGAGGAAAACAGCATGAGACTTTATTCCAAAACAGTCTGGCACAGGCCTATAGCAGTCATTTTTAAAATTTCCCACTGTCTGCTTCATAGGATCAATAAGATATTGGGCATGATCATAAAATTTTACCAAACTAATGTAGGCACTAATCTTTATCATTAGTAAGGTGCAAAATAGGTCTTTAGATATTTTACAATGGAGAGACTTATTTCTCATTTATAAAATATAATTTAAAACAGTAACAACAATATCATCGGACCTGAAGAAAATGCAGTAAAGCAGGAAAATATACCAAATGAAAATTAATATTTGGAGGGATAAATGATTATTTTTACCTTCTCACTTTTGTGCTTATATTTTCCAAATATTAAACAACAAGCATGTTATTATTACAATAATTCAAAGTAATTTTTAACCTTCATTTTTCAACTATTTGTGTCAGTAGGTGTTAGGACTAGAAAAGGGATTAGACTTAATATGTATAATTCAAATATGAGAACAAGGACTAGTAAAAGTTTTGAAATATAGCATTGAAATCAGTATAATGCTAATATTTCTAATAAAGCTTTTTATCACCATCAGGATATATTATGCCTTGGGGAGAAGCAAAATCTGGTCTTTTTGCTTAATATTCTCTTTGCTCAAAAACAGACAGAGGATAGAGAGGCTTCACCCAGGAGCCAGCTTGGCAATTTGAAGAATTCAAATTAGAGAGAAACCATTACTGTGTCAATAAAGAATTTTTCACAAAATAGTGTAGAAAATAATATTTACTAGAAACACCTTATATTAGAATTATTCTTTGGGTCAATTTTGAACATTTTCAGATTAAAGACAAAATTTTTGATAAATAGTAGAAAGAATATGAATCATGAAAGCAACATTCCTGCCCAAATGCTGGTGTCAAAAATGGCATGAAAGTAAAAGACAAAGGTGAGGAATGTCTGCATGAAACAAATGGAAAAATTCATTCTGGACTTAAATGCAATCTGGCTCAACATTTCCATCAGGGCTTTGGTACTGTTCAATTAGAAATTAACATTAGAACACCAATATATGGTTAACAATTTTAAAATCTAGTGAAACAAATGCTTGGTAAGTACATAAAACTTTTGTTGCAGATAATCATTCTTAATCTCTTATAACATTTTCAAAATGTAAAATAATCATTCTAGGAAGGTAGATGGACAGCTGTCTAGACTGGGTAGATTAAGATTCTAATGAACACAGCATAGGAGGGGTGTGGAGCAAGAAGCAGAACACTAGAAAACAAATGCTCCCCCAAGCCTTCTTATTCTAACCCCTTGCACAAATTAGAATCAGTTTTGTAAGGGAGTGATGTCACTCCAAAACAACAGTGAAAATCATTCTAGACCATGACAAAAATGTTAGTCTTTTTAAAAAAATCACTTTTCTAGGTGAATTAATATTTGATCTTGATGACCCCTTTACAAAATAAAAAATCAATAATCTATTCAATCAAAGTTAAACAATCAATGGTTTCTCTGTTTACAATGCAAATCTCTAGTTGACTGATACATTTGCCAAATGGAACAGATGCAATGACTTCACTGGGGTTCTGCATAACAGTGTCTAAATATTTTCCCACATATAATAGTGCTCTTCCTGGTTCTTACAGCCAGAAATGTGTTTCATAATGTATTTGCCTAGACAGTTGCTTTAGAAAATCTCACAAATTTTCACAAAAAGAGTAATTCTATTCCAATTTATTTTGTAAAAATATTAACTTATGATTTTAAAGAAAACCTATCAATCATATGAAAATTGCACAATTTCAGAAAGGCTTGAAGTCCTCTTTTATAAGTGCAGAAATATAAAAGTTAATTCACCTTGTGCTGCAAGTATGATACAATTTTAAACAAGTAAACAGTTTTCATCTTCAGAATAAAGCAAACATGTCAGAAGCATAAGATTTGATATCACAGAGTGCTCCTGAACCACCCATGTTGGACTGCACAGCATCATCTGTATGTGGCAAATGACCACTGTTTTACTTTTCTTTTATTGCTGAGACAAAATACTCAACACTCAAAGTTAAAAGGGAAAAAGTTTATTTATCTCACAGTTTGTGGAGGTTTTGGTCCATAATTGGCTAGCTTCAAGGCAGGGTGGCACATGGAAGAGAGACAACCATTCGTGATGGTGGAAGACACGGAAAGCAACAAGCTAGGGAGAGGGACAGAGAGAGAGAGAGAGAGAGAGAGAGAGAGAGAGAGAGAGACAAAGATAGAGACAGAGAGGGTTATTTTAGTCCATTATTGTTATGGTTTATATTTTGATGGCCTCCAAGCCTCATGCAGTTGTGGAGGTGATTGAATATAGCATTTGTAATTGGTTTGTTGCCTAGTGCTGAGATTGATGGTGTAAGTGCTGCACCCGCACAGGGGCAGGAAGTCGGCATACAATATAAGGGAGGGAAGGAAGCATGCTTTTCCCCTTTTTGCCCTTTTCACCCTTTTCAGTCTCATCATTTGTGGCTGCCACAAATGGCTACCCCTTAGCTATGCCACCCTGACTTGGAGCCATCTGAATATGGACTAAAACCTCCAAAAACTGTAAGCTAAATAAACCTTTCCTTCCTTCATTTTGGCCTTCAGATATTTTGTCTCAACAGCTAGAAAAAAGTAAGAAAGACAAGTATGTTGTATACAGGCTACACAACCTGGTGGACCATGAATCAATCACAAACTCTAGAAGCCCATCCTCATGCCTGCATGAGGCTTTGGGGGGCCTTCTAGATAAAAACTATAGCAACCACAAAACTGACATACCTTCTATCCCTGGTCAGTAATAGCATTTGAGAATAGTAGAGATTTTTAGATTCAGTTAACTCCTTTTAGGAATCAAATATGAAGAGGCAATAATTTTAAAGAATAAAGGCTGTCACAAAGACTCTACAAAAGAAACTCTTGTCACTATATCACTTCATAAAGCATTTTTATTTTAAAATATTTTGGAGGTAGAAGTGAAACAGTGAGTGGAAAAAGGACAAAATATGGTACTTATTTCAAGTCAAAGACTGTACCTTTGATTTGAAGCAAGGTTCTTACCTGAAGTTCCAAGAATTCTTTCTAAATATAGGAAGATTTGGTATGCTCACATGTATATTCCTAAAAAATATGTAGTAAATTAGACTCTCAAAATGATTAATACCTGTAAATGTTAACAACCATTATATCAAATGGCCTAATTGGTGAACTAAAGGTTTGCAAGGTATAATGTTGTTTCATAGAAAGTTTTTAAAAAAACAAAAACAAGCTGTGACTATTGTGGCATAGGTATGTGGTCCCAAAAATATGTGCTCACCTGTATGCCAATCACATATTTTAGGTTCCTGAAAATGTAGATAGTAAAGATTTTAATCTTACTTCAGATTTGATCAGGTATTCCTTTCTCTGGTACAGAAGAAACATCATAGCTGTAACCTAATGCCCAGAGGGCATTTCTAATAATTTGTTTTCCTTAAGCAAGGTGACACAGCTCTGATACAGAATGCAACAACTGCATATACACAGTGCTTCTTCACACAACTCACAGGTCCTCAAATAAGTTTTCAAGCACTCAATGAGATAGTCAAATGATATTGCTTATAAATTTGAAACTGCTAGAGAAATATTAGCAATCAATATAATGGGGATAGAAGAAGGAACAGAAATTTGCATTATGCAGAAAAATGCTTAAACATCAGCTCAACCTATTCCCAATCTGGTATAAACCTTACTTATTTATAATTTTCATCTCCTCATCTTTGAAATAAGTCTTTTCATATCTACCTTGTGGCACTTGCCATTTTCATCTGTACATCCACATAAATGGCCTTCCTAACATTGAGACCAAAATTGGCAAAAAAAATAGGAAATGAGCCAATTACTTTCCATTTGAGTGGTCCTTGATATCAATGAAAAGACAGAAAGAGGAGGGGGAAAAATGAATGTAAAGTAGCATATATAGCCCTGAATATTTCAACTTCTACTACTATATGGACTATTTTTTAATTACAGCTTTTATTAATGAAATAAGTATTCCTTGTATAAAATAGATACTACTTAACAGTCTGATGAGAAGACAGGTAGAAAGCATATCTTGATCTGGCTGTCTTTAGTTCCAACCCAAGTATAGATGAAGGCAGAGGGCTTTCTCCCATCTACATGCAACACACACAAACACCACACACACACATACACACACAATCTAAGCTTCATTTCATGATTTGGAAAATCCTGAGATAGTAAAAAGTATCATTGATTCCAAAAATATTTATTGAGCATTTACTGTATATTAGAGACCATTCCTAATGTTCAGATGCATATTTGAACAAAACACAGCTCTACCTTTGTGGAGCTTGCATTCTAGAACAGATACATAGGGAATAAAAAACAGACTGTTAAATGAGGAAAGCATGTAGTACATTATAATTCAGTGGGTGCTGGGGAAAAGAAAACAAGTAGAGCAGGGTAGGAAGGATAAGGAGTGCCAGGGTTGGCCTGTGGTTCAGAGGCAATTTCAAGAAAAATAATGAGTGCACACCTTTTTGAGGAGTTCACATTTCAACAAAGATAGGTGAATTTCAAACAGGATGATCTCTCTAGGTGGGGTACAGGGTAAGGACTTTAAGACAGTAATGTGCCCTGGGTGCTCAAGGAAAATCAGGAAGCCAGTGTATCTGCTATGTAGGGAACAAGGAGGAAGTTATCAGCCATAGAAATAGAGAAGTAGTAGGGGTGGCCAATTCAAGGTAGTGAAGCCACTTTGTAAGGAACTTGGGTTTTGCTTTAAGTTTATAACTTTGATGGCACCTGAATAGATCTTCTTAATACAAATGAGCACAGTTTTCTCTGTATTTTCAGTATGCAAATCAAGCCAGAACGGAATGGCATTTTATTCCAATAAGAATAGCTACTATCAAAAAACGTAAGACAAGTGCTAGAAAGGATGTGAAGAAAATGGAACATTGCATGTTGTTGGTGGAAATGGAAATTAGTACAGCCACTTTGTACAGAACAGTACAGAGGTTTCTCAAAAAAATTAAAAATAGGACTACCAGGTGGTCTAGCAAACTTACTGTTAGATATCTCTCCAATGGAACTAAATAAGGTTGTTAAAGAGACATCTGCACTCTCATGTTTAATGCAGCACTATTCACAATAATCAAAATATGAAATAAACCCAGGCATATATTGATGGATGAATGGATAAAAAGAAAGTGGTACATACACACAATTGAATACTATTTAGTCATAAAAAATAAAATCCCATTTGTAAAAACATAGATGCTACCGAAAGACATTATGTTACATGAAATATGCCAGGCAGAAGATAATGTACTTCTGTGCTAACCTAAAAAGGTTAATATCATGGAAGTTGAGAATAGAATTATGGTTACCAAAGGCTGTGAGACTAAAATGGAAGGAGAGATGGGGAAAGGTTTATCAACAGTACTGTTACAGCTGCATAAAGGCAAGAAGTTTTAGTATGATACTGTATAGCAGGGTAACTATAGATAAAAATAATGCATTGGATATTTCAGAAGAATAGAATAAACTTTGATATTTTTGTCATTAAGAAATGATGAAATTTGAGACATATGTTTGTTTAATCAGGTTGAGAAATTATACAAGAAATGCATATATCAAAAAATCACATTGTCCTCATAAATATGTATAATGTCTATGTCTTCAGGAATGAGTTAAAAATAACTTTATTAATAGAAATATATAATAAGTAAGAAAGAATTTCCAGCCCTATTTGTCTCAAGTAACACATTTGCTGAACAAACATTTACTGAGACTTTCCATGAGACCAGTAACATTCTGACATGAAGAGAAAGCTATAAATGGTGCCTAATCCACAGGTTCATAGGAAAAGAAGACCATGCTAAATTCCAGCAATATGAAAGGGAGATACACACAGGCAGATGTTAATCTCATTAAGACAATGTCAGACAGGTGTATGGAGGGCCTAGTTTTTTCACTCGGTAATTGCTAGAGATACTGATAGGGGTCAAACGAATGTTAACAGATTTACAAAAATGATGCTTCTGACAAAAATAGATAAGTGTTAGATTCTCAATTTTCATGTATGTGCTACTGAAATAAGCTAGATTTTCATCATCAATGTACAGAATATCACAGTTCACAAAGACTTTGGACTGTAAGGTACACAAGACCTTTTTTTACTTTAAATGGAGAAACAAACACAGAAGAAGAACTCAGGAAACTCTTTTAATGTCCATTTTGGTATTGCAAATTTTGATCTTAAAGTGAGGGAAACTTTCTATAGTAGTTTAAAAGTCAGTTATGATTTTGATAGAAGGATATAAACAGCAAACATCTCTTTTTAAATTTTTTTATTTTAAAGACAATAAAACAAAAGAGGACAGATCTAAGCAGATCAGAACAATGTAAGCAACACAGCATTTCACAACAAGACAATTGGATATTAACAGTAGCTATCATAATTTCTCTTTCATTGAAACAGTTGAGCTTAGCTTTACACAAAATATTGTCAAACATAACAAAATAGGATAAAACCACTCAAAAGAATGAAAGAATTGCAAGGCATTCTGAACCAAATATCAGAAGATGAACAATGGCTACTATATTATCTGATTTTCCTCAAAAAAATTTGTTTATACTATCATACATATTAAAATTCAATAAGACACAACATGATAGAACCAATGGTAATAGAAAAACAAAAGCATGGTAGGACTTCAGAGCAAGATGATATTAAATCAACATTGGCTGCCATATTGTTTTGTCTTCAAAGTAACTATTCATATGATCACACATATCAAGATCAAACAAAACAGAATAAAAATCATTCCGACCAATGAATGAAGACATAAGACATCAAAGCAGTATAATGGTGAACCATGATTTCCATAAAATCTTCTGTACTCTTACTATTTCTTACACTAGGGAGACTATAAGGTATTTATACATGTGAGTTTGATTTATTTCAGTTATGAGTATGGTCTCAAGTTGCATCCATTTATTTATAAATATCTCAGTGTGATCATTCTTTATAGCTGAGTAGTACTCCATTGTATAAAAGTACCATCATTTTTATTATCCATTCCTCAGTTGCTGGGCACTTAGGCTGTTTCCAAGATCTGGCTATTACAACTTGTGCCACTATAATCATGGGTGCGCACATATCATTGTGGAAAGATGTTTTCAGATCTTCTGAGAATATGCCTAAGAGTGGAATAGCTGGGTCAAATGGGACCTCCAACCCCAGCTTTTTGAGGAACCTCCAGATTGATCTCCACAGTGGTTGCACCAGTCTACGATCCCACCAACAGTGCAGAAGAGTTCCTTTTACCCCACAGCTTCTCCAGCATTTATTGTTGGTAGTTTTGTTGATCCTGGCCATTCTTTCTGGAGTGAGATGCAATCTCAGTGTGGTTTTAATTTGCATTTCTCTAATGACCAATGATGATGAACATTTTCCATGTATTTATTTGCCATTCATATTTCTTCATCCAAAAACTGTGTGTTCATCTTGGGTGCCCATTTTTGGATTGGGTCTTTGAATTTCAGAGGTCTGATTTTTTAAAATTCTTTATAAGTTCTATACAGAATTACTTTGTCTGAGGGACAGTTTGCTAAGATTTTTTCCCAGTTTGTAGGTTTTCTTTTCACTCTGCTGGAGATTTCTTTGGACATGCAGAAACTCTTTAATAAGATGTGATCCCAGTTATTGATTCTGGGAAGTATTTGCCTTGCAGTTTGGTTCTTGTTCATGAATTCTCTACCAACCCCTATGTCTTCAATATTTTTACCTACTTTGTCTTCCAACAGATTTAGTGTTTCTGTTGTAATATTTAGATCTTTCATCCATTTAGATTTTAGTTCAGTACATGGTGACAGACATGGGTTTAATTTTAGTTTTTGGCATATGGATAGCCAGTTTTTCCAGCACCACTTATTAAAGAGACTATCATTCTTCCAGTGAACATGTTTGGTCCCTTTATCAAAGATAAGGTGGTTGAGTGTGTTCATAGTTGTATCTTCTAGTCTATTCCATTTATCTTCAGGTCTATTTTTATTCCAGTACCATGTTGATTTTATTCCAGTAGCTTTATAGTATAACTTCAAGTCAGGCATTGTGATGCCTCCTGCCTTGGCTTTCCTGCTTAGAATTGCCTTTGCTATTCTAGGTCTCTTCTGGTTCCAGGTAAATTTTAGGAGTGATTTCTTGAGATCTATGGGGTATGTTAGTGATATTTTCATTGGTATTGCATTGAATGTGTATAACAATTTTGGGAGAATGGCCATTTTTACAATATTTATTCTTCCTATCCATGAATAAGGGATGTCTTTCCATTTTCTGAGGTCCTCTTTGATTTCTTTTTCAAAGTATTATAATTTTCCCTGTACAACTCCTTTACTTCTTTCATTAGGTCAATTCCTAAGAATTTCATTTTTTTTTTGGATGCTAGTGTGAAGGGTGTGACTTCTCTTATTTCTCTCTCAGTGATTTTGTTGTTTGTGTATAAGAATGCTATTGATTTTTGGAGTATTGACTTTGTATCCAGCTGTTTTGCTGAATTTATTTATTGTATGTAGGAATCTTTCAATAGAGTTTTGGGGGTCTTCTATGTAGAGTATCATGTCATCTGCAAATAATGATAATTTAACTTCTTGTTTTCCTATCTTTACTTCTTTTATTTCTCTCTCTTGTTTAATTGCTCTGGCTAGTATTGCCAGTACTATGTTGAAGAGGAGTGATGATAAGCCACATCCTTGTCTTGTGCCTGATTTCACGGTAAAGGCTTTCAGTTTTTGGCCATTTAATATGACATTATTAAACTCTATTGTTGAACCATCCCTGCATGCCTGGGATGAATCCCACTTTGTCATGGTGTATAATCTTCTGGATGATTTGCTGCATCCTGTTTGCCAATATAATACTGAGAATTTTTGCATCTATGTTCATCAAGGAGATTGGCCTGTAGTTCTCTTTTTTAGTTGAGTCTTTCTCAAGTTTTGGTACTAGTGCGGTATTTGCTCCCAGAAATGACTTAGGGAGAATTGCTTCCCTTTCAATTTCATCGAAGAGTTTGAGGAGTGTCGGCATTAAATCTTCTTTGTATTTCTTGTACAATTCCAAAGTGAATCCGTCTGGGCCTGGACTCTTCTTTGTTGGTAGGAACTTGATTACATTTTCAATTTCATTAATAGAAATTGGGTTACTCAGCAGTTTTACATCTTCTTGATCCAGCTTTGGTGGTTTGCATGTTTCGAGGAATCTGTCCATTTCTTCTGTGTTATTGAACCTATGAGAGTAGAGGTTTTTGAAATAGTTGTTGATGATCTTCTGTATTTCCATAAGGTTCATAGTGATTTCACCTTTTTCATTCTATGCTTCATGAATTTGAGTCTTTTCTTTCCTTTTTTAAATTAGGTTGACTAGAGGCTTATAAATTTTATTTATTCTCTCAAAGAACCAACTCTTTGATTCATTGATTCTTCGTATTGTTTTCTTAGTCTCTACTGCATTAATTTCTGCTCTGATCTTTATAATTTCCTCCCTTCTTTTGGCTTTGGGCTTGGCTTGCTCTTCCTTTTCTAGATGTTTCAGGTGTAATATCAGGTTGCTTATTTGTGTTCGTTCTGTTTTCCTAATGTGGGAACTCAGTGCAATAAATTTTCCTCTGAGGACTGCTTTCATTGCATCCCACAGGTTCTGGTAAGTTGTATTTGTATTTTCATGTGCTTTTAGATATTGTTTAATTTCTTCTTTAATTTTCTCTGTGACCCACTGATTGCTCAGAGGGTATTATTTAATTTCCATGTATTTGTGGGGTTTTTGCAGTTACTTTTATCATTAATTTCTAGTTTCACAGCACTATGATCTGATAACATGCATGGGATAATTTCAATTCTTTTGCATTTACTTAAATATGTTCTGTAGGTTAGCATATGGTCTATTTTAGAGAATGTCCCATGTACTGCTGAGAAGAATGTATATTCTGATGTTGTTGGATGGAACACTCTGTATACATCTATCAAGTCCATTTGTTCACAGGTGTGATTCAGTTCTGATATTTCTTTGCTGATTTTCTGTCTAGTTGATCTATCCCTTTGTGTCAATGGTGTGTTAAGGTCACCTGTTATAATTGTATTATTGCCTATTTGATTTTTCATTTCTGGTAATAGCTGCTTAATGTAGCTGGGTGCTCTGGAATTTGGTGCATATATATTTAAATTGTTATCTCTTCCTCTTGCAGTTTTCCCCTAACTAGTATGTAGTGACCTTCTTTATCTCTTTGGACCATTCTTAGTTTGAAGTTCACATGTTCTGCAAACAGAATAATTACCCTTGATTTTTTTTTTTGAGTTCCTGTTTCATGGAGTATTGTTTTCCATCCTTTGACTTTCAGTCTATGAATTTCCTTTGGGGTTAGATGGGTTTCTTGTAGACAGCATATGGTTGGACATTGTTTCTTGATCCATACTGCCAGTCTGTTTCTTTTAATTCCTGAATTGAGGCCATTTACATTAATGGTTATAACTGTCCTATATTGGTTTATTGCTGACATGTTATCTTTCTGATGCTGTATCTTAACTTTCCATTCTTTTTAGTTGTCTGTCTTGCTTAGTGTTTTTTTCCTATGTGTATCTAGAATGACTTTCAGTATTCTTTGTAGGGTTAGTTTGGTGATCATGAAGTTCTTCAGCTGTTCTTTGTCATGGAAGTAACTTATTTCTCCATTCCTTTTGAAGGACAGGTTTTCAGGGTACAGCAGTCTGGGTTGGAAGTCATTTTCCTTTAGTATCAGAAACACTTCACTCCATGCTCTTCTTGACTTCATTGTTTGTGTTGAGAAATCTATTGTGTTTCTGATAGGTTTTCCTTTATAGGTGATCCACCTTTTCTCTCTAACAGCTTTTAATATTATGTTCTTATGTTGGATTTCTGGGAAGGTGATTATTATATGTCTCAGTGTAGTTTTATTTTGGTTATCACTATTTTGAGTTCTATATGCTTCACTAATCTGTATGTCAGTTTCCATACTCATGTTTGGGAAGTTTTCAGCTATTACTTCTGTAAATAGCCTCTTGACATAACCTGTGTTGTCCTCTTCTTTTTCATTTATCCTTATTAATCTTATGTTGTTTTTCTTTGCGTCATCTTACAGCTGTTGAATTGCTATTTCCTGATTTCTTGTTATTTTTAGAAGATTGTTCCTTTCCTGTTCACTAGCTGCAATCTTATCTTTGAGGTCTGAGAGTCTATCTTCACTTTTGTTGAGGCAGTTTTTGCAACTTTCAATGGAATTTTTGATTTCTTGTATATCTCTTTGAATCTGCTTCATGAATTCTGTTTGTTTTTTAAACTGTTCATTCAAGGATTCTATCATTTTGCCTTGTTCCTCTAATTTTTTAGCTGTGTCTTCATTGGATTCATTCAGTACTTCTTTCACTACTTTTATCATTTCTTCTTTTACCTGGAAGATTATTTATGATTTTTGTTCCCTCATAGCTTCCTGTACTTGCTTCTTTATTTCAGTTGATGTTATTTCAGGCATTTCAGATGTATAGCTAGTATTTTCTTCTATGTACATGGCTCCTAGGCTTTCTTGGGATGGGCTGGAGGTTTGAGATTGCATTTTGGTCTTTTGTTTTGTCATTTTCCTATATTTCCGTGTTTCCAGCGATGTTCCAAAGCTTTCCCTGGATGTATTGGAAATCACCTCCTGTGCCCTCCACTACTGGGGCTCATGTGGTTTTGGCTCCCCACTTGTGGTGGGCCTGGTTTCCCTGGTTGAAAGAACGTTGCTGGGCATGGTCTACTCAAGCCTGTGGAACCTTTGGGGCATAGTCCAGTGTCCTAGAGGGCTGGGCGGGCACCCAGCCAGGATTGATGCTCCCAAACTTTTCCTGGGCCTGCACTGAGAGCTGCAACTCACCTCGCAGCAGTGGCATGGGCCTGGCTCCCCTTTCGGAGGGCCTGGCTCCCCTGGTTGAATGAAGGTCACTGGGTGCAGTCCATTCAAGCCCACAGAACCTCTGGAGCATAGTCCAGTGTCTTAAGGTGGCCAGGTGGGCACCCAGCCACTGGGATTGATGGTCCCAAACTTTTCCTGGGGCTGTCCTGAAGAGCTGCAACCAAACAGGAAACTTTTCAAAGGACTGTCCAGAGAACATCAGCACTCTGCCAACTGTTCTGTATCACAATCTCCATGTAGCTACAATTCACCACACACCTTTTTCAATGATGAGTTCCCAAATTCATAGACTTACCTCATAAAAATTTTCAGCCCCAGCCCTCTAATGAGTATGGTAAGCTAATATCCCTAGCCCCTGTCTCCATGTTCCATGCCTCCCTTTTTTTTCCATTCCTACACATGTATACCTGCTCTCACCTTGGGCCTTTCTAATTGATCCAAAATTTTTAATGAATTTTCCTAAAGTGTAATATTTACATCTGAATTATTATAAGACAACTACTTTGGAAGATTGCTGTTTTACCCCCTTACATCTGCATTCTCTACTTGGCAATTCACGACTGAATACCAAGCTGCAGTGCTCTACTATTTATTTATTTATTTTTTTATTGCATGGCTTTCCATTAAAGGCTGATGAATCTCAGCCAGAAGTGGTTTGGTTCTTATCTTGTTATGAGAGAAAGTACACAAGTGGTTTTGTTCTTGTCTCATTATGAGAGAAAGTACACACACCCTCTTTTGGTTCAGAAAAGGACCTTTCTGCCATGCATCTGATCTGAAACTAAACTGCAATTGCACAACCTGAATGCACTCCTTTACTGCAAATACAGGCATACACGAGGATATAAGCAAGTTCATAGAAAGGATTATTCAAGGGCACAGAGAGAATCATTTAAATCAGCCTTTTATGATCAGAAAATATGCCTCTCAGAAAAATTTTTGAGCTGAATAGAGAATGAGAAGGGGCTTTCACTAGGATGACATGCAACCTCTCCAAAAATTAATAATAATTAAAATGTGAACATTTTCCTAAATTGCTAAAAGATATCAGTGAGGGTTTTCAAATAGGAAAAGTAAATTTCACAAAGATAATAAGATAGAGCAGGAGATTATAAACTTTTTTCATTACACTGAACTCCATGAAGTGATAAGAATTTAAGGAGGAAGTGAAAGGATAACCAAAAAGGCAGGGCCCTTGCTTAGTTCACCCAGAGTAGCTCATAATGGAGTGTCACTGTTTTAAAAAGAACAAATTCTATCTTAAAAATATAGGGAGTATTTCTTTTATAATATTTGTAAAGCAAAGTGTAAGAAAATTTACCCATGGTGTTGCTAAAGCAGCAAATAAAGATTCTATGCTGAGAAATAACCATGTTTGTGTCTTTTGACCTTAGGCTGAGGCCTTTTTTAGCTGCTCTATGGAATTTTATTCAACTCCTGAACCCTGAAATAAAACTATGTTAGAGTCTGGGAACCAGCACCATGCACCAGCAGCCTCTGGACTGGAACAGCCAGATCCCAGCCCCTTCCAGCACACTGGGTGGCAAGCAAGAAATACCAATCCTCTCTCTCCCCCCCACTCCATAACGATTGGCTTATCTGGAGAAACATGGGCTGTGATGATAGCTATAGAGATGAAATGAAATTGGATGCCTGTGGTGCTTTGATGTTATACTAAAATTGCAGGTCTAGGCCAGTGTTCTGATCATAGGTTCAGAGGATAGTGGTACAGTGTGACATAAGGAAGGGATCTCCTTCTGAGGGTTGCAGCCATTGTTGATTCCCTATAGTCTTGTTTTAGAAGTCCTATATTGCTTCCATTATTTTGTTGGGTTGGGTCTTATCCTCTTTTGTTTTGTTTGACTATATCAAATCTGAAGCAAGAACAGCTATTTCAAAGATAGCAAGATATATTATGGAAGCAATTTAAGATTTATCATACTGTATGGTTTTTATTGTTTCTATTCTATTCTATTCTGTTTATTACTATATCCAAAGTTATATGCAGCTATGTTGAAGACATCAAAAGGCATATATGGTAACTATTATTGATTTCATAATGTTTTAAAGCCTTATATTGCTTACACTGGTTTGTTTTGATTGGTTTTATTCTATTTTATCCTATTTAAAATAAAAATTTAAACAATTTTTAAAAAGCTGTGTGAGATTACAGAATGGGAAAAAGAATGTAGTTAACAGTAAAATTGCAAAAAGAAAGGGTAAGAAGTGTGAGGCACTGATTGTCCAGTCTAGTCTCCCATAGCTAAGATATATTAACAATTGTTTGCTCACTCCTGAATTTTCTTTCTAGTCTGCTATGACAGTATATTTTCAGTATAATTCATGCTTTAGAACTAGTGTCACCCAAAGACTGTCTAGGTCGTAATTGACATTTCTACGAGACTAACTGTGGATTCCATATGATTGTGACTTTGAACTTTCTTAATTATTTAAGTTGCTCTTGAAAAAAATACACTCTCAACTTGCAGAAAACACAACTGAGAATCTTCCTTTAGACTCCTAAAATGTGATCCATATAATGACCATTGTAGTGCCCCAAATAGAATCTCAAAAAAAAAAGATTCTGCCCAAAACTAGTGAATAAAATTTTTATCTCAGTATCAAAACTGAAAAAATAAATATCTCTCCTTTCTATATCTCAAAACAAATGTAAGCTACAGGACCCAGGTCCCAGGCTGGTATGGTGTGAAGAATTTATTTCTCAGGAACATTAATCAAAATGCATTCTAAATGTCATCTGTGCTGAGTAAATATTAATGCATATGAATCTCCTGAGAAACAATAGAGATCTATTTCAGTTTGTCCAATGTAGCAATTCATACTATAGTAATTAGAAGCACTGAATTAGAGGCCATATCTTCCTACTAGAACCCTACAGTTGATTTCAGGTTAGGGAACTCCAGTTCAACACTGTTATTCTACAGTTGAGGATGCCAAAAAAGTTTAACAACTTATCCATAATCACCTGCACATTTTTTGTTATTCAGGTCTTATCTGTAAAATGATTAATATTTCTGACCCCAAATGAATTTAAAACATGATATAACTGTAACTAAGATCTGGTTTAGAATTCTTTCCATCATTGTACATATGACACAAAAGGTGGGAATGGGTATTAGGCTTTCCAGAGCAAATGGAATTCAGAAGTCTACATGAATACCCATTATATTTACATTTTTAATAATTCCCATCACAATAAAAATGCATTCCTGAAGTCACTGACAATGAATCAGAAGTGCAGGAGTAAAAATTCCAGTATCATATGAGAGAAATGGGTCCCCAATTGCTATTCCCAAGTGTTATCATGTGAAGTGCTATGAAGATGGCTCTGTAAACCTGAAATAATCTCAAGGTACCACAGAAGAGTTTCTGACATAGGAAATTAAGGATTAGGCTCCATTTTTTATAAAACAAAATTTTATTTTAAAAACTGATACAGAAGCAAATTTAGAACCTCTGAGGTTTCTTCCTTGCAAATTCCTTATAGTAGGGACCTTCCTTCAAGCTTTCAGAAGAATGTTCTCCCATAGGGCCAGCTAGAAAAATGAAAGACAAATAGCAGTCTGTGTTTAAACTGTAGAGTTAGTATTTTTTTTTAGCTTTCTGTGCTCTGTAATGGGCCATTGAAGACTTAATAATGATGGTCATTATGATGATGACAATGATAACAATATCCCCAGAGAAAGTCTAGTAGCCCAATGCATCCAAAGCTTGAATGTGTATGAGAATCATATACAATCTTGTTAAACTGCAGGTTCTTATTCAGTGGCTCTAGAATGAGGGCTGAGTTTTTCTAACTGATGCCAATGTTACAGTCAATAAATTACACTTAAGTAGCAAGGCCCTAGACTTTTTAACTTGACTAAAAAAGAAAAATGGAGTCTATTTCAAATATTCTTCACCTTAAAAAGTAAATAAGCAGGGGTTACTGCTCCTCACACTTACAGAAACAGCCAGATACCCCCACCAGTGAATCCTGCTGTGTGCAGAGCAAAGTAGAGTGACTGAGCACCTATGGGCTCCAGCCTCCACTTACACACCAGGCTATTGAGTAACTTTGCTCCCAAAACAAGAGTTCACTGGGTTTTATGGTATTCATAAGGTGAGAAAAACCTGTCATCCCTTTGGGTCACAACCACATGGTTTGTTCCAGCTTCATGAACCCTATAGCTATTTGTTGTCACTCTTGAGTGTACATCTATTCTGGAAAAGTCACAGAAATGAAACAAGCTTTGTGTCTTCTCTATATCTCCGAGCCCTTTTAAAAATCCCAAACTATAAATATGACAGTGAAAAAAATTCTCTAACAGTGACAGTTCTGTGGAAAAATACCTTAGATGCAAAGTTAATAAAGAACCTAAACTATGTCACTGTGTCTTAAAACTGCACCTTAGTGGGGGAGAAAAAAAACTCCAACTTATTAGGCCAACTTTAGCAAGGAATTTCATTAGTTAAGGCTGACAGAATATTACAGATACAATTTTTTTCTCCTTATTCATATGGGTATATTTTTAAAATTTAATACAGCCCTCACTAGGACTATAATTAAAACCATTAAATAAAAAGTTTAAAGGTTCTTGTGATAATTCTATATTGCTTTGTATATATTGCTTTGGGTATAATCTCTGAATTATAAATTGGTAGACATGAAAGTATTAGCTGAACCTAGGTATCGACCATAACATGTGAAGAACAAAAATTTCCCATAGAGTTTAATGGTAGTTCAGGTCATCATGTGTTAATGATTCACAAAAATTCATCTGATATATTCTACATGGAGGAACTATGTTGGGAACTAAAGAGATAGCTTTGCACCAGACAGAAAATTCTCTCTTATAAAGTTTATATTCTAGATAGTCAGACAGAAAAGTAAACATAATTATTAACATCAGTAGGAAAATCAGAGCAACATGTAAAGGATAAACACAGTGATATTTTAAAACAAGATAGTAAGGAGAGCCTGAGACTTATGTAAGAGCACAATAGTCCAGGGAAGTATCAGTCAATCCAAAGATACCATTTCCTACCAAAGCACTAATCAATAAACCTAATTGCTGACATTTGAATAACTTAGTTCATCTGCTAGAGCAAATTACCATACACCCAATGACTATGCATTTATTTCTTATAATTCTGAGGTTTGTAAGTCCAAGATCAAGATACCACCATGGTCAGGCCTTTGGGCTGGTCTCACTTTGTAGTTATATCTTTACATGCTATTTCCTTGGTGCATTCACAAAGAGGGAGATATGGACTTAACACCTCTTCTTATTACTCTAAAAGCACTAATTCCTATAATCTACTTTAACTCTATTATGTGTCAAAGACACCACTTTCAAATACCATCATTTTGCAGATTAGGGTTTCAGTGTATGAGTTATAGGGGAAACATGTTTGATCCATAGAGCAGAGATTCAGGGCTCAGTAAGAAAAGAGTTATGAGCCATAAGAAGTAGTCCCCACAAGTTTTATTGGGTGGCATTTGGACAGGGTTGCAATGAAGGAAACTGGCCTTAAAGTATACATCTAATCAAAAGCTGTAGAATAGGGGTCCTTGTCAAAATAAGAGAAGGATTGGGAGCATCCAAAGGACAGAAGGATCACAGATGCGGGTAATATATTATATGATATTGCTCAGACAATATCATATAATATAATATGGCAGAAACTCACTGGGTCAGGGAATTCTAAAGAACCATTGCATCTTGGGACTGCATAGCTACAAGTGCCTAGGTTATAATAGATAACAGTTATTAGATTATTGAGGTAACAGTTATGTAACTAGCAATAAGTAACAGTTATAATTAATCAGTTATAGAGAATGAAAAGAAAGTGTCTCTAAATGAGCAAAATTTACACATTTGGCTATTTTTAAATAATTAGAAGTGTGAAAGTTTGAGTTTGGTTCAAGCTACCTTTGGAGCTAATGGGTCTCAGGCTGCAATGAAGTAATAAACAACCTAGGGTTCAATACACAAAAGTCATATTTATAGAGACAAAATATATAAATAAAAATATAAAGCAAAACATAAAAATAACCTAATTTTGTTCAAAGCAAGGCTAATATACAATAAATTAAATTTTCTAAAAAAAGTTCTGTATCACCCCACCATGTCTTAAGAAATAGTGTTTATCAATGGCAAATCACAGAGCCCTTAAATCTTTCCTGATTGGCCAAAAAAACAACATAAGGAAAGACAAATGAAAAGTCAACTAAACTTTCTGTTTAGTTGTTAAAGGACATGAGAAAACAGGTGGAAGTCAGATGGCTTTCATCTCCAGATATGGCTGGAGCAACATGTTTAAAGGAGCAGCATGTATAAAAGAGCAGCTGCTAAATTCACATAGTATGGTTTTAGCAAGGTTCTTAGAGAAGTTTACTTTAAGTAAGGCTTATAAGTTTAGGAACAATCAGCAACAAAGAAGATATTGTATTCAAGTTAGCTAATTAATCAGGGGGATGAAAGAAATCTGGGATAATATGTATCAATGAGAACCCAAAGCTCAGAAAAGTACATGACTTGTTCAGTGTCCCATTACTAATATGGAAGATTCTGAAATCCCTCTCCTTGGTCCCCTCTCAGGACTATGGTCTTCCTTTCTTATTACAAATTCCCCAAAAAGCTTCCACTGAGTATATTAACTGATAATCTTAATACATTAGAGGGATTGGATGTGCAATGATTAATCTTCATTGTCAATTTTTCTGATTTTTAATTTTATTAGTATATGTTTGCAGTTCATACAGTTTACAGTCATCATGCGAAGTGATTCTTTTTCCCCTTCCTACTCCCTTCCTTCTCCACCACATGCCCTATCACATTTTTTTATTCTTGTTGATCTTATTAATCTTAGCTCATATTACAGCATATAACCTTTAAGCTAATTGAGGTTATTAGGTTCCTGTACATAGTACATCTTTATTCTACTTATTTAAACTTCCCCTGATCTACCCCCATGCTTTTTCCCTTGGACCAGTTTCCTATTGCAAGAGATCCATTCCCTTGTCCACTTCTAACTTTCTATCTATCCATCTATTTATTTCTTTGTTTGTATTTTTCCTCATTCAAACTAGAGATATCACATGGTATTTAAGCTTACATGTCTAGTTTATTTCACCCAAAATTATGGACCACTCAAAGTTTCACTCAAAATTATTGGTCATGGTTATATGACCTTGGAGACATGGTCACATACATGGTTATGTAACCTCCACCATTTTCTCCCTGGCTCTTACCCTGCTGTCTGCTTCCTACATACCAAAAGTTGAATTGAATTCTTCAATTACACATTTCTACCATACTGCTTCTGCCTTGGAACCAACATACCATGAGCTATTACCTCTGAAATCATTAACCAAAATAAATATCCTTTTTCCTTTAAATTGTGTGTATGACAAGTATTTTGTCCCAGCAAAGGAAAGGGACCAATACAGAGTGACCAACATGTATAATATTAGTTGCAAATCTTTCTAAAAATACAATATTTGACTTCTATAGTATTTTTTTCAAAGTTAGCAATTAATAGCATTGATTTGTTCAGGATTGTGATTAATTTTTTAAAATTTTGACTTTTGTTCATATATGTTTACTTACACCATGATATATATATATGTATATAACACCTTTTAATTTTAATTTTTTATCCCATTCCCCTCCCTTTTTTCTCCCTATGTCCATTTCTTTGACCCTTCCCATTTGCAGAATTTCTCCCTCTTTCCTATTATCTTTTATTTTGCTCTTTAATTTTGGGTCTCTCATATATGAGTTTATATTTTGGGTCTCTCATATATGAGAGGTTTATTATTTTGGGTCTCTCATATATTAGAAATCATCTGATTTAAACTTCTGTGTCTGATATATTTCATTTAACATTAGGGTTTCAAGTATTATGTATATATGTATAATTTGGAAAGAAAACAAAGGTAGCTCAACTAATGGCTATTAGACACATAGATACTCTGCTGGGGACAATTTAATGGAAAAATAGTGGTTATGCTCTTAGCCTGAGAACTAGGGACAAAGAACTTTACCAAATATATTTGAAAGGCACCTAGAAGATAAGTTAATTTTAAAAGATAAGAAAAGAAGGTAAGTTTGTTTGGCTCATAATTGCCAGTGGGTTCAGCCCAAAATTGACTGGCTCCATGATAGATACACATGGTGGAAGGGCATGGTAGGGGATAATTGCTCATCCTGGAACAACTGGGAAACAGGAAAATAAGGATCTAGGAATAAGAATATACCTTTCCAGATCATGCCCCCAGTAACCTACTTCCAACCAGGCTACAGCTCCAAAGGGCATATTCTGCTTCTGAACTCATCATTGAAAGAATACACTGATGCACAGCACCGAGCACCTTCCAAACACAGGAGACTTTTGAGAAACACTTTAAATTTAAACCATAGCAGTATGTATTAAAAATTTAAACCATAATAGTATGTATTTTGTAACTATCTTATGACCACCAATGAGTCTAAGTATAAACCAGAAGGCAATTCCCCATCCAAAAAAATGTTAATCCTTGAAAACATAATTGTAAACAGAATTGTATTGGAAGAATGTGTTAACCTTTCTTTCTTATGGGAGTCAAATTTCCTTTTTAAAAGCTTAGTCCATTTTTTTTTTTGTTTATAGCTATAAACTTTCCACTGAAACTTTGATCATCAGACAGGAAGTATCCTCCCATATGTAAATTTAGTCATAGGATATTATGTAAACTAATTACCTAAAAATCTCAATTCCTAACACAACAGAAAATGTAATAGGATAAGGAATAGATACTCTTCTGTAAAGTGATGTAGCAATCCATGATCTTAACATTCACCATCTCCTTCAAATGTTGTCATCAAACTTTCTATAAAGAGTAGCTGCAAATGTTTTAGACTTTGTGGTCCAGTTAGTTCTTTTTGCAACTACTCAAGTCTGCTTTTGAATTTGGAAAGTAGTTACAGATAATACCTAAATAAATGAGCAGGAAACTTTTAGAAAGACAGAGGAATTGTAAATAGCAACAAAACAAACTCTGAGATTCAGAATCCAGGCACTAGAAAAATGATAGTTTAAGGAAGAGAAGAAGGAAGGAGGTGAATCTCCAGGACTGAAGGAAAAATGAGTCCACAGAGAAAGTGAAGAGACAGATAATGCATTTTCTCCTTGGTTCAAGGATAGCAGTGTGAGAGTAGAGGGTCAATATACAGAGACACAGTGAGGGCAGGTAACTCCAGAGATCTCCGGGGAGAATCCCTCCTGTGGAACAGAGCAGTGGATGTTGTACAGTACATGAAGTGTTGAGTGATTCCAACCCAAATGGCTGTCATGTACCCTGGAGAGTGTTGCTTAGCCAAACATAATGTTATGGAGGGACAAAATGAATCTGGAACTTGAAGCAGCAATAGCTTTGCTTCATTCTCTGAAATAACCCAATTCTAGCTCATAAAACACATTCAAATAAATGCAAAGGCACTGAAATTATTCCACATATATTGTTATATCATAGTGCAATGAAATTGGAAATCAGTGGCAAAAAAAAAAACAATGAAACTGCATAAATACATGGAATTAAATAACATTCTCCTGAACAACTAGTAGGTCACAGATTAAAAGAATTCAAAAATTTCTACAGCTAAATGATAAAACCAATATAACATTTCAGCACCTATGGGATGCAATGAAAGGAGTCCTATGAGGGAAAGTTATATTGATGAATTCCCACATGAGAAAAATACATAGAATTCAAATAAATAAACTTATATTTAACCTCAAGGTTTTAGAAAAAGTACAGTTAAACCCAACGTGTGTATGAGAGAGAAAATTGTAAAAATCACAACACATATTAATGCAATTGAGACTAAGAAAACAATAAAAAGAATCAATGAATCATAGAGTTAGCTCTCTGAAAGATTAAATAAAATAGACAAACATTTAGCCCACCTTATCAAAAAGGAAAGAAAAGACTCAAATTCATGCAGTTAGGACTAAAGTCACAACAGACCCTGCAGAAACCCAGAAGGTCACAATACCTATTTCAACAACATATAATCTAATAAGATAGAAAACTCAGCAGAAATAGACAGATTCCTTGATGTGTCTGAATTATCAAAGCTGAATCAAGAAGGTATAAAAATTCTAAAAATACCCCATACTGGTCAATGAAATTGAAGAATTTTTACAAAGAAAAGCATAGCCCTAACAGATTCACTGCTGAATTCTGATTGATCATTTTTATGCCTATATCTTGTAACCTGAATAACTACTTTGAAGTCAACAATATTCAATATACTAATCAGTGTTAATCTCCTATTATTTTGTTTTGAGATTGTATATAGTTTTTATTTCTGTTTTAAAATTTTAAAAAGATATTTAGAGATTTAATGCTACTACTCCTTAAACTCTTTATAACATTAAAAATCAAGGTAGGATCCAACCAGAAAAGAGAACTACAATTCAACCTCCCTAATGAACACAGATGCAAAAATCCTTGGTAAGATACTGGCAAACAGAATGCAGGAAATCATCAAGAAGATTATACAACATGACCAAGTAGGATTCATCCTAGGAATGCAGTGATGGTTCAAAATTTACAAGTCAGTAATACACCACATTAACAGAACCAAGGACAAAAATCATTTGATCAGCCAAGTGTAGTGAGCAAACCTGTGATCCCAACACTTGTTATAGGTTGAGGCAGGAGAATTGCCATGCCTTGACTACAGAGTAAGACCCTGTCTTAAAAAAAAATTAAAAATAAATAAACCACTTTATCATCTCAATAGATACAGCAAAAGCACTTAACAAAGTCCAAACCCATTCATTATGAAAAAAAAGCCCTACAAACAATTAGAATAGAAAGTCTTTGTCTCAATCTGATAAAAGTCAACTATAACAAGCCAACATACTAAAGGGACAAAAACTGAAAGCTTTCCCTTTAAAATCTGGAACAAAATAGCAATGCCTATTATCAACACACTTATTCAATGTGGTTTTGGAAACATTAGCTCAAGCAATTAGATAAGAGAAAGAAATAAAAGTAAATGAAAAGAAAAGGAAGAAAGTAATTCATCATTATTTGCTCATGAGATGACACTCTACATAGAAGACTCTAAAAACTTCACAAAAGACTCCTAGAATTAAAAACTAAATTTAGAAGCAAATCAGGATACAAAATCAACACTTAAAATCAATAACATTTCTTTACATAAGTAACACTCCCTGAGGGAGAACTTGGGGAACTAGACCTTTTACAACAGCATTGAGAAAAATGAAATACTTAGAAATCAATCTAACAAAGGAAGTGAAACATCTATACATTAAAAACAATACCCTGAAGTAAGTATCAGAGAAAAGAAAGATATCCACTGTTCTTGGATAGACAGAACCAATATAGTCAAAATGGCAATGCTTCCATACTTTTATTCAGATTTAATGTGATCCCAATCAAAGTATCAATAGGATACCTCACAGAACTAGAGCAGGGAATCAGATCATTTGGAAGATAATCTACAATAGTAAAAGCAATTCTGGGCAATAGGGGCAAGACAAGGGGTGCTTCAAGCTTTAATTTTAAATTATACCATAAAGCTACAATGATAAAAGCAACATAATACTGGTGATAAAACAGACCCAAAGATCATTGGAATAGAACAGAAGATTCAGAGAGGACTCCAAGCTCATTCAACTACACTATCTTTGGCAAAGGACTCAAACACCTTCACTAGAAGAAAGAAAATCTTTTTAGTAAATGATGTTGGGAAAAGTAATTTTTCACATGCTGAAAGTTGAACATAAATCCATATCTTTCACCATGCATTAAACTAAAATTGAAATGAATTGAAGATCTAAGTATTAAAAACAGAAACATTTAATCTGCTGGATGATAGAGTAGGTAAAACACTGTAAGAAATAAGTATAGGCAAAGACTTTATAAGCAAAACCTCAATCACACAGGAAATATTACAAAGCTAACTACTGAGTTCATATCACAATAAAAAGTTTTTATAGTGGAAAAAAAAAGCAGCAGCAGAGTGGAGACAGCCCACAAAGTGGGAAAAACTTTTGCAAGTTTCTTCTCAGACAAAAGACTTAACATCTAGAGTAATATATAAAGAACACAAAAAATCAGATTCCCCTCCAAATTTAAAAACTAAGTGCAAAAATGGGTAGTTAAAATGCATATACTTTTCTAAGATGCAATACAAACACAAGTAAACATAAGAAAAAATGTTCATCATTGGTCATTCAAGAAATGTAAATTAAAACAATACTTGAGATTCCTTCTCACCCCTGAAAGAATTTCTGTCATCAAGAAATTAACCAATAACAAACGCTGGTGGAGCTATGGGATAAAATTAAACCTTCTCCATTGCTGGAGGCAGTGTACGCTTGCACAACCACTATGGAAATCAGGAGATTCCTCTGAAAACTAAAACTAGATATTCCATTTAACTTAGTTGTTCCTTATCTAGGTATCTTTCCAAAAGAGTTAACAACATCATATCACAGTGAAAAATGCATACCCATGTTTATAGCAGCACAATACATAATTAGATAAATCTTACAAACATTTCAGATGCCCATCAATGGATGAATAGATAAAGAAAATGTGTTTTTTACATACAATGGAGCACTAATCTGCCATAAATAAGAACAGACTTCTCAAATTTTTAAGTAAACAAATGCACCATGAGACCATAATTTTAAGTGAAATAAATTGAACACACATATTTAAATAGCACATTGCTTGTTGGGTTTGAGAAACTCAAAGGGTAAATAAGGAGCATAATGGGCCTGGGGCCCAGAGCATGCACAGGTTGAGACCCAGAACACAGAGAAGCCTTGGAACTCTGCTCCCAGGTGGTAAGACCATGCCCTGTGTCTGAAATCACCCGTGGGTGCATGGTCGGTCCAAGCAGGGCTAACTGGGCCAAGCCCAGCCAACTCTAAGCAGCTTGCAGGAGCCTGAATTGAGTCCCAGGCCCCAAGCATGCACAGGTAGAAACCCAGAACACAGGGAAGTCTTGGAACATCACTCCCAGGCAGTAAGACCACACCCCCCATCTTAAATCACAGGAGATCCTATGGGAGACCCCGCAGACCTAAATGGCCATGCCCAGCGAACTCCAAGTGGCTAACTGTTGCCTGCTGACTGCCCTGGGAGCCAAAAGTGGGCCAGGTGAATATGAGCCAATGGGGAAAGCCTTGAAACATTGCTTGAAACCCGGAAATATAAGAAAATGACAAAACTCAAGAGCAAAATGCAATCTCAAACTTCCAGGCCAACCCAAACAAGCCTAGGAGACATGAACACAGAAGAAAATATAAGCCATACACCTGAAATGATATCAACTGAAGTAAAGACATAACTCTGGGAAGCTACAAAAGAACTCAAATCAGAAATAGTTTCCCAGGTAGTAGAAGAAATAATAAATATAATGAAAGAAAGGTTAAACACATCTAAAGAAGACATGGTTAAAAAAAAGTAGAGGAACAACGCAAAAAGATGGAAACTTTGAATGAACAATAAAAGAAACAAACAGAATGCATGAAGCAGATTTGGAGATATACAGGAAATAAAAAAATCCATCAAAAGTTTGCAAAACTGCCTTAATGAAAATGAAGATAGAATTTCAGACCTTAAAGACAAGACTGCAGCTAGTGAACAGGAAAGGAAAGGTCTTTAAAAATAACAAGGAACCAGGAAATAATAATTCAACAACTACAAGATGATTCAAACAAAAACAACATAAGATTGATATTTATAAACAAAAAGGAAGGTGATAAAACAAATGATATCAAGAAGCTATTTACAGAAGTAATAGCTGTGAAACATGTGAATGGAAACTGACATACAGATCAGGGAAGCATATAGAACTCCAAATAACCATAACCAAAATAAAACTACACCTAGACATATAATAATCAATATCCCAGAAATCCAACACAAGAACAGAATATTAAAAGCTGCTAGAGAGAGAAGACAGATCACCCATAAAGGAAAGCCTATCAGAATCCTAGCAGACTTCTCAACACAAACAATGAAGTCAAGAAGAGCATGGAGGAAAATATTTCAGATCCTAAGGAACATGACTTCCAACCCAGAGCTGTACCCTGCAAAACTGTCCTTCAAAATGGATGGAGAAATGAGACACTTCCATGACAAAAAACAGCTGAAGAACTTCATGACCAATAAACCAAACCTGCAAAGAATACAGAAAGACATTCTAGACTGATATAGAAGAAAACCACTAAGCAAGGCAAACAATTAAACAGAGAGGAAAGTTAAAAAATCATAAGCAGACAGATAACATGTCAAAAGTAAACCCCTACTCTCATAGGCTTGATAACAAAGAAGAAATGGACAGATTCCTAGAAACATATGAATTACTAAACCTGGGTCAAGAAGGTGTAAAACTGCTGAATAACCCAATTTCCATTAATGAAATTGAAAATGTAATTAAATCCCTACCAACAAAGAAAAGCCCAGGACTAGATGGATTCACTGCAGAATTCTACAAGAAATTCAAAGAAGATTTAATGCCAACACACCTCAAACTCTTCAGTGAAATTGAAAAGGAAACAATTATCTCTAACTCATTCCTGGAAGCAAACATTATTCTAATAACAAAACCTGAGAAAGACCCAACCACAAAAGAGAAATACAGGCCAAACTCCCTAATGAACATAAATGCAAAAATTCTCAATAAAATTTTGGCAAACAGAATGCAACAAATCATCAAGAAGATTATACATCACAACCAACTAGGATTCATCCCAGGAATGCAGGGATGGTTCAACACACACAAATCAATAAATGTAATCTTCCATATCAATACAGCAAAAAATGATCATTTCTATAGTTGCAGAAAAAGCTTTTGATAAAGTCCAACACTTATTGATGATAAATACCTCACAGAAAATTGGAATAGATGGTCTTTACCTCAATATAATAAAAGCCATCTATGACAAGCCAACAGCCAGCATCATATTAAATGGCCAAAAACTGAAAGCCTTTACCCTAAAATCAGGTACAAGACAAGGATGTACATTACCACCACTCCAATTCAATATAGTGCTGGACATACTAGCCATTAGATGAGAGAGAAATACAAGGAGTAGGATAGGAAAATAAGAAGTTAAATTAACTTTATTGACATATGACATGATACTGTACATAGAAGACTCCCAAAACTCCATTGAAAGCATCCCAGATATAATAAATAAATTCAGTAATGTTGCTAGATACAAAGTCAACACTCAAAAATCAATAGCATTCCTATACACTAACAACAAAACCACTGAGAGAGAAACAAAAGAAGCCATACCCTTTACAATAGCATCCAACAAAATGAAATACTTAGGAATTAATCTAACAAAAGAAGCAAAAGATCTATCCAGGGAAAATTATAATACCCTGAAAAAAAATCAAAGAGAACCTCAGAAAATGGAAAGAAATCCCTTGTCCATGGATAGGAAGAACAAACATTGAGAAAATGGCCATTCTCCAAAATTGTTATATGGATTTAATGCAATCTGCATCAAAATACCACTAGAATACCTCACAGATCTAGAGACATCACTCCTAAAATTCATCTGGAACCAGAAGAGACCCAGAATAGCAAAGGCAATTCTAAGCAACAAATGCAAGGCAGGAGGCATCACAATTCCTGACTAAAAGCTACTGTAATAAAATCAGCATGATACTGAAATATAAACAGACTTGAAGATCAATGGAATACATTAGAAGATATAACTACAACTACAAACACACTCAGCCACCTTATCTTTGACAAAGGGATCAAACATTTTCACTGGAAGAAAGCTACTCTCTTCAATAAATGGTGCTGGAAAAATTGGCTCTCTGTATGCCAAAAACTAAAACTAGACCCATGCCTATCACCACATATTAAAATAAAGTCTAAATAGATCAAATATCTAAATATTAAAACAGAAACACTAAATTTGTTGGGAGACAAAGTAGATAGAAATCTTGAAGACATAGGAGTAAGAAGAGTTTCATGAACAAGAATCAAACTGCACGTGAAATACTTCCCAAAGTCAATAACTGGGATTGTGTCCTAGTTTTTGCATGTTGAAAGAAATCTTCAGCATAGTCAACAGAAAAACCCACAAAGTGGGAAAAAATCTTAGTGAATGGTTCCTCAGACAAAGGACTTCTGTCTAGAATACACAAAAAATTTTTAAAAATCAGATCCCCCAAATTCAAAGACCCATTCCAAAAATGGGCATCTGATATGAATACACAGTTCTCAGATGAAGAAGTACAAATGACAAATAAATACATGAAAAAATATTCAGCATCATTGGTCATAGGAGAAATGCAAATTAAAACAACACTGAGGTTCCATCTCACTCCAGAAAGAATGTCCAGAATGAAGAAAACTGCCAACAACAAATGTTGGTGAGGCTGCAGGGGAAAAGGAACTCTTCTGCACTGCTGGTGAGAGTGTAGACTAGTGCAACCACTATGGAGGTCAGTCTGGAGATTCTTCAAAAAGCTGGGATATGAGGACCCGTTTGACTCAGCGATCCCACTTCTGGGCATATTCCCAGAAGAACTGAAAACATCATACCACAATGATATATGTGCACCTATGTTTATAGCAGCACAATTTGTAATAGTCAGATCTTGGAAACAACCTAAATGCCCATTAGCTGAGGAATGGATAAAAAAGATGTGGTATTTCCTTACAATGGAGTACTACTCTGCTATAAAGAATGATCACATGGAGATATTTAAATAGATGCAACTCAAGACCATACTTTTAAGTGAAATAAGTCAAATTCACATGTGTAAATACTGTAAAGCCTCCCTAGTATAAGAAATGGTAAGAGTACATGAGATACAAAAAACTCAATACTTACAGTGAAGGCTAAGAATCTGCCTAAAGGGGAAAAAATAAATATCTCAGGGAAAATAAAAAATGTCTAAAATTGTATAAACACACTTAGGATAGCTAAGATGATTGCACTAAAAACTCTATAAATTCTTGGAACAAAAATAGTTAACATTCATAGGATTGGAACAATTGTGCCTATTATTGTATAGTGATCTGAGGAACTCTTGAAGATCATTATGTAAAATAACAACCCTAGTTATGCTCATACTACCTTGTTTTGAAGGTCTATATTATCAGTGTTCTGGGTTCTTTGCTATTGTTGTTTATATATCTTTTCATTATGTGTTTTTCTAGGAATTTTTTTTGTCTTGTCTTGGTTTGTTTTGTTTTTTCCCTCTAATACTGAAAGGATAGGTATACATGTCAAGACTCATGCATGCATAGAACCTCTAAAAAGTTTATGAGAATCGATAATATAATGCACGATGAAATGAACAGTTACTTTGAAGAAAAAGAGACACTAAGATATCCAATACTGATTCTGTATCATCATATAGTGAAATGAAATCCAGCAATACTATTATTCTTTGTTCAGAGCGATTTTAGTCTGTTTTGTTTTGTTTAATTTCAACATACATGAAGGTATGGACAGCTATTTTGAAGAGAATGAGAGACATTGTGGCAGCCGTTATTGACTTCCTTATTGTCTTGAAGACCTAAAACACCTTCATCATCCTGTTCTGACCAGTTCTATACTATTTTGTTTTGTATGAATTCATTGTATGCAAAGATATGGACAATTATTTGAAAGAAAACAAGAGACAATATGATAGTGAAGATCTCCAGTTGTCTTGCTTTGAAATCTGTGTCCCTTACATTGTTATTTTATGATCTGTTTTGTTCTGTTTTGTTATGTTTAGTTTTACTCTCTTTAAAAATAAAAAAAATAAAAAGGAGCATAATGGGGGATAGATACTGGGAAGTAGGAAAAGCATTTTCAATATGAAGGGGAACAAAGAAGTGGGAGAAGGAAGGGAAAAGGATAAAAAGGAAAGTTGAAAAAAATGGAAGCAAAGCATTTTAAATGAGGGAAATAAAGGTTGCAGGGAGGGGAAAGGAAATGGTAAAACAGGAAAATTAAAATGTACTGTGCACAGGTACATATTCCATATGATGAATATAATCAATATGACAAATATGTACTAATAAAAAATAAAGTATATAAAAAGAAAGAAAGAAATGAGCAGGGTTGTGCTCCAGTGGAAGCTTACTGAAAAAAGTAATTGGTTAGTTTGATTTGGCCCAAAGTTTATCATCTGCTACCCCATACCCGAAAACCTTACAAGTCTTTCATTTTTACCAACTGATGAGGAAAGGGACAGCGCACGCGCGCTCGTGTGTGTGTGTGTGTGTGTGTGTGCGTGTGTGTGTGTGTGTGTGTGTGTGTGTTATATCAGGTTTTATGGACCATGCCCAGAAGATGTAGCTACTACGTGGTTTTTGCGTGTCACTGACTACACTTCAGTCACATGATCACACAAAGAAAGAATCTAAAACTAAAACTATTTTCCAAGAAATAGAAGTAATAACATTGTTAACATACAGAAATTCTCCCATGACCCACCTTCTTTCATTAAATATACATTTTATACTTTATCTTATGTGTAAAGCACATTCACCCCTGCTAGGAGGACACATTGAAAGTCTACTGTCACTGACTGTTCACAGATTCCCCCTTTGATGCCATCTTTTCTTTAAGGTTTTTAAGGAAGGTTCTTGTAGCCTGACAACCAAGACATAGAGAAAGATGTAATAAGTAAATACATATTATCTGCCCAATCTTACACAATCATTAAATACACAAAGGTGAAGTAGGGATACAATAATTACAATAAAATGTCATATTTAAAATAGGAAAGACTGTAAGGTACACAGCAGTCCTTGGTTAATGAAAAAAATCTTTGCTAGATAACCATTGTGAAGGCTCCCAAACTGACTTATAGTGAAAACTGCTCTCTGTAAGGTACCCACATGCACATTAGTCTCCATAGCCACAGATCCTACTTTCCAAGGATTCTTTCTTGTCTATTAACCAATAGGCCATATATGAAATGAACAATTATATATTGTACAGATTTTATACCCTACTTCATCTTGAGGTTTTTTAAAGTTTCTAAACAGTTGAAACTTAAAAAGTTTTAACTTTCCTTTGGCACAGATTCTTTCCAATGTGTTCAGGCCAGAAGCCACTTCCAGGCAGCTACAATTGCAAGTATAATGTACAAAATTTATTCTAAGACATAGTTCTCAAAACTTGTTCTTTAGCTTTTAAACTTCTCCATTAATTGATTGAAACATTAAGGCTACCTGAAAGAACAGAACTTGTTGGAACAGTAACATTCTTAATCTGAGTTATTGGGTTTTTCTGGGAACCCTTACTGGTGTTTCACAATCAAGCTCTTTTAGTATTAAATTTTATTATTCAGAGTTCAGACATAGTTGACTTTTCCAAGCAGCAAGCCACTTGAAATTTAGAACTTCTCTGTCTCTTGATTCTTTGCTTGAAACCTGACAAATTCTTGATTTTCTTCTTTATTCTACATTTTTAAAAGTTAGTGATAGTCAACATAGCCACAGTGACTCATTTCTATGACAACTACAAGATCCTGGGTGTATTTGTCTTCCAGGTGGTAATGGGTGATATTTTTACCATAGTTTTAAATGGCATAACAGAGTTCCTCAGTCTTAAGAGTAACTAGCCAATCTCTTCCCTATTTCCCATCACCTGACCAACAGCACAAGCATACATATTTTGATTTTGTGTGTGTGTATGTTTACACAGTGTCTCCCTCTCATACACACTGCAGTAAAGGATAGTCTCAGTACACTGATAGTTTATTTCTCACTCACAAGTAGTCTAATGCTCTCCAATAGATGACCTTCCAGGCAGAGATTCATTTTTTTCTTATTGAGTCTTCACTGTCACCTGAGACCAAGAATGCCTTATCTTTCAAGCAAGGTATAAGGGAAAGAAAAATACACAGTTGTATTAGTATGTTTTTAATCAGACTTGAAAGTGCCCACATTTTATCCACATTCCAGAGGGCAGAGCTCAGTTACTCACTAGTACCTTCAACATGCCAATACATAGAGGATATGAGTTTAGTGCACACGTAGCAGTCCTTGCCATACACTCCTCTGATATTATATTCATCTTTTTGATTAGAAAACTACAAAATCCATTATCTTATTTTATAAAACTTCAGTTAATTTTCTAGGTACAGCAAAGTTTAAACTTCTAGCCAAATCAGAAATCAATAACATAAGTTTAAGACATTAGAAAATTAGTTTGTTGGAGCAACCTCCGCTAGCTAGTCCAACTATCTCATGCAACAGATTAACAAACCAAGGCTAATATGGGCATTAGGGGCCAGTGATGGACACAGAACTACAGCAGTTTTCACTTCCTGTTCAAGTCAGGGCTGTCTGCAAGATGCCTCTCTTCTTCATTCTTCCTAATCCTGTAAAGGGGTTATACACTGATGGATCCATAAAAAGTTTTTAAGACTTTTCAAATATAACTTTTTGTAGATAAAGGAAATAAAATTTTATCCAGTCAGAATATAAATAAAACATTTTAGCTAAGATTTCAGTGGGAATCAGGTTGCCTTCTGTAATTCTAAATTAAATATTTTTTTATCCCAAAGATGGAATAAATTTGCTCTCAATGTTGTTTTCAAACCTTTACCAAACTGTTTGAACCTAGAGAATCAATCAGATTAAAGCAGAGAAAATGTATTACTGTTGTAAGCCAAACAAAAATGAATAGAAAAATACTTTCCAAAACTTCAGGAACAACAAGAGGAGATGAGTCGGACACAGACTAATTGTCAAAATAAGTGGAAGTCAGTTGTGCTCTATTACTATGAGGCTATGTCCTTGGGATAGGTGATTATCCTCAAGTCTAGAAGTAATTGTTCTTTCTCTGCCTTGTTTCTGAGGTTGCAGTCAGGACAAAATGAGATCATCTACAAAAAAGGCAATTTGCAGGTTGAAAAGCAGCATCAAAGAGAATACTGTTATCATCTTCACATTTTAAGTAACAAATCCACATTAGCCAAAAAAAATCCATTAATCTCTTGTGTGGTTCCTCAGAAAGCAACAAAAATATAGGTAATTTGCTAAATTAATTGTCACTTAATCTGTTTCATAATTACTGTTTGCTATAAAACTGTGACTGGACTAAATTCCTAATGCTTTCTCTACATAATTACATGGGCAACATGATAATCAGGAGTTAGAAATAAAAACGTACTTTTAGAAAACATTTACAAAATTCAAAATTCATTCAGATGATACAAATTTATTTTTTTATAAAAAAGCTAATTGAATAGTAGTAACGTGATGCTGAGAAAGATTGTTTAAGAATAAAGTCATGGTAAATAATAGGATTGATAAAAAGAAATACTTGCCAGTAAGTGTTCAAGAGTAAATAGTGAGGTGAAAACAAGATCAAAAGGGTCAAATGTATTAATAGATAGAATCATTCAAAGGAAACAGACTAACAGAAACTTTTCTACAGTTCTATGAACTGTAGAAACAATAACTCTAGAAAATTATCCTACATGCATATTTGAATTGGGCTTCCTGTATGTGTTTTGTTGATTAGTTAGGTGGAGAGAAGCTGTATTGGTGGGTTTGGGTTTTTTGTTGAGTTTTGATATCACTTCTGCTTTTTATTATTGGGGAGGTTACTTCTACTTTGGGGTTTGATACTGGGCTACTAAAGCTAGATCTCCTACTCTTTTCTTTTTAAAAGAACATATCTTGAGACAAGTTCTTGCTAAGCAAATAAGTTGCCCAAACTAATTTGAAATTTCAATCCTTCTGACTCAGCCTCCCAGTGGGCTCGGATTATCAATATGCACAATCTCATTTTTTGGGCTTTTGAGTTTAATAGATGGTGTAAAACACCAAAAAGAGAGAATCTCAGTGTTTTTTTCTCATTACTAGGACAAAATATTAGACACCTACAATTGAAAGGAACAGAGGTTTATTTTGGCTTACAGTTTGTAGAGAGCTGAGTCCATAGTCAGTGGTCTCCAAGGCAGGATAGCATGATAAAGGAGAGAGAACTCATAGCATGACGAGAGGAAGCAGAGAACAGTCATGAGAAGGAGAGAGATTGACTGTTCCAGGCCAAGTTCAAGTGACCCACCTCCTCCCACCAGGTTTAATTTCCCAATATCACACTTAGTTATAAACTCATCAATGTACTAATCCACTGATGAATATCACACCTCCATGGTCCAATTTTATATCCCCACAAAACCCCACCTATGAACACATGAGGTTTTTTGAGAGGGGCATCTATATATAAAATATTACATTATGCCTTGACTCCCAAAAACCTCATTGGCATCTCTGTGAAAAATGCATTTAATCCATCTCTAAGAATTGCCCAATTTCTATCTCTAAGAGTTGCGATTTCTATCGTTGCTGAAAAGTGCAAGTCCAAAATCTCTGAGATTTAAAGCATAATTTCAGCTACAAACCCCTGTAAAAATGAAAAGAAGGTTAAACACTTCCAACATACAATACCATAGGATAAATATTCACATTTCAAAGAAGTAGAAATAGAGGAATAAAAAATTGAATGGGGCCAAAGCAAGACCAAAACCCAACAGGAAAGACAATGAATTCCATAATTCAAACTTGGTGCAATCTCTGGCAAGTCGTGAATTATAAAAGGCTAGGTGACTGTGCCTCTAACACCCTGTGGTGTTACCAATGGTTGTAGCCCTCATGGACTTTTTCTTTGACCAGCTTTGCTCATTCTTTGCAGCTTTCCTCAGATGTCCCACATTCTTGGTATTTCCATTATTCTGGGGTCTCAGCTGCACTTTTGGCTTCACCCTTACAACTCCACACTGCCTTCTCAAGGGAGAACTAGCCTGTCTCCCAGATATTTCAAAATCTGAATAGAAGCCTCCAGACCCCACAACTCTTGCATCCTGCATGTGCCTAAAGTCAGAACCATGTGGATGATGCCAAGGTCTGCCACCACCTGAAGCCATAGCTTAACTGTTTTGCTCTTGTTTGTGATTTCAGAGATCTTTGAATGCCTGAATGGCTGAGCTCTATGAACCATGTCTTGAGAAACAAATTCCCCAGACAGCCACAGTTCTGGAGCATGGTATCTTGAAGCTCTCTTTTCAAAGTAAAGTGTTTCACTTTTGTGATTTTGAAGACTGCAAAAGATGTAGCCTTATTGCTTCATCATGTTCCTTCAAGATATTTTCCTTTTGGCCTGTTGTCAAGTATTTTGCTTCTTTTTAATGCTAATATTGTCAGCAACCTCCACATTTGAAGGTTCAAAATTTACAGAACCTTTCTTTGTGGTGAAACTCAAGTCTTAAAATCATTCACCTGTGCCCTTTGCTTATTATTCTCAAGATAGAACTGGCTGAAAGACTCCAACAGCAGCCATGCCAACTCTTGAACATTAGAGTACTTCAGAATTTGTTCCACCTTAATCTCAGCATCCCTGAAATGAGCAAAATGCAGAATATTTTCTGCCAGAGTATAACACACATGGCTTGGAGTTTAACTTTCTGAGGAATCCTTTTTCTCAACTTACACCTCTTGAGTCTCATCTTTACTGACTATATTACTGTAACACAGTTCTTCTGAGCTTTGAACACAGTCTCCTATCAAGTTTGGGCCACAGCATTCAAAGATTGCTTCTTCAGATGGCATCTTCAGACTTTTCCACACTCTTCTCACAAGCCGGTTCCAAAGACTTCTAAACTGTATAGTTAGGTAGCATCAAGAAGCAGCCCCACTTCTCTGACACCCAAACTTGTCTTACTTTCTTCTTTCTGAGTCAAAATGCCCAACATTTTGCAGAAATACACTCTGATAGTTCTGATGACCTAAGTAGACATTGTTTCAAACCACATCTCCTGGAGTCTTTTTACCAGTTTTTATTTTAGAGAAATAATAAACAACTACAACTCATAATAATTTTCAAGTGCCACAAAAAATATGGCCTTATGCATTTGCAAATGCTAACAGTTGAATGCATTTTTCTTAAATAAAGTGGTGAAGTACTTCTCTCTCAGCATTATGTATACTGAATTATACATATTTGTGTTAGCATTCTGAATGCTTCTGCCTACTTCTCCAATCATTCCAGTTGTCCATTTGTCAAACTCTGTGTGCATCCACATAATAGTCATTTGCTAATTCCCTTTGATAATGTTACTTGGAACACCAAATGTCATTTTTGGTGTAACTAATTATGTCTACCAAAGCTTCTAAAAAATAACAAGAGATCCTTACACTTATTGCTCCTAAAGAATAAAAGACAGAGATGAAAACAAGAATATTGAGATGCAATTTCACTTTCATCAGGGATTCAAGCCAAAATGAAATAGTATTGGCTTGGATTTCATTCAAGGGGACATTCTAACATTTCAGCTTCTATCCAATATATTGATTTGGGAGAAATTGTACAGGCTCAATTCTGTGTGCAATTGATTCCCATTTTTGAATAAAACTGATAGTTTTTATTTAATTAAAGATTAATATTTTGGTTCAATTTAATTCAACAAATTAATATGGTTCCTTTCAGTTTAGTGTTTGATTCAAGTCATTTTTCAACTGCTTCTCATATTGGCATGGGCCCAAAGTAGAAAAAATACATACATTGACCATTTCAAGAGAAAAGGTATCATTAATGGCTTTCAAGGAAACAAATATCTCTTTAGAGTACAAAATAAGTATAGATTTTTCTATTGTCACATTAGCTATAATGAACATATCTATCATTTAAAAAAAACTAAAAGTATCTCAGAGTAATCCCCAGATATCTTTTTTATTAAATATTCCATCCCTCTTTTCTTAGAACAACCAAAAAGTCTAACTATCCTTTTTTAGAGAATTTTAAGTTTGAAAATGCTAACTCCTTCTTTCTTTGTAAATTAAGATTCTGTGGAGTAATATTACATATACATTTTTATGTAGTAATTTTACATGTACACATATATACATGTGTATGTTCACTGATGAGTAGGAGAAAGGAACCAAGCAAACAAAAATTAATGAACCTCAAGAAATGGAAGAAATGGGAGAAACAAGGGGGAAAGGAAATTTCAAAAAAAGAGAGGTGTTATGTACATATACCTATCCCACACAATGAATATAATCATTTTATAATGAAAATATGTACCAATGAAAAGCAAATTATGAGAAAAAACTAATCAGTGCAACAGCTGAGAGTATCTCAAGAGTCTGTTTTGGATTAAAATTCACTGCTCACAATTTATTAGTATGTATATACTTTTAGTAAATTTAATTTATTGAGTCATTAATGTGTGCAATGTATTTGAACAGAAATTTCCCTTCTCCAATCCAGGAATTCATAAATTTTGAAACCAATAGAGACTTTCTTCTAGCAGAGAGGGAGAAGATATAATTGATATAGTGGGAAAGGGAAAAGCATCATTATGGATCCATTCAGTAACTCTTTCTCCAGACAATACCCCAGAGACATGACAAAGGGGAATAGCACCATTGTATAACTCCAACCCATTCATTTTGAAGACTTCAGAAGAGACTCTATTTCCTTACCTTTATCAATTTCTAGTGCCCACCTTCATCCCTTGACTCATGACTTCTTGATTTATGTTAAAGCCCAGCAGTATCATATACTCAGTCCTCTCTCTGACCTCTTGTCTCTAGTAACACCCCTCCTCTAACTCTGGCTCTTCTGCCCCTATCTTGTTAGAACTTTTGTGATTATATGGACCCATCTGGATAATCCAGGTTTCCAAGTGATGTTGTCAAGGATTGTAATGATAAATTGGTGACTCCAGGGCCTTTCCATATACCCTGTACATCTTGGGATTTTTGCGTGGCTCAGACAGGGGAAGGATATTACCTAAATATCTAAGATGTGAGCTCAGAGTCAAAATCATGTTGATATTAAGAAAACTTTAATATGTGGCATTTTTTACCTATGAAGTGATTTTTTTCTGAGACAAGGTCTCACTATATAGTTCAGAGTTCACCATTATAGCCCACTGGAGCTCAGTGATCCTCTTGTCTCAGCAACATGAGTACTGGGATTACAGGCATATAACAACCACACCCAGCCTGTGAAGTGATTTTTCCACCTTCTACATATGTACCATTGCTTTGCTTCCATAAATGCATTGCCCTGTGTCACCAGAACTGAAACTCATCTATTATTATCACAAGGACAAGTAGCAAGTGTTTAACAAAGCATAAACTAGGTATAGAGCATTATATAGGAAACTGCAAACAATAAAAAAGAGAAAACAGATATCACTCCTCAGGTAGAAATATGTACCAGAAATATAGCTGAACTACTTATGGGGGTGGACAACAAGAGTATGTAGTACACTAACATATATTGTACACACTGTATTTTTAATTTAAATTATTATTTATTGTACATAGCAGAACTTCCTTGATGTATTAGGACATAGTGATGGTTTGTTGATTACAATAATTCCCCCAAGTGAATAGCAGTAAGATAGACTAAATTTATGTACTAATTTATCCAGAAGAAGTCTGAAGGCTATAAAAATACATATGCAATGAATTTTTAGAGGATTTTTAAGATGAGCCTAATAGAGGATAAATATTCAAGAAAAGTAAGGATGTTAAAAACACTGTCTTCAATTTAGAAAAGTGAAAGACATAAATCTAACTCCAATATATTTCTATAGGAAAAAAATTAGAAAAGAATCTGTAGATTTTTGTGTAATGTTTCTTAAGAGGAAATTTTAAAAGAAGGAATTTCAACAGACTCTTGAAAATAATGGTTCAATAGTTTGATAAAATTTTGAATTAAATAGATAGGAAATACATTTTTTCTTTCAGTTAATTTTTTAAACAGGGAAAGGAAAACTGGTAGAAACATTAGAAACTTGGACACAGAAAAATAGCGTAGGTTTTGTTTTACTAGTACTATACTATCTTCCACAAAGGAAATTGAAGGAAATAGAGATTATATACATGATCAGGTACCATTATTAATGATAATGGTAAGATTATAATTCTGTGTACTAATGGTCATTTGAGAATATGAGAAGATTATCTGCCAGGCTTTCACCCATCCTACACATAATTTTATCTTTTTCTTTTAATTTAAAGAGAAAAAAAGCAAAACAGAACAAGGGTAAAAACAATACAGAATTTCAGGAAAAAAAAGCAGTAAGAAATCACTAGTTGATAAATTACATATTGTCTTCTTAGACATAGTTGTTAAAGTTACAAAATTAAAGTATAAAAAGTGGACATTCAAACAGTGAGACTGCAAAGAAGTTCAATGATCCAGTAACAACTTAGCAACATGGTTATCAATCCTACACACTTAAACATACATGCAGCCATATCCTCTAGAGCATTTTCTTTTCTTCCTTTTACTTTTTAAGTGAATTATCTGTTTAGTTATATCCTGTTTTAGGTTGCTCAGTAGCTTACTGACTTGCTTTGTTGTTGTTATATACTTTTAATCAACTTATATTATTCTGTTGCTTTGTTTTTCAGTTTCTCCTCATCTATAATCCATGGATCAGCTTTGGTGGAGTTTGGAGATTTTTGGAGGCATTTTGTTATTTTCTTATCTACTTTTTTGTTTTTTGAAGGTAGCAAAATACAGCAAAACAAGACAGAACAAACCCATGTGACTGCATTGCAGTAAAACTACCACAGAACCTCAGAGCAGGTCACCAGGACACAAGCAATGGGCTCAATAGTACAGCCATTTTGTTCACATTAGCTGTTCTTTCAGTCAGGTAGAGGAAAATTGAAGGAAATATCGAACTTTTAAAAACAGAACATTGAATAAAGCAGTACCATTAATCAAAACTGAGCAAACCAGTGATAAAAATATTTGCCTTCAAAGAGATGGTAGAAGGAAATCCCCCTTACTTGCCACACTGTATACATTCATTCTCCAAAAGGATACTCAGACTGCCAGTGCCAATTTGCTAATGGGGCGGTGTGGATCAATGTCTGATTCTTAGCCCACGCACCAGCAGGGGCCCAGCTGCTTACCAGGGCAGCCAGTAGGCCACCTGTTCTCCCAGAGCTCAAAGTTCCAACATGATGCAGAGCTCAGGAATCGCTGATAGTTCCTCGCCCCCGTGTGCAGTAGCTTGCTAGGCCCCCAGCTGCTTACCAAGGTAGTGAGTAGGCCGCCTGTTCTCCCAGCGCCCAAAGTTCCAACATGATACAGAGCTCAGGAATTGCTGATAGTTCCCACCCTGGTGCACCAGCGGCTGCTAGGCCACCAGCTGCCTACCAAGGCAGCGAGTAGGCTGCCTGTTCTCCCAGCACCCAAAGTTCCAACATGATGCAGAGCTCAGGAATCACTGATAGTTCTTGCCCTGGTGTGCCAGTGGCTTGCCAGGCCACCAGCTGCTCACCAGAGCAGCCAGTAGGCTGCCTATTCCCCCAGTGCCCAAAGTTCCAACATGATGCAGAGTTCAAGAATCACTGATAGTTCCTACCCTTGTGTGCCAGTGGCTTGCCAGGCCACCAGCTGCTCACCAGGGTGGTGAGTAGGCCACCTGTTCTCCCAGTGCCCAAAGTTCCAACATGATGCAGAGCTCAGGAATCACTGATAGTTCTAGCTCCAGTGCACCAGTGGCTTGCCAGGCTGCCAGCTGCTCACCAGGGCAGTGAGTAGACCACCTGTTCTCCCAGCACCCAAAGTTCCAACATGATGCACAGTTCAGGAATCACTGATAGTTCCCCTGTATTTTATATCATACAAATTACAAGTGTTCTCAGAAACCTAAATCCTTCTTACTTCTTATCCTTACTGATCTAACATTATCTCCCAGATTTGCTTCATAGATTTTTCCCACAATAAATTCTACAAAATGGAGCTTCTCTGATCACATAAGTTTAGTAATATACTGATTCCTTCTTATTTAATTATGTTAGCAATGGCTCAAAAATGTTCTACAATAAAGAAATTATTTTCACTTTCACTCAGTATTTGACAAGTGCTAATTTGGTGAAATGGAGGCTTTATGTAAATCATTTATTAAAATACTTTTATTTTAAAAACTCCAGGCTTTCTCTTCCTTGTGAACAACTGATAATTCCAGATCTCTGCTGTACCTCCACTGTGTCCCTTGCTCTTTCTTTCCACTGTGCACCATAACACCTGACAGGAAATTGGGGCTCACTGCAGGGGTCTCCAATAATTGGCACCCAATATGGCCAGAACTCACAATATTCTCATGTGCTTAGTGGATTTATTAGTAGTGTTTTGACAGTGTTCAGATCTTGTGTGACAATTCTGGAGATGTCTATCACAGAGTTAAATGTTTGATTGAAGGCAATTGTCTCCTCTGTGGCTGCTGAATTTCAGGACCAAGTTTCCAGAATGGTGAGTTTATCCTCCCTGAGACCCTTCCAAAGTGAAACTGATCTACACTTATCTCTGGGACATTTTATAAAAACTGGTCTAGATTTAATCATGAGGTTTTAGAAAAATAGATATACAAGTTTTAGTCCAAATTTATCTACCTGTTAGTCCTTAGGCAGATCTGAAGGTTAACTCTTCTCTCCCCTCACGAATGATGCTGACTGGTTTTTATAACAGAGATAGGTTCATTCTAGGGAATCTTATGAATTTAATAACAGTTTTAAACAGAATTGAGTGTTAAAGAATAGGCACAGCCCTAATACCAGAGGACTGCCTCTCATCACAATTTCTCTCTAGAACATTTTACAGGTCAGCCACTATTCTCAGAGATAACCTCTTTCCACACCCATACCTGCCCTGCTTATTCCCCTAAATAGTTGAAATTATGTTTAACAATCTGTCCCATTAGAAGCAACATGTGCCTACCAAAACAGTAGTTTTGCCATCAGCTGTGACAATCCAACAACTATAACTATCAAAACAACAGTGAGTAGCCTGCCACATCCAGTGCACTCTTGAAAGGAGAATGGTAGAAGATGAAGAAAAGAAGGCAAAATTCAGGATGCAGAAAGCTGAGGTACGGTAGAGCCCCTTTCCTGATGGGAGAAAGGACTGCCCAAAGACTGCAGTGTGTTTATTTATACAATCAGCATGGGAGGTTGTTTATAGAGAATTTAAGGGGAGGGTAAGATCTAGAACAGGAAGGAATTATTCTTCAGTAAAGCATCATACCTTGGTGGCTACATGGGCAACAAGAGGGAAAGTGTCCATATTATCTCAGGGAAAGGCTAAGTCACTTTGTGCATCAACTTTCTGAGCTGTGTACACTTCTCATGAGGCCCTGCCAAGCTCATGAAAAGCAGGGACTCTGTACCAAGATACAGATGCTTCATTCCCAATAGTAGCCTGTATGGAGGGATAGTCCAATCAGATAAAACACTAGCCGAGGGCTCATTTTAAAAACTGTGTTTGCTTTCACATGTGTAAAATGTTTCATTCCTTCTGATTCTTATTACAAGGTATTTCTATTAATTCACCGGCAAAAAGTTCTGACTCGTCTATTTATAATGGCAGAGGAAGAGCAAAGAAAAAAGAGCCCCTTGGTTCCAGAAAATCTCCTGAAAAACAGGCATGCTTATCAAGCCCTTGAAGCCACTCAGGCAAAGCAGGCACTTCTAGCAAAGAAGGAGACAAGGTAAAAGAGATCAGATTTAAGTGACCAGAATCTTTCGTTCATGCAGCAGCCTGACACGTTGTGTGTGAAAGGACTAGAAGTGAAACCTTGCGTTTTGGAAGCACCTGATGAACATTCCTTGGCCTTTGTCATCCACCTCCAAAGTATTAATGGGATGAGTTTACTAGTACAGAAGACCATTGCAAGACCTCACCCAAACAAATTGTTCACTGATGTCTTTGTTAAAGTCAACCCCAAACCCTCAAAATGCTATGGATAGGGGAGCCTTATGTGACCTGGGGATTTCCAAATCTGAAGTCTGTCAGAGAACTCATTTTGAAATGTGGACTGGCCATTTTGAAATAAGACCTCTCTGATGGACTGAACACTGTGATAGAGGAGCACCTGGGCAAGTTTGGTGTCATTTTCCTGAAAGACCTCATTCATGAAATTGCCTTCCCAGGGGTGCATCTCCAAGAGATCACCCACTTCTTGAGCCTTTTCCACCTCTCTGTGGCCCAGAATGCTACCAAGAACAACAGAGTGGGTTTCCTCAAGGACATGGGTTCCCTTACGTATCAGAGTGAATGCATCAATCAGCTCATCTGCCGCATGAATTAGTTCCAGAATATCAAAGCAAAGTGCCTTGGAAGCATGTTTTTGGAATGGTTATCAAGTATCTCAGAGAAGATGATTTTCTGCCATGAGAGACTGGAAGGAAGAGGTCACAGAAGCCACAGTTGCTAATCATTGCAGGCACCTCTCCGCACTGCCCAGGTTCAAGGAAAAGTTCCATTGTTTTCCACATTGTCTTCAGCTGCCACTGAAATCAACACATTGCAGGGGGAAGAAATCCAGTTTTGTTGCATCTTCTGTCACGGAGTTCGTTGTTGGTGAATGAATAAATTAAGTGAGGCTCTTCTATGATTTGTAGCACTGTACCCAGCCCAGAGGCATACCTGAGTCTGGAGCCCTAGGACTTTCTTTTGAAAAGACTTGAACTACAGTTACAAAGATTATAAAAAAAAATTTAAAAACTAAAAACTAATTATTGCAACTCAGTGTGGCCAAATATATCTAAATGCACTCTAGTTTGATAAATAACCTGTCGTATGTGTTTTTCTCTGTCTTTCCAATTTGTAACTAATTACTATACTTACAACTGTTTTATCTGAGCTCAACAATTTTTTCCTTTTTTTTGTCTTTTTGGATTTTTAAAACATTTGTTTATAATTTAGGCTGGTTTATAAATGTTATTAGAATTAAAGATATACTTCCATCCATGTTGCCACCTGATCAAGAATCAGTTAAGATCAAGATTGTTTTTTTAAAATGTAATGCATATTGTTGTCTGTGTACAATAATTTGAGATTGTTTCTTTGATTAAAGATAACATGTGAATTGTTATCTGGTTCTCAAAGTTCATCAAAAATTGTTAAGATAGTTAAATAAAGATCTCTTGTGGTGGGGAAGCTGTTGGACAGGACTACTCTTGTTGAATAAAGGAACAGCTGCCTGAAAAATCTTCTTTTTTAATATAAGAGAAAAAAAAAGACATAGAAAAAAAAAGCAAAAGAGACAAACAGCAACAAACCCGATACAATAACGGTATAGGTTTACAAAACAAGACGATAGGAGGATTTGACAATGGTTGTAATATTGTGTATTGTTGCTTTCAAAAGCATTGCTTAGAATAACAAATATAGACATGTAAAATTGATCTAATCATATGAATATTACCTGTTCTTTTCCAGTAGCTAATACAATTAGTAGTATAGTCATTTTAGCTATCTTATGTGCATATATATGCACACAAATTTATGTCTTTTCCTTTTCCCTTCCTTCTTTCCTCCTTTCCTCTACCTGAATTATTTTTTCTCTTTGAGCAGTTTCTTACCCTTACACAGTGTTTATTTTAGATTTTGGATCATATATACTTTTTCTTGCACTAAGGTGACAATACAGTATTTACATATGTGAGTTTGATTTATTTCATTTATGAATATGTTCTCAAGTCACATCCATTTACTTATAAAAGCCTCAATGCAATTTTTCTTCTTAGCTGAATATTGCTCCATGGTATTAAAATACCACATCTTGTTAATCCATTCCTCAATAAATGAGCACTTGGAATGTTTCCAAGATTTGGCTATTATAAATTGTGCTGCTATAAACATGGGTGCACATATATCACTGTGGTATGATGTTTTCAATTCTTCTGGGAAAATCCCCAGAAGTGGGATAGCTGCATCAAATGGAATTTCTAATCCTAGCTTTTTAAGGAGTTTCCACACTGATTTCCACAATGGTAGCACCAGTCTACACTCCCAGCAACAGTGCAAACATGTTTCTTTTTCCCCACAGCCCCTAATTTTTGTTTTTGATTGATTTCTTGAGCTTGGCCATTCTTTCTGGGTGAGATGATATCTCAGTGTTGTTTTAATTTTCATTTCCTGAATGACCATTGATGTTGAACATTTTTTCATATACTTATTTGCCATTTGTATTTCTTCATCTGAGAAGTGTGTATTTATCTCAGATGACCATTTTTGGATTGTGTCTTTGAATTTTGTGGGCCTGATTTTTTTTAATTCTTTATATGTTCTAGATAGAAGTTCTTTGTCTGAGGGACAGTTCTGCCTGGAAAATCTCATTTCAGGCTTTGTTTATTAGGGGGAACCAAGTGGTTCATATAACCATATGGACACATTGCAATAAATGTTGTTAAATATATTGTTGTGATACATTTACATTGGTAATCATCAAAAGTTATGTTTTAAGACATAAGGCTTTGTCATTTAAAAATGCTCTTGGTTCAAAACTGAATTGAGAACCAAACTCTCCAAGTAGCTATAACAATTCATTATTGTTAATCTCATAGTGTATTACATGTATTCATACCTTCCATATGTACAAGTCTTCTAAAATGTAAAACTAGGATTGCTTATATTGATAAAGCTTTACTTTTAGTTTCAGATATCTGCCTTTCTCTTGTGTTCCAGATACTTGTAATAAGAGATATATGTCAAACCAACAGGAAACCTCTTGCAAGGAAAAAAAAGACTTATGTAATGTATATATTACATGTGTCACTCTATTCTGTCCTAAAATGGACATTTAAATGTGTTTGAAAGATGATGTTATGATAGTTATGCTAAAATACTACATGTGACTTTTGATATAAAGTCTTCTCTGTACAACCATATAATTGTTGTCTGTTAACATTCTTCAGGAATTCAACTATTAAGCAACCATGGTTGGTAAAGAATAATAGTTTTTTGGGTGTACTTTGCATTTCAAAATGCTTGCTATTCCAGTGAGAATATAATAGTTAAGCTCATTACTGCATCTTCGATATTAGTGATCTTAATTTATGGGTGTTTAACAGCCGAGGTTTGCAGGCCAAAACTAGAATGATAACTGGGCTAAGAGGATAGCCAATATTTTGGCTCTGGTCCTCCAAGGTTAATGAGGACCCAGGACATGAAAGAACATTTTCTGCAATGTCCTACAACTCTGGTGAATTGCACTGTCTTCTGACCAAGGATATTGTTGAACCCCAGAAGATGGGGCACAGTGTGCTAAAGGAGGGTCACTAGAGGAAAAGTCTCCAATGCTTTCACAGAAAGTGATTGGTCAATAAAAGGCTGTGATTTATCCCAACAACTGACACTGACAGAACTGAGAGGCTCTATACATGGCTCTAAGGTAATCCTGAGTGGACTTAACTAGCCTCAATAGAGAGCAAGAGGTTAATTTTATTTCTGGTCTCAATTTAACTTGGTTTTAAACATCTAGCAGGAAAGTATAACCAAAAGATATATAAAACAGTGTAATAATAATAGGCTAGATAAGGAAGGGCTCCAATAACTGACCATTTCTGGCAGTTTCCAGCTACACCTGTAACTGAGCATTATTATGAGTCATTAAGAAAAACTATAATAAAACCTATAAAAGCTCACAGGAATCTTTAAATCTTTTAGCTAAAATTGTCCTTCAAAACCACCAAACTCTCTATCTTGCAGCTAAAATGGGAAACTTATGGCCAAATAGACTTATAGAAAATCTCTGTTGATAAAAGGGGTTAAGAACCAGCAGGTTTGCAGTCCTATTCCAGTCCCTAAAAAATAGTCTCTAGACTTGGCTGTTTCCCCAACCTGCCTTTCGGTTCTAGTGCTCATGCTTTGATTATACATGCTCTAATTTCTTGGAAAATTGGCTTATTCTTGCCTAGTGCCTGCCCAACACCAAGGGATCATGCAGATGAAGCCAACAACAAATGTGCTATACTCCTTTTACTGGAACCCACCAGATCAACATTGTAAGAAGAGTTTATAACTGTTAAATCACAACTTGATATCTATCTGGGGCCCATTAGATTAGCTCTCTGGAGAAGACACCTTCCTGCAGTCACCCCTAAACTGACCCTTCTCAGTTTAAAGCAGTTAGAAGAGAACTGCACCCATTCTTCCCTAATCATAGTGAAGGATACTTCTTCAGAGAAGGGAATATTATAGAATTATAGAAAGCTAAGCTGTTCAGAAACATTGTAGGCAGTCAGACAGGGCTGAGCCCAAGAAATAACAGTGCAGAAGACAACACTGGATGGAAGTGCAATTACAAAAACAAAAAGGGGAAATATTATTGCCTCATATGCACAATTTATCAAGTTTATATTAAATTTTTCTAACCTTGTTGAAGAAAGTAAATAGCCTCTAGCAGAACTTCATTGGCAAAAGGGAAAATCTGAAGAGCATGCCTAGGGCTCAAGTCCTATGGAAGAATATCCAAACCAGAAAGTGGAATGGCTCAGGGCAATTAATATCATGGGGTTGAGGGTATCTTTCTGTATTAAAAAACAATGGAACATCATTATGGCTGGGCAGCTAGAACATGTAACTATAGATCAAGGAACATTCCAGCCCCACAGTGGAGCCTGTTTCTGTTTGGTTCTCCAGTGTAAGCATCCTCAATATGACCCTGGAGAAAAGCCCAACACCATAAATATTGGGTTCCACAGAGCCTACAAACCTATGTCACAGGGACAATTTAAGAAGACAATGCATGTGGCTTGCATACTGGTTATGTGACAGGGCATCCCACAAACTCCTAAGGATATGTTGTTGCTATGGTGGCCATCATAGCCTATATACTGCTTCAACTGCTGCAACTGCAAAAACAAAAAAGAGAATATGTTGGTGACCAAAAATTTACGATGGCTAATTTTACATATTCCCTAAGGGATAAACAGAGGCTTGGGATTTTTGATATCATCCTTTTGAGATTTTTTTCTTATCCCAGTAGGGGTGGGCCATTCTTTCCCATCTTCTGAGATGAAGACTAAGACCACTAACACTAAGACTACTAAGACTGAAGATGCACCAGGGGAAGGTCCTCATTACTTTAGGATCATCACCACCCTGAGTCATATGATAATCCCCTCCTCATCAATAAATGCTGAGGTTCTGGTTGCTTCATGGCCTTTTGTTATTCATGAAAAACTTGTCATGCTGGATCCTTGCTGTACCACACACACAAAAAAAGTCCAGCTTCAGTTTTAACTCCTGGACATGTAGCATATAATGATTAAATAATGTAAATATCTAATGAGATGATTATCCTTTTCTCTCTGTCTTTTGTTTCCCATATTTGTCATTTCTATACTGCAGTAAAAATAATCCCTTGAGGTTCTATATATTAATATCTTAGAACTGCAAAATATCAACTGCTTTTTGAAACTCTGAAGATTATATCCACAGTGCCTCCTTCACAGAATTTGTGTTTAACAATTTATTTTCAATTAATCTATAAGCTGACAGGAAAACTATAAAAATTGTACATACTAATGGGGTACCATTGTATGTTGCAAACATGTATTACATGTAAATCAGGTTAAGCATATTTATTTCTTCAAATGTTTATCTTTTCCTTATGTAAAAACTTTCAAAATTCTTTCTTCTAGTTTCTTAAAATGTATAGCCAATTAATGTTATCTATATATCCCACCGTTTAATAATATCTCTCACCCCAGTGAATTTAGACACAGCCTGGGTGGGAAAGGTAAAAATCACTCCAGCCTCTCCTCAACTCTACTTCCATCAAGTTGGGTGACCTCACACAAGCCCATGGCATCCTGGTGCTCAGTGTGCTCATTGGTAAAGCAAGAAGATTGAACTAAACAGTCTCCAAGTTGCTTGCAGTTCTATTACTTATATATATTCTTTATTTATTCATTCTCCCAAAAAATTTCAATATGTTAAAAAGAATTATTTACCTTGAAGAAATCATGCTATATTCCAAGCACTTCCCACCCTAAAGTAGTAGGTTGTTTTCTTGTATTCTAGTGATTACCATTTATTATAGATTCTATCAGCATTCCTGATGCATTTCAAAAGGAAATATCTCTTATCTGATGTAGTTTGTAATCTCATTGAGTATTGTGGGATGAATTGTAACCCTCCTGGGATTAATATATTAAAGCCTACCCCCTTTGTGACAATATTTGAAAATAAGGCCTATAAAAAGATAGTTCAATAAGGTTACAAAGGTGTACCCTTAATTTAGTGGAACTGATGTTCTTCTAAAATGAGGAGGAAATGCTGGGCTGGAAAGAGGAAAAGGTCTCTGTGAAGATCCATTGATAAGACATCAAGAAGAGAGACTGCAAGGGAAACCAACTCTGGCAACACATTGATCTTAACCCTCTATTTCTAGAAATGTGAGAAAATAAATTTGTGTTGTTCAAAAAACACAGTCTGGGTCATTCACAGGCCATGGAGGAGGAGAACAAGAAGTCAACAAGAAGCTAAGATCTCTTGTGAGTTGGTGCCATGCATGGGCTGACTGGGGGTGAGACAGATGCCAGCCCCTTCTGGCACATAAGAAGATAAACAAGAAGAGCCAACATTCCTCCCCATCCCCCATAAGCCACTGGCTGATCTGGACAAACACAGGCTGTGATGATATCTAATGAGGTAAAATACAACTTAATGACTGTAGTGTTTAGTGTTTCACAGATTTTTCAGGCCTAAAGCCAGTAGTCTGATCATCTATATCATCTATGGGGGATCTGCCTCTGAAAGTGGAGGCCATTGTTAATTATCTTGTTTTGAAATCCTGTGTCATTCTCATTGTTTTGTTAGGTTGGGTTTTATTCAATTTTAACTTTTTTGATTTTGTTGTATCTGATGGCATGGACAGCTATTTCAAAGATAACAAGATATATTATGGTAGCCATTTTGGATTTACTAATCTTGTTTTGAAACCCTGTATTGTATTCATTGTTTTGTTTTTCCTGGTTGTATTCCATTTCTGTTTTGTTTGATTTTACTATTTCTGAAGGTATGGGAAACTATTTTGAAGACAAGAGGCATTATGGTAACCATTGTTTGTTTCCTATTACCTTAGTTTGAAATCCTGTGTCACACTGTCTTATTTTAATTGGCTTTATTCTGTTTTATTTTGCTTGGTTATATTCACTCTAAGTAAAGTTTAAAAAAGAAAAAAATACAGCATGTGGTACTTTGCTATTGCAGCACTGCCAAACATATTAAACAAATATTATCTGTATACAGACACAAAAAGTTCCAACTCCTAGAATACTCTCTCCCTCTTCTCCCCCTGCCCTTATAGCAGGATCTCACTTGTTAGGGATCCCCAAAATTGGTCTGCTTTCTGTAAGAACTTAGCTGAATTTTATTTATTTCTCTAAAGCACCCACTCAGAGAAGCTGCTCTCTAATTATTACAGATATGGCTGAATTATCTTGTTCAAAAACACAAAATTTAACTAATGTGAAGAACTAAAATCTTGTTTGGGCTTTATGCTGATGACTATAATCCTCACTGTATATCATCTATGAACTTTTATAACCCCTCTATGTAATCTATGAGGGTTGCTTACACTTATAATCATGCTCATTCTTCATGCACTCACACCGTCTTCACCCAAGATTGGTAAGCACATCACTGTTCAGACAGTTCTGAGTGAGCCTCCCTTTTGGTAACTTTTCGGTACCTTGAGATATATATACATAAATCAAATTGAAAGAAAAGGGATAAGTATATTTTAAACTCTTTCAGATACTTTACCTCACTTCTGTACACAAAGCATGTCAGCAAATTTCACTTAACGGTTAAAACTTACTATTTGCCAGTTACCCTTCTAGGCACCTCATAGGTATTAGTGTATTGATATCACATGATAACATTATAGGTATACTATTATAGTCCCTTGTCATTGACAATAAAAAAGAGACAGCAAGCATGAGCATTTTATTCAACATCACAGGGTTGAATGGCAGACCTGTACTATGAGACTGGGAAATCAGGAGCCAGAAAGTATGCTCTGAACAACTCTATTATAATTTATTTAGCTTCATCACACAATACATAAAGAGAAACCTAAAAACAAACTGGAAAAAACATTAAAACTTTATCCCTAAGCAAGAGACTTTAGTCTTCACTTATAGGATACAGAAAAATTGGTACGTTGATTTTACACTCATGCTTCTAACATCAATAGCAGATAGAAGTTGGAAATTGGGAGCTTAGTGGACATAGCTATCCTAAAGACAAAGAGACTAAAAGTGGCTGATTTATAGTAAGAAAGGTAACAAGAAGTTGGAAGGAAACAAGTTCAAATACCAGAGGCCCAGTTAGTCACAAGTGAGCACAGACAACCTCCACCTCCCATTAGATACTGCAGGCATCCTTGAAAGGCAGGTTTTGGTCAAGTGTGAGCTGAGTCACTGAGAATGTGAGGCATCATCAGTTTGCCTTTCTGCAGGCAGGGATAAGGCAATCCAACCATGTGGTTAAATGTAACTTGTGTAATTTTTAAAAAATTGTTTTCAGCTTCTGAAAATTTACTTCATTTCCTGAGGATGGAAAAAAATAGACTATTTTTTAAATTGTAGAAATAAGTCAAACTTTCAAAGAATACTGTAGCCTTATAAAAATCCAATAATTGCATGTTTTCTTTTTCCATTTAGAACATTAATTTCTACTACTTCTTTTTTTACTGACCCAGGCTTCCTTCTTATTTCATTGAAGAAAATCCTAACTACATTGAAATTATCATGCTGGATAAAATATTTATTTCTGTTATTTCATATGCAGGATATCAAAAAGCATACTTCAAAAGAATGTAAAGGGGTCTTCTTTTGAATATTTGCAATCTCAGTAGTGGACAATAATTGGAAAGGAGAAAACTAGTGTTGCAAACACCAGTCTGATGTTATCACTGCTCTTTTTCAGCTCACCCTGACTCAGCACCTTGCAGCAGTCCTGCATATCTCACCAGAATGATAGCTGGTTGAGGTGAAGACTTTGTGCAGAAACAGTTCTTTACATTTCTTGGTATGTGCTTGCAACCCAACAGGCCTGAAATCAACCACTCAAATAAGCTGGTAATTGAAGTCAGATTATGGTTCTAATCAATATACCAGAAATGTATCAGCTCTGAGATCAGTTGTGGATTGAGGGAAAGGAAATTTTGGCTTCCAAAAGACACATTTATGTGGTATGCCATAGTCAAAGAACAGCATTCTGAAACTGAATACATTTAGACATTATGTGAGATAGACCATGAATTTTTTGCCCTGGGGCCCTTAAAGAGATTTACATATCATGTCCTATGAGATAGAAAAAAACTTTTCTCAACACAAGCAAGAAAGGTGATGATATAAGGAATGAAATTCCCAACCTACTAGATGGCCAGTATGAGTTCCTGTTCTCTATAATTGAATGAATTTTACTAACAAAGAAGGTTAACAGCAGAATATATTTACTGAGAGAAAGAAAGCTTCTGTCTGAGTGAGAGACAAAAGGGGTCCTGAGTGGGTTGCCAAACTTTTATAAATAAACCATAAGGTGAGATGGGTCCAAGATGGGGGAAACATGGAAACTCACAAGTTATGGGCATAAGATGGGACATAACTTTGGTCAAGCAATAAGATTAATTGCTCAGGTAAAATTAATTCAATCAGGAACAAATAGGGAAGTGAGTCAAGAGCAAATGGGCTTGCTTAAAGAACAATGACACTTCCAGTAGAAGGTTGGGATGGTGACTCCTGGCTTCCCCAGAATGATAGAGACATACTTAGAATATCAATCCTAATAGGTTCATAGTGACAGAGTGTTGTAGTTTATTTGCATTTCTCTAATGGCTACTAGTAATGTACATCTTTTTCAGTACTTCTTTGTGCATCTTCTTTGGGTGAATTATCATTCATGTCTTTTGCCTATTTTTCTAATTGAATCTTTTTGTTTTTAATGTTGATTTTTAAAATACCTTTATGTATTCTAGATAAAGTCCACTATTAAGTTTGTAGTTTGCAAATACCTTCTCTCAGTGTGTGAACTATTTTTAGTCTCTTAAACAGGACTCTCAATGAATAAATAATTTTTATTTCAAAAAAAAATAGAATATCAATCCTTAGGACGTTGGTGTATTTGCTTTCCTTTTTTTTTTCTTCTGAATCCAAGCCTAAGAGAGTGAAATTGCAAGAAAGAGAATGTGGGCATACCACTTGTATCTATTAGGGTTCCCCATATAAACAAACCAATAAAAAAGAGAGAAACAGAAGCAGAGATAGAGACAGAGAGACAGACAGAGACAGAGGCAGAGACAGACAACAGAGTAAAACAGAAGCAGATATTAAAAGAATTTGTCTCATGAGTACAGAAGCTGACAAACTTCAAAATCTGCAGACACCAAACTGGAGACCCAAGAAAACTGATGGCATATGTAGTTTCAGTTCAAATGCTGGCAAGCCAAGGATCCAGAAAGAACCAATGTTTCAGCTCCAATATAAAGGCAGGAAAGAACCAATGTTCTAGCTTAAGGCAGTCTAATAGGAGCAGTTCCCTTCTGTTCACAGGAAGATCTGTCTTTTTGTTATTCAGGCATTCAATTCATTGCACAGGACCTGCCCACAGTAAGAGGGGACTCTTGCTTTAATTAGCCCATTGATTCAAATATTAATTTCATCCAAAAATACTCTCAAAATAATTTTTGTCTAAAATATGAGCATATTAATCAAGATATATCATATATGGTACAAATTCCCTCTGATTAATGCAATCATTATGTATATGTAAATTACACCAATAAACTATAAAAAATTCTGGGTTCACTGTGGCCCAGTCAAGTTGACATAAGATTAACCATCATACCACTCTGGCTAAAGCCAGAGTTCATCCCCTATGAACTATGAGCATGTGCCTCTTCTCTAGGGTACTAAAACTAGAAATACCTAGACCTAAGAATAGGACTTTACATAAATCATTAGGGCAAGGCATGAGATTGTAGTAGAGTTCTAATAAATATGCTATCCTGTGAAGTATGTCTTTCTTTGCAGGTTTTCTCTCTCATTATCCATAATTATGCTTCCCTTTCCCTCCTTTTAGCAGTTCCTGATCTATAACTGCCTGTTCTCTAACTTCTGAGCCTGTGCCTCTTGACTCTAAGAATAGCTCTCTACCAAGGCTCCAGTAACTCAGTTATGTCCCCACTTAGAATGAGTATGTGTCTATGCCTAATAAACCTGGTTTTATTCAAGAGTGGCTGTGCTGAAAAACCATTTCTATGAGAGAAAACAATAGTAATAGAAACAGATAAACTTAAAGAACTAGAAGCAAATAAGCATCATAGAAACCTGTCAGGAAAGAAGGTAACTAGCACACCACCTGTAAGACTGAACAAAAGAATCTGGAAGAAATAATTGCTTCTGAAACACAGCCTTCCCAGATTTGTGCCATTTGTGATACCGTACACAGTATAATGACAAATCACCTCTTAATCTCTATTTTGGGATGAATAAGACATCCAGAAGCACTGTACGGGTGGGAGTGAAGACAAGTAGGGATGAGAATGCAGGGAATTATGCATAATTTGGTAAAAGTATGACTTTGAAGGGTAGAAATCTGATCTTACAAAGACAGTTATGTGAATTTAGATCAGTTACTCAATTCCTCTGTGCTTCTGTACATTGCCTAAAAGAATAGGAACAGAAGTATCTCAGAAGACAGATTTAAGAATTAAACAAGCAATCAAGAGCAATTAAATGAGCACTTGCCCAAATGAGGCAACCTGTCCCTAGCTGTCTTTCCCTTCACTATCCATTTTCTGTCCCACATACCTGAAAACCTTTATCTCCTGAATTCCCATATAATAGTAGCTAGCTGAAAATGTTACTTTTCTTTTTTGAAATCATTATTGAACTTAAAATTATAAACCTCCTCTTATTGCTTTCACATCAAGCAAACTTCCCAGGATTCCTTTCACAGATGCTTGTCCCTGTAAGTCCCTGTGCACTTGATAGACATTTCTCACCCTCATGCTCACTGCTTTAGTACTTTGTACTTATAACACATTTCTAACTAAAGACTTGGGATCTCTTAGCATTCACAGGGAGATCAAAGGAATTTTGGAATCTGAATCTCTCTCTCCCTCTCTCTCTTTTCTCTCTCTCTCTCTCTCTCTCTCTCTCTCTCTCTCTCTCTCTCTCTCTCTCTCTCTCTCTCTGAAAGCACAATGTCTCATTCACCAAGCAGGTGCTTATACCACTGAGCTAAATCCTTGGTCTTTTCTTGATCATGAGACAGGTCGAAAGAGGTTAAACAGTGACAGCTAAATAAGAAAGTGAAAACTTTTAGAGTATCATCCTTCAAAATGTGAGTTTCAGTGGCTCCCACCTTTATTTGAAGTTTCATGAAAAGTTTGGAGAAAAGGCAGATTGACCCAAACATAGAGTAGACAGCAAGTCTGTAACTATGAATAACCAAAACTTAGAAAGCTGATATAGCAGAAAGGCCAATCTCAGTCACGAATAATTAAAAATCCAATGCAAAGCTGCTTAAAGGAAAATGTATGCCTTCTAGTTCTAAAATTCTAAACAGAAGAGGGGCTAATGGGTTGAGTTCATCAAACATCTTTATCTCTTTTTCTTTTACTCTCTAAGAATTGCTCTCCCTTGAATAGCTTTATCCACATATTTCTAGTTCTCCTATTTCTTGTGGAAGAACTTGTGAACCAGGCTAATTCTCAAAAATTTCCCAGAAGAACCAGGAAGATAATTCATAAAAACACTAGAAAGCCCCTCTTCTCATTCTATTGGCCTGAATTGAGTCACACACTAATCCTTCAACCAATCATAGGCAAAGGGCATACAATTACCCTTAGACTAATCAAGTCAATGCCAAGAGACAGAGTTTACTTACTTTCTATGATATATACAGGAAAAGAGTAACTGAACAAAAAGTTGGAGAATTTTTTGAGCAAATTATCTATGATAATAGAAAGCAGGAAAATAGATCCTTGCAGGCATTCAACAGTGAACACTCTGGTATACTTTTGATTTAACACAAATACATCTAATTTTGCTTAAATAACAGTATTATTAAGAATTGGATTTATATAATATGGACTTTAACAATAAAGAAAATATCCTAGAAATTTTTCTTTAACAAAAATAAAATAAAACACACAAAGAGTTGACAATAATAATCAACTTGGAAAATCATAAACTTACTCCACTGTTCTATTAATTATAACATGCCTAAGACTCTTTCTGGAAATTTCACCCTCTGTTTTCTAAACTTTCTCTGTAGGTGAACACATCAATTTCCATCTGTTTAAATATCATCTTTATGCTTCTGACTTGTAAATTTCTACATCAAACCCAAAACTCCCTTCTGAGTCTCAAATTTGCATATCAGGTTGCCCATGTGGCATCTCCTTACAGGCATCTCAAACCTGAACCAACTTAAAATGACAATGTTTCCCATGATAGCCTTCATCATCTCATTAAAAAAAAGCATCCAGGCTGTTATCTAAGATAGAAATCTAAGAGTAATATTTTTATAGTGGCATGTGTGTATTCTAGTGAAAGTAGTTTTCCAGAATAATAGCATTTGAAAAGGGCTTCTTAGTCATTTGCTCTGGTGCTGCCATCTTTCAATTTCCAGAAAAATAAGACTAAGGAAGGAAGAAAGCCTTGTCATAGTTAGATGATCAGTTTTTGGCAGAATGGTGATGAAAACTCAAGTTTTCTTAATTTGAAATCTAAACCTTTCATTTTCATCAAATATACTCTCAAGATAGTTTCATACTACATACCAATGTAAGCCTTTTATTCTATGTCCTTCAAAGAAACCCTCTGTCCCTGGCCAGTTTTTAGTTATGTAACCTACTGGAACAATACTAATATTTCAGACAAACTCATAACTTCACCAAAAGAAAAGGAGAATTAATAAAAGTGTTGTGCTCTCTGTAATCTCAAGCACCCTTCAAGATATTGTTCAATCCATTTGACCACATTAGTTCACAGGCACAGAGCATGCAGACATTTTAGCCATTAATTATCACTCTAATAATTCAGAAGTTTAAATGCAGGCTTCTCAAAAAGTCTAGTGGCATATTACAGTTAGTTCACATCAAAGGATTGACTCACTAATTTAATGCATTTCCATTAAATTTAACTGGATCAGTTTTTGATTGCTATAGAAAAAGAAAAGTTAACATTTACTTAGATGAGCTCTTGGATTAAGCTGTCAGAGATTAGACTTAACATCATAAATAGCAGGCTCAAAAATCATAAAAGTGCAGCTAATCAGTACAGAGCCTGATCGGTTAACCTCGTCTGCTAAGGGAAACCAGGAAGCTGGAGAGACAGCTCTGAGCACGGATTAGTGGAGAAGAGAGGGATTTGTTTTATTTCATTTTATTTTGTTTGAACTTTTGAAATATGCATACTACTTAGCTTACTCTGTAAAACAGAGACATTAGATCAACAACATCCAGTGGGAATGCACTGTGAATCCCAAATTCATGTCAAATATATAATGTTAATTGTGGTAGTTGTTACATTTTAAAAACTAAAAAACAGTGAGATTAATTCTAGTAATATATTTTGTCTAACCCAAATACATTTAAAATATATTTTCAATGGATAAGCAATATAAAAATTATGAATATATATATTAGAGAATTTTTCTATGTTTTCTAAATTAAATGTGTATTTTAAAGTTATAAAACATCTCAGTTTGCTGCAACTACATTTGTAGACCTTGGCAGCACATATGACTGACTAGTGGTTACCAAATTGGAAGCATAGTGCCAGATAAAGGTTCTTCTGAAGCCCAGGGGTTCCTAAAGCAAAATGATGGCTTCTCTCTTTTGCATTCTCTATAAGACTCACCTTAATTTAACAGGTAATATTAACAGATGAAGCTGTTTCCCAGCATTTTTATTACCCTTGTGTTTCTAGATTTCTCGATTATTCTCCATTGTGAGCATGAGGAGTGACATTGGCCTGTGCAAGATTTCCTAGCTTTATTTGGACTCATAAATAAGCCTCACAGCAGCTAATTTCACTGGAAGTTTCTCTGTGTACTTCACTTGTTTTACATCCTAGGCTAATGATAAAATGCAAAGTCCAGTAACAAGCAATGGGCAGAAATCTATCTCAGGTGTTCATTCTGTGAGTGGATTTCTCCAACTAGTCCCATCCTATCTTTTTCTCCTGGCCAATGGCTTGCTTACTAAATACTTATTGTATGTTTTATGTATAAGATTTAATTTGCTTGATCTTCATGATAACTTTGTACATTCTGTTATTAACCTTATTTAATAGATAAGCAAATCAAAAACTACTTAGATGTTAAATGACTTGGTCCTGGTACAAAGTAAAAGATCAAGTTGGAATTTAGTCTCACTTAGAAACTTACACTCAGAGTACTATACCTTGTATCTCCTGTGTTTCTGAATTCTCCTATTTCCTGCATGAATCATACCTTGTCTTAATTTCTCATCCTAATTCATTCTGGTGAGAGAGAGGAACAAGACCAGAGACAAAATAGAATATTGCTTAAGCCATCCAATCATGCTTTAATACACATTTGAGAATTAAGATGTACTGTTAAGTTCATTGGCTTGGGGATGCTCAAGAGATTAGTAAAACACACTTCTGGGTATGTCTGCATAGATCATGGAAACAAACTTTTGTTAAAATACCTGGTCTATGGCCCTTTCCTTTTTGGCACTGTTTCTCCTCACTGCTTCTCAGCCACAATGAGCTAGGCAACTTTGCTCCACCATACCCTTTCACCATGGCATTTCTACCTTAGAGCCAATTGATCATGAATCAATCCCTCTGAGACTGAGATAAATTAAATCTCTCCTCCTTTAAGTTATGGATGACATGAAAATAGACTAATATAGAAAACTGGGGGGCCATTGTTCACACTGCACCTGACCATGTAGTCCAGAAATCTTTAGAACTAGTTTGCATGAGTAATTTGGAAAGTTTTAAAGATGTAGACCATTGAAACCCTACAGTGCTGTAAGCATAACTTGGCAGTTGAGTCTAGTTGTAGATCAGAAAATAGTTCTGAGAATAATAATCAAAACAAAATTCACTTTCATGAAGTTTCAGATGGGAATGAGATATGGATAGATAGATAGATAGATAGATAGATAGATAGATAGATAGATCTGAGAGTTTGAAGGAGGCTTAATTTAAATATGGTGAACTTGATCAGATGGAAGAAATTTCAAGGCAATCCACTGTTCAGGCTCTTTTATGGGCACTGCTGCTTGGTTTAATCCAGGTATATAATGACAATTAAAAGCAAAAGGCTACATAGTAGTATTTGAAAACAAATTAAATTTTGTTCCTAAAAGAACTGTGTGAAAAGTTGAGTGCAAAAAATTATGGTTACTGAAGAGATTAACACTATCAAAGAGATACCCAAGAACTTTAAATCTAAACAAGAAGAAAGATGCCTTGAGGACATCTCAGGAATCAATAAGACTGCACTCAGTGCAGATTCAAGGGTGCAAAAGTGTTAATCTTACATCTGAGAAGAAAATCATTGAATCTCTTGTTCTAGAAAGTCTACCTATAGAATTGATTCCCAAGGATTTATATCATGCTCAGCCTCCAGGCACTCAGAGGCCACTGCAGCCATGGTCAGAGGGGACTAGTTTCTGCTAGAGCAGAAGCAGATCTCTGCATTTTTTACATGATGCTTGTTTCTTATGCATGAAGAATGAAAGACTTATAGAATCATGAGGGTTTCTACCTAGATTTCAAGTGAAGGTCTGACAAGCCAGGCAAACTGCTCTTTATAGGTAGGTACATGAAGATGTGGAATTGAAGCTGATGATGCAGTGGAGACCCCTGAATTTAAAAATATAAATAACATGAGATATCTGTTGAGGAAAGCTACAGGCAACAAGCAGAGACAACCCAAGAGAGAGGCTATATGAGCTGCAACCAGCAGGGTCACATATTATCACCATGTGCCCTGAATGCTGGACAAGGAACTACAGGATTTAATTTTTGCACTGCTGGTTTCTGGTCTTGCTTTATTCTGATTCTTTTCTATCCATCTCTTTTTCCCTTTTGTAATGGGAATATTTACATTGTGCCATGGTATTTTGGTACTAGCATGCCTTTTTAATTTTACATGGCTTCATAGATAATCATCCATCTTGAATTGCAGAAAAGACCTTGCTTGAACCTTTGAGAAATACTGAAATTTCTGAGACTTTTGAAGGAATTAGTGCATTGTTAGTGTACACAATGTAGTGTATCATGCTGATTGGCATTATGACCATCTTTGTGTGGAAATTAGGTGTGGCTTCAAGAGATGTATTTAAGTGTCAAGTGAACCTGAGACACTTCCACTTCCATCTTTCAGGGTACCAGACCTTGAATAAAATATATTTCCTTCCCATCATCTCTCATCTCCCAAGCATTGAATGGTGAGCAGATGTACTTGTGTCCAGTAATAGTCAATGGCAAAAACCTGACATCATGGTACAATACCAAGACTCAGAATAAACCAGTAAGTTGTCAAATGTTACAAGAAAAAAAATGTTAATTTATCCCTTCACCTAAACACCATAACTACTTCCTCTTCTGATTTTTTTACACAAGATATGAGTCACTATATACAAGAAGGTGGATATTTTGAAGCTGTTCCCCATCCCCAACATTTGTCTTTATCAGGAAATCCCCAGTGCTAATAATATAGTATTTTCAAACTCCAGTTAACTGATTACATATTTATATTGGATAAATAATTGATTGAGGAATTTTTCCTCCCAGATCCAGAAATATTTTCCCAAGGAAGAAATACAGCTGTAGGAGACAATGACCAGTTTGAGAGGAAAGTCTAATTCCTAGCCTGAAACATAATGTCAAAAAGAATAATAAGATATTCTATACATTTTCAAAGGTCTCTTCTCCTGACCTCCTGAACCTCTTGACAGTTTTATTGATGTGCAAGAGGAATCACACAGTGTTGACTGAACTCCAGGTTTAAGACAACTTTCTTATGTGTAAAACCTCAAACTGAGCTTTTCTCTATGCTGCCACACCAGTAACAACATAACAGTTGTGTGGGCTGCAGAGCTTGATACTTAAAGAGGGGCTGAAAGCCTTGACTTCTTCAGCAGCTCAGTGAGGATTAAAAATGACTTTTTGCTTACTTTACAATTTGTAAGGATAGAATTCCCATGGTCTCTCCCAGCATGGGTAACAGACCTTGATTTATTCATATTTGAATCTGTCAAGAAATATATACCATATTATAAACAGAACAAAAATATGATCTCTTTGTCTGAGAAAATCAATGCCATAATAATAAGAAACAGCTCTCCCAGGGTACTAAAAATTAGGAATTATTTCCAAAAGAGTGTAATGTGAACCATTTACAAGCAAAGCCTCTACTCTAGGTGAAATGGTGGGCTTGGAGTCAACAAGAAAATAACCTTACTAAATTAAAAGGCCTTTTTGAAATTGCTTTGTACTTGATTGAGCTCTATAAATGTGTTTATATCTGCCACAATTCAACTACAGAAAGCAAAATACAGTCAACTAGCTTAAACAGTATGGTATTCTGAATTGGGGCTTGGAGATGTCTCAAAAAGCTGACCAAATGTACTTTATACTGAATTCACTCTCCAAGCTACACCACAGAACAGGTTCACAAAGTTGCTCTGCATCTTCTATATCAGGAAGCCTCTGGATATGGAATCATCCACAGCTGTTGTGATCACAAAATAATTATTGTCAAAACAGCCAATGCACACTGATGTCTCCTGATAAGTGGTGCTCACTATCACTCATGGAAGCACACATTCTGATCATGCTCTACATTTTGACACCCATATGACTGCTCACTGGACATTGGAACTTCTAATACTACATTGGAAAAGCAAAAAACCTGCACTACTGAACTTTGTAAGAAATAACAGAAGCATCTGACATTCAACTGCACCTCTGAATTTTGATCTCATTTCTGACTTCCCAAATATCTAACAAGGAGTCTCATACTGAATTTATGATAATGGCAGGAAGGGAAAGTGTGATAACATCGGGATAACACTCATCGAATGAATCTGAGGAGGTTTCTCAGTTGACAGAGCCACCCTCACATGCTTCTTTGCCTTTCACTTTTCTTCCCAGACTCTGAAGCTCAGAGTTACATGGCTATTAAACAGCAATTTCCTGCTCTTGACTTCATTGTTTGTATTGAGAAGTTTGCTGTGATTCTGATAGGTTTCCCTTTATAGGTGATCTGTCTTTTCTAACACCTTCTAATATTCTGTTCTTGTGTTGGACTAGCCAACCTGATTTTAAAAAGGAAATAAAAGACTCAAACTTATGCAATATGGAATGAAAAAGGTGAAATCACTACCAACTCTGTGGAAATACAAAAGATCATCAACACCTATTTTGAAAATCTCTACTCTCATACATGCGATAACACAGAAGAAATGGACAGATTCCTAGAAACATATGAACCACCAAAGCTGGATCAAAAAGATGTAAAACTGCTGAGTAACCCAATTTCTACTAATGAGATTGAAAGTGTAATTAAGTCCTTACCAACAAAGAAGAGCCCAGGCCCAGATGGATTCACTGTGGAATTCTATAAGAAATAAAAAGAAGACTTAATGCCAACACTCTTCAAACTCTTCAATGAAATCAAAAGGGAAGCAATTCTCCCTAAGTAATTCCTGGAAGTAAATATTACTCTAGTACCAAAACCTGAGAAAGACCCACTAAAAAAGAGAATGACAGGCCAATCTCCCTAATGAACATAGATGCAAAAATTCTCAGTAAAATATTGGCAAACAGGATGCAGCAAATCATCCAGAAGATTATACACCATGACCAAGTGGGATTCATCCCAGGCATGCAGGGATGGTTCAACATACATAGATCAATAAATGTAATCCACCATACCAATAGAGCCAAAAGTAAGAATCACATGATCATTTCTAGAGATGCACAAAAAGCTTTTGATAAGATCCAGCACCTATTCATGATAAGAACCTTACCGAGAATTGGAATAGATGGTCTCTACCTCAATATGATAAAGGTCATCTGTGACAAACCAACAGCCAGAGTCATATTAAATGGCCAAAAACTGAAAGCTTTTACCTTGAAATCAGGCACAAGGCAAGGATGTGGCTTATAACCACTCCTCTTCAACATAGTATTGGAAATACTAGCCAGAGCAATTAGACAAGAGAGAGAAATAAAAGGAGTAAAGATAGGAAAAGAAGAAGCTAAACTATCATTATTTACAGACAACAGGATACTCTACATAGATGACCCCCAAAACTCCATCAAAAGACTCCTAGATATAATAAATAAATTCAGCAATGTAGCTGGATACAAAGTCAATACTCCAAAAATCAATAGCATTCCTATATACTAACAACAAAATCACTGAGAGAGAAATAAGAGAAGCCACACCCTTCACACTAGCATCCAAAAAAGTGAAATTCTTAGGAATTAACCTAATGAAAGAAGTAAGGAGTTGTACAGGGAAAATTATAATACCTTGAAAAAGAAATCAAAAAGGACCTCAGAAAATGGAAAGACATCCCTTGTTCATGGATAGGAAGAATAAATATTGTAAAAATGGCCATTCTCCCAAAATTGTTATATACATTCAATGCAATACCAATGAAAATACCACTAACATACCTCATAGATCTCGAGAAATCACTCCTAAAATTCACCTGGAACCAGAAGAGACCTAGAATAACAAAGGCAATTCTAAGCAGCAAAGCCAAAGCAGGAGGCATCACAATCCCTGACTTGAAGTTATACTACAAAGCTACCATAATAAAATCAACTTGATACTGGAATAAAACCAAGACCTGAAGATCAATGGAATAATCTATAAGATACAACTATGAACACTCTCAACCACCTTATCTTTTATAAAGGGGCCAAACATGTACACTGGAAGAACGATAGTCTCTTTATTAAATGGTGCTGGAAAAACTGGCTATCCATATGCCAAAAATTAAAACTAGACCATGCCTGTCACCATGCACTGAACTAAAATCTAAATGGATGAAAGATCTAAATATTACAACAGAAACACTAAATCTGTTGGAAGACAAAGTAGGTAAAAATCTTGGAAGACATAGGTAGGTAGAGAATTCATGAACAAGAACCAAACTGCAAGGGAAATACTTCCCAGAATCAATAACTGGGATCACATCTTATTAAAGAGTTTCTGCATGTCCAAAGAAATCTCCAACAGAGTGAAAAGAAAACCCACAAACTGGGAAAAATCTTAGTGAACTGTCCCTCAGACAAAGGAATTCTGTATAGAACTTACAAAGAATTTTAAAAAATAAGACCTCCGAAATTCAAAGACCCAACCCAAAAATGGGCATCTGAGATGAACACACAGTTCTTGGATGAAGAAATATGAATGGCAAATAAGTACATGGAAAATGTTCATCATCATTGGTCATTAGAGAAATGCAAATTAAAACCACACTGAGATTCCATCTCACTCCAGAAAGAATGGCCAGGATCAACAAAACTACCAGCAACAAATGCTGGAGAAGCTGTGGGGAAAAGGAACTCTTCTGCACTGTTGGTGGGAGTGTAGACTGGTGCAACCACTGTGGAGGTCAGTCTGGAGATTCCTCAAAACCTGGGATTGGAAGTCCCATTTGCCACAGCTATTCCACTCCTAGGCATATTCCCAGAAGAACTGAAAACATCATACCACAGTGATATATGTGCACCCATGTTTATAATGGCACAATTTATAATAGCCAGATCTTGGAAACAACCTAAGTGTCCAGCAAGTGAGGAATGGATAAAAAAAAATGGTGGTACTTTTATACAATGGAGTACTACTCAGCTATAAAGCATGATCACACAGAGATATTTATAAATAAATGGATGCAACTTGAGACCATACTCATAAGTGAAATAAATCAAACTCACATGTATAAATACCACATAGTCTCCCTAGTGTAAGAAAAGGTAATAGTACATAAGATTCTATGGTAATCATGGATCCCCATTATATTGCTTTGAAGACTTGTAATGTTTTAATTCTTTGGTTGGAATAATTTTATTCTGTTTTATTTGACCTTATTATGAATGATGGTATGAATAGCTACTTTGAAGAAAACAAGACATTATGGCAGCCATTGCTGATTTAATATCATCTGGCTTTGAAGTCATACCATGCTTTGTTCTTCTATTACCATTGGTTCTATCATGTTGTGTCTTACTGGATTTTAATATGTGTAATAATATAAACAAATGTTTTATGGAAAATGAAATATTATAGTAGCCATTGTTCATTTTCTGTCATTTGGTTCAGAATGCCTTGTAATAGTTTCACTCTCTTGAATGTTTTTATTCTATTTTGTTATGTTTGATATTATTGTTTGTGAAGCTATGCTCAACTATTTCAAAGAAAGAGATATTCTGATAGCTATTATTGATATCCAATTGTCTTGTTGTGAAATGCTATGTTGCTTGTATTGTTCTGTTCTGATCTGCATTGTTCTGTTCTCTTTTGTTTTATTCTCTGTAAAATAAAATTTTAAAAAACAGCAATTTCCATAGCCACAAAGTGGTGATCTATATTAAGTAACCACAAGGTACTGTTATTATAGTAAGGCAGGGTTGATATAAGGATTCACCTTGTAACATGGCCTCAGATTTGTAAGGAATTTGATTAATCACCAACTTTAGGCTTACAAATTTGTAACTAGAAAAGCATGGTAGTTTGCTTAATATCACACAGCTCAGTTTTGGCAAGAATGAGAGAATATTACATAGTCCTATTTCCAGTCCTGCTTTTATCCCTCCTGTGTTACCTCAAGAAATAATAAGTAGTGCAAAGCCTGGTACTGCACATCTGTAATCCCAACACTCAGTAAATTAAGGCAGGAGGATTACTGAGAGCTCAAGGTCAGTTTTGGCTACAGAATGAGTGCAAGGTGAATCTGAATTACATAGCAAGACCCTCTCTCTCAAAAAAGAGAGACAGAAACAGAGACAGAGAATAAGTGGTAAAGGAATATGAATTCTACTACTGTCTTCTATTTTCCAGACATTGTACTGAGAATTAGAGTAGTGGTAGTGAAAAATATAGACATGAGATTTTTTTAGATATTTCCAGTTTACTTTATATTTTACTTAATTAAATAAAGGGAATAAAACAGAACAAGAAAATAAATCAAAACAGTGATAAGACAGTGGGAAATCTACAATAGTTACTACATTGTGCACTATTGTCCTCTAAATTGTTGTTAGACTTTAGGCTTGAAAAGTCAATCAGACAATACAGTTCCTCTAAATCAACTGGTTGCTGGGGGTATGCTGTTCTCACTCCAGCCCGCACCAGCTGTCACACAGACAGGGACTTAACATCCTTCCTTGATCTCCTCAATTCTTACACCAGCTGACTCACAGGCAGAACCTTAGCTTTCTTCCTTGTTCTCTCCAATTTGCACTCTGAATGGCTCATAAGCAGAAGTGAGATTTCTATCTAGCAAAGAAAATATCAAAAAGTCAACAAGAAAAGTCAGTCAATAGGATGAACAAATTGATAGAATGGATAGAGGAGAAAAAACCTAAAAATTCATCTAGATTATGCTATGGGGAATAGTTAAGAAAAGAAAGTGAATAGTACTCTACCATATAAAAATATATCTTTTTTCTCCATTCCTCAGTTGATGGACATTTGGGTTGTTTCTAAGATCTGGCTATTACAAATTGTGCAGCTATAAACATGGGTGCACATTATTGCTGTGGTATGATGTTTTCAATTCTTCTTGGAAAATACCCAGAAGGGAAATTACTGAGACAAATGGAACCCCTAATCCTAGTTTTTTGAAGAATCTCCACACTGATTTCCACAGTGGTTGTACCAGTCAACATTCCCACCAGCGGTGATGGGTTCATTTTTCCCCACAGTCACTCTATTACTTGCTATTCTTTGATTTCTTGATGTTAGCTATTCTGTCTGGAGTGAGATGATATCCCAGTGTTGTTTTAATTTGCATTTCTTGAATAACCAATGATCAGCTATAAAGAAAGACAAACTAGAGGCTTTATAGGTAAATGGATGCAACTAAAAACTATACTTATAAGTGAAATAAATCAGATCCACTTGTGTAAACACCACATTGTCTCTCTACTGTAAGAAACTGAAAGTAAATATGATCCAAAAGTTACAATAAATATAGTGAAAGGGAAAGAAATTTCTCAAAGTGAGATCATATTGTTTGATCAATTTATCATACCTGTATTTGGTAACCTGAGAAACTACTTTGAAGATAACAATATGCAATATAACAACCATTGTCAAATTCCTATCATCTTATCTTGGAATCCTATCTCACTATTGTTTTTGATGTTGCTGTTGTTGTTGTCATTTGGCTTTTGTTGTTGTTTTCCATTTGTTTATTTTCCTGCTTGCTTGCTAGGTTGCTTGTTTGCATTTTAGTTTTTCCATGATTTTTTTCCTCTTTAAAATAAATAAATACAAGAAAAGAAATCCTGGTATACTGTATTCCCCATTGTTCTTTGAAAATAGTCTCACAGAATCTTCTCTTTTAATATGAAAAATCTAATTTAGAATATTTTTTCAAAATATACTCATCTTTTGTCTCCATCAAAATAAACACAAATATATTGTTTAAAAAGAAAGAAAAGAAAATGATGTTTAACTGAGACTTGTAGTGGAAGAAGGATTTTGAAAGGGAAAAACCAGCTGCCAAGCAGTGAATGGAGAGGGGATACTGTCCACTTCTGTAAGAGAATAAGAACTTCAAAGAAGCTCAATAAACCTGAATATCAAGTGCTAATGCAGCAAGAGTAAAATAGGTAGCTGGAAAAGAAGCCACTTGATGGAGATACTTTTTTAATTTAAAGAGAAAAAAAAATCAAGAAGCAAATAACTAACACCCAAACATCAGGTCTGAGGGCCACAGGGACTGGGAGTTTTTGCAGAATGACCAGCAATCTTCTGGGAACACTTAGTGAGGCTCTTGGGGGCTGGGAAGTTGTACCCAGTGGCTGGCCAACACCTAAACACCAACTCTGGGGCCCACAATTACTAGAAGTCTGCCCTCTGTGGCCCACAGTTACCAGAAATCCTCAATGAGGGCCATAAGGATTGTGAAGCTGCATTCAGTGATTGACCAACAACTAGGGAACTTCAGTGAGGCTCAAAGGGATTAGGACACTACATCAAGTGACAATGCAAATCCAGGAAATGTCTCCAAGGTCAAAAGGAGCTGGGAGCCAGTACGCAGCAACTTGCACTCATATGGTAATACTCAGTTACCACCTTACTCTGGAAAGAATAGCTGCCATCAAGAAATCAACTGATAACAAATGTTGGCGAGGTTGTGGGAGAAAAGAACACTGCTCCACTGTTGGTGGGAATGTAGACTGGTGCAACCATTATTGACTTCAGTGAGGGCATCTATATCTGTAAGTCTTCAAGCAATGTCCCATCCACACCTGGGAACCATTTCTGAGAACCTAAGGGATTGGGAACCTGTTCCCAGGAACCTGCAGTCATTCAGGAGCCCTCATTGAGGCTACAGGGATCAAGTGTCTGTGCCCCATTACCCAGAACCAAGAGCAACCATAACCCTAACCCTAACCCTAACCCTAACCCTAACCCTAGAAATTATATTGAAAGCTTGCAAACTGCATGAATGGAACATAAGATAGACTTTGAAACTCAAAGACATGATTGTGACTAGTGATCATGAAAGGAAACAGTTCTTAAAATAACAAAGAATGAGAAAATAGCAATTCTAGTGACAACTACAAGCACATTCATTCCCCTTATCTTTGACAAAGGGGCCAAACATGTTCACTGGAAGAAACATAGCCTCTTTAACAAGTGGTGCTGGAAAAAACTGGCTTTCCATATGCAAAACACTAAAACTGGATCCATGCCTATCACCATGCACTAAACTGAAGTCAAAGTGGATCAAATATCTAAAAATTAAAACAGAAACACCAAATAAGCAGGAAGACAAACTAGGTAGAATTCTTGAAGACAAAGGGGTAGGCAGAGAATTCATGAGCAAAAATCAAACTGTACAGGAAATATGCCCCAGAATCAATAACTGGGATCTTGCCTTATTAAAAAGGTTTTGCATATCAGAAGACATCCCCAATAGAATAAATTCCTAGTCGACTATCCCTCAAACAAAGCACTTCTATCTAAAATATATAAAGAATTTAAAAAGATCACCAAAATTCAAACACCCAATCCAAAAATGGGCATGTGAAGATAACAACTGACACCCAAACATCAAGTCTGAGGGCCACAGTCTGTAGATTCCTCAAAAAGCAAGGATTGGAGGTCCCATTTGACCCAGCTATTTCAACCCTGGGTCAAATTATTGAAATTATTCCAAGCTATTGAAAACATCATACCACACTTCTCAGAATAAGAAATACAAATGGTAAATAAATACATGCAAAAATGTTTAGCATCATTAGTCATTAAAGAACTGAAAATTAAAACAGCTCTGAGACTTGATCTCACTACAGAAACAATGGTTAGGATCAAAAAAATCATCAATAACAAATGTTGGAGGAACTGTGGGAAAAAAGGAACTCTTCTGCACTGTTGGTGGGAGGGGAGACAGGTGCCACCACTTTGAAAATCAGTCTGGAGATTCCTCAGAAAGCTGGGATTGGAGATCCATTTGACCCAGCTATTCCACTACTGGGCATATATGCAGAAGTATTGAAAAAATCACACCACAGTGATATATGTGCACCCATGTTTATAGCAACACAATTTGTATTTTTTTATGCAAAGAGAAAAAAAAACAGAAAAAAGGTAGAAATATTACAGAGTTTCAAGAAAAGAAGATAAACACTAAGAAATCAGTAGTTGATAAATTACATATTGTTCTTTTAGAAATAGCTATTCAAGATACAAAATTAAAGTGCACAAAGTGGGCACTCAAGCAGTGAGACTGCACACAGATCTGTTCAACAACCCAACAAGAACCTACAAATATGGTCATCAATCCCACACACCTAAACATACATGCATCTATATCTTTTATGGAGCTTCCTATTTCCTCTTTTTTTTTACAATAGCAATTATACATTTTTAAAATTTTATTTAAAAAGAAGAAAACAAGCAAAAAAGAAAAAAGGGTAGCAACAATACAGAATTCCAAAAGAAAGAAAGAAAAAGGAAAATGAGAAAAAGACCCACTAAGAAATCAGTAATTTATAAATTACATAATGCCATCCTGGATGTAGTTGTTCAAGTTGCAAAGTTAAAGGGTACATAGGAAACATTCAGACAGTCAGACTACAAACAGTTCTGGTCAAAGATCCAACAAAGATTCAGCAATATGGTCATCTATTTTACACACTCAAACATACATGCAGTTATATCCCTTAGAGCACTTTCTTTTCCTCTCTTTTTTACAATAGCAATTACACATTTTGGTTTTGTTACACTTGCAGTTCTTATTTCCTTTTTACACTAGAGACACAATATGATATTTATAAACATGATTCTTATTTATTTCACTAAGGAGGATAGTCTCAAGTTGTCTCCATTGGCCTATGAAGGCCTCAAGATCATCCTTTTTTATAGCTAATATTCCATTGTATAAAAATGCCACATCTTTTTCATCCACTCTGCAGATGATGGGCATCTTAGTTGTTTCCAGGATTTAGTTATCACAAATTGTGCAGCTATGAACATGGGTGCAAATATATTACTGTGATATGAAATTTTCAGTTCTTTGGGGAAAATACCCACGAAGAGAATAGCTGGATTGAATGGGGCTTCCAATCCTAGTCTTCTGAGAATTCTCCATATGCATTTCCACAATGGTTGCACCAGTCTACATTCCCACCAACAGTGGAGCAGTGTTCCTTTCTCCCACAACCTCGCCCATATTTGTTATCAGTTGATTTCTTGATGGCAGCTATTCTTTCCGGAGTAAGGTGGAATCTCAATGCTGTTTTAATTTGCATTTCTCCAATGACCAGTGATGGCGAACATTTCTTCATGTATTTATTTGCCATTTGTATATCTTTCTCTGAGAACTGTGGGTTCATCTCAGATGCCCATTTTTGGAAAGGGTTTTTGAATTTGGGGGAGTTGATGTTTTTCAATTCTTTATATATTCTGGACACAAGTCCTTTGTCTGAGGGGTTGTTAGTTAAAATTCTTTCCCATTCTGTTGGTTTCCTTTTCACTCTGTTGGTGATTTCCTTTGAAGTGCAGAAACTTTTCAATAATGTGAGATCCCATTTGTTGATTCTTTGAAGTGTTTCCCGTTCAGTTTGTGTTTTGTTCATGAATTGTCTGCCTACCCCTATGTCTCCAAGACTACTACCTACCTTGTCTTCCAGTAGATATAGTGTTTCTGTTGCAATATTGAGGTCTTTGATCCATTTAGACTTTAGTTTTGTGCATGGTGATATGCATGGATCTAATTTCAGTCTTCAGCATGTAGAGAGCCAATTTTTCCAACACCATTTATTAAAGAGACTATCCTTCTTCCAGTGGACATATTTACCCCTTTGTCAAATATCAGGTGACTGAGTGTCTTCGTAGTTGTGCTTGCATTATCAAATCTGTTCCATTGATCCTCAGGTCTATTTCTTTGCCAGTGCCAAGCTGATTTTATCACTTTGGCTTTATAGTACTGTTTCAAGTCAGGAATTGAGATGCCTCCTGCCTTGCTTTTGTTGCCTAGAATTGCCTTTGCTATTCTAGGTTTCTTCTGTTTCCAAAGGAATTTTAGGAGTGTTTTCTCTAGACCTGTGAGGTATGTCAATGGTATTTTGATTGGGATTGCATTAAATCTGTATAACAGTTTTGGGAGTATGGCCATTTTCACAATGTTGGTTCTTCCTAACCAAGAGCAAGAAATGTCCTTCCATTTTCTAATATCCTCTTCAATCTCCTTTTTCAGTGCAGTATAAATTTCAGCATATAGTTCTTTTTACATTTTTAGTTAGGTTGATTCCTAACTATATCATTTATTTACATGTTGTTGTAAAGGGTGATAGTTCCATAATTTCTCTCTCAGTGAGTTCTTTGTTTGTGTACAGAAACGGTATTGATTTTTGAGCATTTACTTTGTATCCAGCTACACTTCTGAACTTGTTTATTACCTTTAGTAGTCTTTTAATGGAGTTTTTGGGTCTTCTATATAGAGTATCATGTCATCTGCAAATAGTGATAATTTAACTTCTTCCTTTCCTATCTTTACTCCTTTTATTTCTCTCTCTTGTCTGATTGCACTGTCTAGTGTTTCCAGAACTATATTGAAAAGGAGTGGTGAGAATGGACATCCTTGTCTTTCTCCTGATTTTGAAGTGAAAGCTTTCAGTTTTTGGCAATCTAATATAATGTTGGCTGTTGGTTTGTCATAGATGGCCTTTATAAGGTTGAGGTAGATGCTGTGTATTCCTAGTTTGTGAAGGGTTTTTATCATGAACATGTGTTGGACTTTGTCAAAAGCTTTTTCTGCATCTATTGAGATGACCATGTGGTTTTTATTTTTGGGTCTGTTGATGTGGTGTATTACATTTATTGATTTGCGTATGTTAAACCATCCCTGCATTCCTGCAATGAAACCCACTTGGTCATTATGTATAATCTTCTTGATGATTTACTGCATTCTATTTGCCAGTATTTTGTTGAGAATCTGCATCAATGTTCATTAGTGAGATTGGCCTATAGTTCTCTCTTTTGGTTGGATCTTTCTCTGGTTTTGGTATCAGAGTAATACTTGCCTCCAGGAATGATTTAGGGAGGATTGCTTTTTTCTCAATTTCACTGAAGAGTTTAAGGAGTACTGACATCAAATCTTCTCTAAATTTCTTGTAGAATTCAGCTGTGAATTCATCAGGACCTGGACTTTTCTTTGCTGGTAAGTTTTTAATTACATTTTCAATTTCAATAGCTGATATTGGGTTGTTCAAAATTGCTATATCTTCTTGGTTGAGCTTTGTTAGTTCTTCTAGAAATCTGCCAATTTCCTCTGTTTTCTACTATATGTGAGTATAGATTTTCAAAGTAGGTATGCATGATCTTTTGAATTTCCATGGGATCTGTAGTAATTTCTCCCTTTTCAGCTCTTATTGCATGAATTTGGGTTTTTTTCTTTCTTTGTCTTGATAAGGTTAGCTAGGGGATTGTCAATTTTGTTTATTCTCTCAAAAAACAGCTTTTTGATTCATTAATTCTTGGTATTGTTTTTTTAGTTTCAATTGCTTTGATTTCTGCTCTAATCTTTACAATTTCCTCTCTCCTATAAGCTTTGGGTTTCACTTGCTCTTCTTTTTCTAGAAGCTTGAGATGGAGCATTAGGCTGTTTATTTGTGCTTGTTCTGTTTTTTTGATATGAAAATCTATTGCTATATATTTCTTTCTTAAGATTGCTTTCATTGCATCCCACAGATTACAGGATGTTGTTTATATATTTTCAGTGAATTGTAGCTATTGCTTTATTTCTTCTTTAATTTCATCTGTAGCCCACTGGTTGTTCAAAAGGTTGTTATTTAATTTCCATGTATTTATGCAGTTTTACAATTTCTTTTGCCATTAATTTCCAATTTCAGTGCACTATGGTAAGACATTATGCATGGTATGATTTCAATACCTTTGCATGTACTTAAGAATGTTTTATGGGATAATATATGGTCTATTTTGGAGAATGTCCCATGTGCAGCTAAGAAGAATGTGTATTCTGATGTGGTTGGGTGGAACACTGTGTAAACATCTACTAAGTCCAATTGCTCACAGGCATGATTCCATTAGTATGAGTCTTATATAGTTGGGTTCTCCTGTATTTGGTGCATATATATTTATAATTGTTAGTTTTTCCTCTTGAATTTTTGACTACCAAGTATGTAGTGACCTTCTCTATCTCTTTGAATCATTTTAGGTATGAAGGTCATGTTGTCTGCAAATAGGATAGCTACCCCTGCTCTTTTCTGGGTTCCTGTTGCATGGAATACTCTTTTCCATTCTTTGACTTTTAATCTATGAGTTTCCTTTTGGGTCAGATATGTTTCTTGTATACAACATATTGTGGGATCCTGTTTCTTGATCCATTCTGTCAATCCATTTCTTTTAATAGGTGAATTGAGGCCATTTATATTTATGGACAGCACTGATATGTACTGGCTCAACTTTGCCATGTTATGTTTCAGTTGTTTCTTTTTGCTTTTCCTCTTACTTAATTGCTTATCCTACCTGGTGGTTTCTTTCTGTTGTTGTTTTGAGGATTGTGGTCATTTTTATCTCTGTGTAGTATGTCTTTCAGTACTCTTTCTAGGGTTGGTTTGATGGACATGAATTTCTTCAGTTGTTCTTTGTCATGGAAGTATCTTGTTTCTCCATTAAATTTAAATTAAAGTTTTGCTGGGTACATCAGTCTGGATTGAAGGTTGTTTTCTTTTAGGGCTTGAAATACCTCACTCCAAGCTCTTCTTGACTTGAGGGCTTGTGCTGAAAAGTCTGCCATGATTCTAATGGGCTTTCCCTGATAGGTGAGTTGTGTCTTTTCTCTAACAGCTTTTAATATTCTGTTTTTATGCTGTATGTCTGAGATCTTAACTATTATGTGTCTGGGTGGGGATTTATGTTGATTGTGACTGTTTGGTGTTCTATATGCCTCACTTATCTGCATATCAGATTCTTTCCCCATGTTTGGGAAATTTTCTGCTATTATTTCTGTAAATACTTTACATATGTCATTTGCCAGGACTCCTGTATCTTCACTAATGGTTATTTTTTCTTTAATTTCCTCTGTGACACACTGATCATTCAGGAGGGTATTATTTAGTTTCCATCTGTTTATGAAGTTTTGTTATTTCTTTTGTCACATTTTCCAATTTCATGGCACTATGGTCAGATAATATGCATAGAAAAATTTCAATTCTTTTGCAATTACTAGTATATGGTCTATTTTAGTGAATGTCTGGGGTAAGCTGCCCAGAACCTTCACTGTGGGCCCACCCTGCCACCAGGTGAATTATTACAGCCAGTACATATCAGTGCTGTCCATAAATATAAATGGTCTCAATTCACCTATTAAAATTCTTATATTGTTGCTCTTGGCATCATCGTGAAGCTTCTGGATTGTCATTTCATGCTGCTGTGTTATTTTTAAAAGTTCTGTCCTTTCCTGATCACTAAATGTATCCTGTCCTCAAGGTCTGAAGTCCTATCCTCAGCTTCCTTTAGGCAGTTTTGCATGCTTTCAATAGAATTTTTGGTTTCTTGGATGTCTCTTTGAGTTTGTTTCATGAATTCTGCTTGTTTTCTATATTGTTCATTCAAAGTTTCAGTCAGCTTCCCATGCTCATATACTTTTTTCTCTAGTTCTTCTTTAGCTGCATTCAACAACTCCTTTACTAAAGTTGTTATTTCTATCTTTACATGGGAGAGTACTTCTAATTTGATTTGCTCTATAGCCTGATGCAGTTGTTTGTTTATTTCACTGGCTATCTTTTCAGAGTCTCCTGGTGTGTTACTTTTGGGATGCTCTATTTCATTGTCTCCTATACTTGCTTCTAGTGAACTATATGTTTGAGACTGCATTTTGCTTTTTCATTTTGTCATTTTCACTCTGCCTGATGTTTTCTAAGTGTAGGAAGGGATCACACACACTCTTTTCAGACATGCCAAAGTCTTACAGTTAGTTGGAGGGGGTTTTACTACTGGCCCTATTTATCCCCTGTACACCTCTATTTTAGGGGTATTCTCACCACACTTATACAGTTAATCCACTGTAGCCAAAGGTTCACCACCTGGGAGCAAAGTTCTAAATTTTTTCACACTAACTGGAGCCTGCTGAGATCTTCTGATGTTCCAGGTGGGAGGGCGGGCCCAGATGAAGCAGTCCAGGGCAGTTTTAAGTCTTGGGAGGGCCTCCTCAAAGGTCCCAGTGGCAGGGCAGCCCATGGTGGAGGTTCTGGGCAGCCTACGCTTGAGGCAGGCTTCTGCTAAGTTCCTGGTGGCAGGGCAGGCTCACAGCAGAAGTTCCAGGCATCTTACACCTGATGCAATCTTCTGCTAACTTCCCAGTGGCAGGGTGGCCCACAGTGGAGGTTCTGGGCAGCCTAACCCTGATGCAGGTTTCCACTAAGTTTCTGGTGGCAGGGTGGGCCCACAGTGAAGGTTCTGGGCAGCTTGCCCCTGACATTCACTAAAATAGACCATATACTAGTAATTGCAAAAGAATTGAAATTTTTCTATGCATATTATCTGACCATAGTGCCATGAAATTGGGAAATGTGACAAAAGAAATAACAAAACTTCATAAACAGATGGAAACTAAATAACACCCTCCTGAATGATCAGTGTGTCACAGAGGAAATTAAAGAAAAAATAACCAATATCTACAAGCCAAAAAAATGCAAATACAACTTACTGAAACCTGTGAGATTTAATGGAGGTAGTCATTAGAGACAATTTTTTGGGGTGAATTCTCCTATGAAGAAAACAGAACAAACACAAGTAAATAACCTGCCACACTTAAAATATCTAGAAAAACCACAAATCAAGCTCAAAGTCCAAAGAAGCAAGGAAATTATATAGATAAGAGCAGAAATTAATGCAACTGAGACTAAGAAAACAATACAAAGGATTAATGAATCTAATGGTTGTTCCTTTCAAAGAATAAATAAAATTGATGAACTCCTAGCAAATCTTATCAAAAAGGAAAGAAAAAACAAATTCACACAATAAGGAATAAAAATGGTGAAATCATTACAGACCCTGTGGAAATACAGATCATCAGTACCTACTTCAAAAACCTTTACTCTCATAAGTTCAATAACACAGAAGTAATGGACAGATTCTTAGAAACATATGAATTAACCAAAGCTGGATCAAGAAGATGTCAAACTGCTTAATAACTCAATTTAAGTTAATGAAATTGAAATTGTAATGAAAGTCTTACCAATAAAGAAAAGCTAAGGTCCTGGTGGATTCACTGCTAAATTCTACAAGGTAGGAAGATTTTATGCCCACACTCCTCAAACTCTTCCATGAAATTGAAAGGGAAGCCATTCTCCCTAACTCATTTCTGAAAGCAAATATTACAATAATACCAAAAAAGAGGAAGATCCAACCAGTACAGACAACTACAGGCCAATCTCCCTATTGAACATAGTTGCAAAATTCCTAAGTAAAATATTCACAAACATAATGCAGCAAATCATCAAGATTATACAGCACAACCAATAGGGATTCATTTTAGGAATGCAGGGATGGTTCAGCATATGTAAATCAATAAAAGTAACACACCATATCAATAGAGCTGAAGACAAGAATCATATGATCATCTCAATAGATACAGAAAAAGCTCTTGATAAAGTCGAATACTTATTCATGATAAGAACCCTATAGAAAATTGAAGTAGATACCTTTATCTCAATCTGATAAAAGCCATCTATTACAAACCAACAGCCAGCATCATATTAAATGGTCAAAAGCTGAAAACTTTCACTCTAAAATGTGAAACAAGTGTTATCCATTATCACCACTCCTATTCAGTACAGTGCTGGAAACATTAGCCACAGAAATTTGACAACAGAAAGAAATAAAAGGAATAAAGATAGGAAAGGAAGTTAAATTATCAATATTTGCAAATGACATGATTCTCTACACAGAAGACCAGCAATACTCCATGGAAAGAGTTCTAGATGCAATAACCAAATTCAGAAATGTAGGTAGATACAAGATCAACACTCACAAATCAATAGCATTCCTGTACAGAAACAATAAACTCAATGAGAGAGAAATAAGAGAAACCACACCCTTCACAGTAGCATCCAAAAAATGAAATACTTAGGAATCAATCTAAGAAAGTATGTAAAAGATCTATTCAGTGAAAATTACAGTACTCTGAAAAAAGAAATTGAGGAGGACCTCAGAAAATGGAAAGACATTCCATGTTCATGAATAGGAAGAACAAACATTGTGAAAATGGCCATTCTCCCAAAATTCTTATGCAAATTTAATGCAATTCCAATCAAAATATCATTTTTATAACTCACAGATATAGAGAAATCATTCCTAAAATTCATCTGGAGCCAGAATAGACTTAGAATAGCAAGTCAATTCTGGGGAACAAAGGCAGGGCAAGAGGCATCATAATCCCTGACTTGAAGTTATATTACAAAGCTACTGTGATAAAATCAGCACAGTACTGGAATAAAAACAGACCTAGACATCAGTGGAATATATCAGAATATACAGCCACAAATGCAAACACACTCAGCTAAATCATCTTTAATAAAGGTCCCAAACATGTTCACTGGAAGAAAGATAACCTCTTTAATAAGTAGTGCTGAAAAAACTGACTTTCCATATGCTAAAAATTAAAACTAGACCCATGTCTATCACCATGCACTAAACTAAAGCAAAAATGAACCAAAGATCTAAATATTTGTTTTATTCTCTCTAGAAAAACAAAAAAGGAAAAGACTGATTTTTTTTTAAAAGAGAATAAAACAAAACAAAACAGAACAGATTAAAGCAGATCAGAACAGAATGATGCAAACAACATAAGACTTCAAAATAAGACAGGAAATCATCAGTGGCTACCATAATGTTTCTTATTTTTTTTGAAATAAACAAAACAAAACAGATGAGATCAGGTGCATTCAGGGTCATATGGCCATAAACAAAACAAAACAAAACAAAATAGAATACAATCAATCAAAACAAAAGAATGAAAGCAGTACAGGATTTCAAAACAAGATAACAGGAAATGAACAATTGCTACTATAATGTCTCATGTTCTTCAAAATAGCCATCCATTCTATCACACATAATAAAATCAAACAAAGCAAAACAAGATACAACCAATGAAAAGAAAAGAATAAAAACATTATAAGTCTTCAAAACAAGATGATAAGAAATCAACAATGGCTACCATGTCTCATTTTCTTCAAAATAGCTGTTCATACCATCACACATAATAAAATAAAAAACAAAACAAAACAGAATAAAGCCAGTTAAACAAAAGAATGAAAAGCATCATAGAACTTCAAGATAATAGGAAACCAACAATTGTTAAACCAATACTTCCCATTATCTTCAAAATAGCCTAATATACCATCAGACATAGTAAAATCTAACAAAATAAGACAGAACAAAACCAAACTTAGCAAAATTATGAAAATTAAACAAGAGTTCAAGACAAGATAATAAGAAATTAACAGTGGTTCCCTCCTTCTCCTCCTAGATATTTCCTCCCTATCACTTTCATAATATCTGTTGTGCTTTTTGGATCCCACTAAGTATTTCTGGTTTTGTTTTGTTTTTATGCTTAGGTTCACCTGTGTAAGTTCAAACTATTTCACCATGAACATGATCTTCAGTTGCATCCATTTACCTACAACAGCCTGGAAATTATCCTATTTTATAACTGGGTAGCTTCTCATTGTATGAAAATACCATATCATTCTTATCCATTCTATAGTTGATTGGCAAGTTATCCTTGCTTTTTTTCTGGTTTCCTGCCATGTGGAACAATTATTTTCTCTCATTTGATTTTAAGTATGTGAATTTCCCTTCCAGTTAAATTTTTTTCTTGTATATAGTACATTGATAGATTTTGTTTCTTGATCCACTCTCCCTGTGTTTCTTTTTATTGCTGAATTGAGTCCATCTTACATTAATGGTTGCAACCAGCATACATTGATTCACCTCTGCCATGCTATCCTCCTGCTGTTGGCTCTTCATTTTTCCCCTTCATTCAGTTGCCTGTCCTATTTGGCAATCCTCCTCTGCTGCTGTTCCTAGAACCATGGTCTTCTTTATCTCTCTCTAGAATATCCTTAAGCACTCTCTGTAGGGTTGATTTGGTGATGATGAATTCCTTCTGTGGTCCTTTGTCATGAAAGTATCTTATTTTTCCATCAATTTTGAAAGAGTTTTACAGGGTACATCAATCTGGGCTGGAACTTTTTTTTTCATGGTTTGAAATGCCTCACTCCAAGCTCTTCTTGACTTGATGGTTTGTGTTGTCAAGTCTACTGTGATTCTGATCAATTTTCCTTTTTAGGTGATCTGTTTCTTTTCTCTAACAGCTTTTAATATTCTATTCTTGTGCTGAATTTCAGGAATCTTGATTATTATATGTCTGGCTGTAGTTATATTTTGATTATGGCTAGTTAGAGTTCTATATATGTTGCTTATCTGTATGCCAGATAAAAGGCTGATATATTAAGGATTGTAACAACTTAATTAAATTCTAAAAATGCATTCATACATATCATGAAAGATTTTTTTAAAAACTTACAAAAATTAGATATTGGAAGGATTTAGAAAATTTGAGAAATATGATTATAATTTTCAAATTAAAAAGTAAAATTGAAAAGCCAACCTAATCATAAGGTACTGAAAATTCTAAAATTTTGGTACTTTTTGAGACTGTGTCAGAACAAAATGTTTAGAAGTTTATTCGCTGATGAAAATAGAATAAGGAGAAAATTTAAGTACATTTTTCAAATTCTTCTTTATTTGTCAAATAATGTTCCATTAAGCTAAATTTGGGAATGTTTCTATTTAAATGTCTTAAGAGTCAAGAATGTGTATTTTGAAAAGAATTTATTTTGCCAAAAATCACTAATAGTAAAATCTGGGCTTTAAAAGTTTAATATTTCATGGCAAGTGGAGTTATTTTCTGGGATGTTTTTATAAAAGTTAAAAGTATTTGTATGAAAATCAGTATGATAAAAATCCCCAATCTCTTAATAGACATATATTTAAGTGTTTCCTATAGATGAAAGACTATTAAGCCACCTTTTCTTCACTGGTGGTGAACACTAAACAAAGTAAATCCTTTTTAGTTGGAAGGCTATTGTCATTCCCCTCCCCCATGAGACTATTTGTCTTCAGTTTTTATCTTGGGATTATGACAGCACTTAATATGGCAGGCACTGCATATTCAAAAATATGACCTCGACGTTACGTTTTTCACTAAAAATGTGAAGCTCATTCTTCCTCTTTTTCGCCCTCTTTTCTAACTGCTTTCATTGTCTTCATCTTTTCCTTAACTTCTTTTAGTTTTGCTACAAAAATATATGAAGCTATTTTTTCCAAAATGATAATCATATTTTTATTTGTTGTCTTTCAAGTGATTCAATACAAACCTTGTTAATGGTCACTAACTCTTCATATGGTGTCTCTGCTACACAAGCCTAATAAACAAGTAATCACATTTTGGTGGTTTTATTTTATTTTATTTTATTTTTGGTACCAAGGATTGAACTTGTGACCTCACACTTGCCAGGCAGATACTTGTGCTGCTATGCCAAATTCCTGGCCCTAGCGGTTTTAACTTTAAATCACCTTAAATTCAGGTGTGCCAAATATTTAAAAGTTTATATGAACTATTAAATAAACAAATTAAAATACAACAAACCATTTTATGCACTTACATGAATAACAAATGTGATAGAGAGTGATTAATATGTGCTTTGAAGATCTAGAGTAATTAAATCAATAAGTTAAAGGGCTGGAGATTTAGCTCAGTGGTGCAAATGCCTTCCTGGCAAACATGAGGTTATGAGTTCGCTCTCTGGTACCAAAAAAAAAAGTTTCTTACATCAATAAATTATTGCAACTTAGCAGAATGGAGACACTGTAAAAAAGAATACACAAAACACAAAAGCAAACAGACAAGGAAATACCCATAAACTAGAGAATGTCCATTAAGCAAATAGACATAATACAGTTTTGGAGTCACTGTTGACTTTGCATAAAGTATTGTGATGCCTTGTTGATAGTTCAGTAAGTTTTGTTTATGATAATTTTTCCTTGGTTGGGTTGAAAAGGTGAAGCAGTTTTCAGCTCATAGTTAAGCACTTTTTATGGATGAATTTCAATTTCCAAAAGCGACAAGGGTACACTAATGTTAGGAGTTCAGCATATATATACATATTCTCAATAGAAACTTTCTATTTATAAGACTCAAGAAAATGTTTCAGATTATTAAATTTTTTTGCTTTTATGAGTAAGGTAATAGTACATATATTTCCCTTTTGTCTGTCTTATTTTTAGAAGAAAACAAATCAAAGACACTGACTCCTCTCTTTTCTTTTTACCAGTCTCTATCATTTTGTTCCTAAGTTTTGAGTTTGAGGACATGGTGAAAACCAATTTAGTTTTTAAACAAAAATTAGGAATTTTACTTTAATAGGAATCTTAATGCAAAATTTGACTGCTGCTGTGGTCATTGTATTCAATTGACAGGACTCTGCTCTGAGACTCACTCTTTAAATTTTCTCTAGGATTAAAAAGATGGAAAATTTTGTGGTTAATATCTGGTCTAAGAAGAAACATTAGCTTTCTCCAAATGCAAATGAACCCAGACCTGTGACAATTTTCCTCTAGACATAGAAGATTTAGGACAAGGGAAAAGATATCTCTTTTTACATTTTGCTGCACATTCAATGAATGTGACTAGTTTTAAAATTTTAAGTGCCTGATATTAATCAGGGTCTAGTTCATCAGAATCATGCAAAAGACTTGGGAAATTGAAATAGGCTATCAGTTATTGGAATTAGCCTACAAAAATTATACCATGTTGGTAATTTATTGTGTATATATTCTTTTCAAGGAAAGAAATATACTGTGTGTATATTCTTTAAGAAGAGGAAATAATAGGATTGAAAAGATAATGGACTTAGAGTAACAGAAAATGGGATTTTCCCTTATCATTATGAATTAATGATGTGGTAGTGGTCAACTCACTGGGGCAATATTAAAAATTTAATAAAAAATGAGACAATCAAAAATGCTTTCAGGATTCTGCATTTTTAAGTCTCTAAATTGATTTTGGTAGGCTTGACAGGGACTTGAGCTGCAAACATTCCTCCAATTTCATAAGGAAATGTGATAAACCATCTTACAAACTTTGGATGAATTACATCTCAGTTACTCTTCTGGTAGCACTAGGGTTTCAACCCAGGGCCTTCATAGTTAGCTACACCTTCAATCCCTTTTTATTTGTTTTTATTTTGAGACAGAGTCTCATTAAATTGCTAATTCGCCTAAGATAGATTTGAACTTGTGATTCTCCTGCCTCAGCCTTCCAGAGTGCTGGTATTATAAGTGTGTTCCACCATGTCTTGTTAACTTTAAATAAGGTTTTTCTGTGAACTCCATTCCCCAACAGGAAGGAAGATGGAATTCTCATCTGCAGTCTAATGAAGTGGACTTTCATGAAGTATTTCTTAGAGAGGTTGGTATATGGCTATTGCTTTTTAGGAAGAGTTGTAACAGTATTGACCTCCATTTGGAAAATGTAGAGCAGATAGGTAATCATGCTACTTGTATGAGTGGAAGATCTAAGAAGTATCTTGAAATGGGTCTGTTCTTCCATGGTTTATAAGTGCTTCTAAAGATCCATGTTTGAGCCAAGACAGAGAGAGAAAGAGCAAGATGCTAGTCTCAAGGTATTTTGACTTTCATCTAACAGTATCACCTAAATGGGAGCAGGACTCCACCAGTAAAAATCAAAGGCAAGATGGATGAGAAATGGCTACCTTAAGAAAAGACATTGTCAATGTACTAGAAATTATGATAGAAGGAGAATTCAAGGGTTTCCAGAGTGCATATGGAAAAAATCCACAGAAAAACCAGTCATATTTATACAATATATTGCTGAAGAACAGATAGGTCACAATCCAGGACACCCAGCACTAGTTACCTGCAAGAAGTTAGGGTCTAACATGAACACATATGGCAAACATTGCATTCCTTATACAACATTGCTTTCAGTCTTTCTTTTTGCTCATCCTTACTTCCCTGAAATTGTTTCTTTGAAAAATGTTAACCCTTAATATTTGGGCTCTGTTTCTATGGAACCTGACATAAAACAATTTGCTAAATTGGGCACAGTGGCATATATCTGTAATCTTAGCTTCTCACAAGGTTCAACCTATAGTAAGTTTGAGCCCAACTCTACTTAGCAAGAGCCTGTCTCAGTTAAAAAAATAAAATAAAAAGACAGATGATGTAGCTCACTGTGAAGATCCTGGGCTCAATCCCCAGTATGCAAAAACCAAAATGAAACAAAACCAAATACCTCACACTTACACACAGAGGCAAAGCAACAACAATAGCAACAAATACATACTTACCTCAAAAATCACTGAGATGATGTTCAGAAATATGTGACACTAAATAAATGCAACTTCTTTTTCTTGTCTCTTCCTCTTTCATTGCATCAGCTAAAAAATAATTTACAGTTCTATTTCTTTTCTCCACTACCCTTTTAGCAAAGAAGTATGGGATGATATGCATAGTGGCTATAAACCATCTTTTAAGACTTTTTTTATAACAGCAGAAAAAGAGGAGTTTATCTTTACAAATAGATAATGTACAAAATGTTCCATAATTTCTTGGGATAATTATATGACTACAGTTAAACCTCTGAAGTACATCAGAAAGTTGATTAGGTTGGCAAAATGCTGGCAGGGAAGGTGATACACTCCATTTCATCCATGTACTCTGTGTAAAAATACTGAGCTTGGTAACACTTCTGCCAACCCAAGATTACCTCAAAACAGTTCCCTCGACAATAGACAATGACATTCAGTTTCAGTAATCATTTTTTATTTTCAAAGGAGAGGATTTGTTTATGTTCATTTTGTAGCAGTTTGATAATTATAGTCTAAAAAATGCTTGTACTTTTTTTTACCCCTAAAATACAATAAGACTCCCAGACTTTTGGGATTATTACATCTTCTTGCTATTCAGTTCCATAATCATTTTCATTTTTCTTTAGACTCCTGTGAACTAAAATTACTTTTAAAACTCATTTTTGCTAATTCTCTTGAATAAGTTACCTCATTAAAAAAAGTTTTCAAATTAGAATTAAAAGCGGTGATCTTAATCTGTATAGTTAAAACATCTTTTCATCTTTTTTTCTCTGACAGAAAGTCATTTTCTTTTTAAAATTTTAATGCTAAATTCTAGTTTTATTCTACTTTGGTTATTCTATGAGAATGTATTTCTTTTAGAATAAACTTTTAATTTTCAAAAAAATTCAGATTTAAAAAAGAGAACTGGCAAGTAGAACTTAGACTACTAGAGAAGAAGAAGGGGTTAAGGAGAAAGAGGATAGATGAGTAAGAAAGGTGGATAGCTGGCAAGCTGTGGCTGCCCCAGGGAGAGAACTAACAGCATTTCCTGAGATCCATGCCATGTTGGAACTTGGGATGCTGGGAAAGCAATCAGCCAGCTTGCCACTCTGGTAAGTGGCTGTGGCCTGGCAGGCTGTGGGCACCCCAGTGTGAGAACAATCAGTGTTTCCTGAGATTCATGCCATATTGGAACTTGAGATGCTGGGAAAACAAGCAGCCAGCTCACCACTCTGGTAAGTGCATGTGAGCCTACCGGAGGGTGGGATAAAAATCAAACACTCATCTCATCCCCCATCCCCTCCTATGAGCAAGTAAGAGCCAGAGATCTGAGCATCTCTTGTGAGTTTGACTATATACAATATAGCAAAAGAGGGGGATTTCCTTCTGCCATCTCTTTGTAGGCAAATATTTTTATCACTGTTTTGCTCTGTTCTGATTAATTGTATTCCTCTATTCAATATTCTGTTTTTATAAGCTTGGTATTTTCTTTGATTTTTCTGTACCTGATTGAAGGAACAACTATTGTGAAGAAAATGAGAT
>PVLA01003892.1:0-194849 GCA_004027455.1 Hydrochoerus hydrochaeris
GAAGAAGAAGAAGAAGAAGAAGAAGAAGAAGAAGAAGAAGAAGAAGAAGAAGAAGAAAAGGAGGAGGAGGAGAAGGAGGAAGAAGAGGAGGAGGAGAATGAGGAGAAGGAGGAGGAAGAAAAATAGGAAAAAGAAGAGGAAGAGAAGGAGGAAGGCGAGAAGGAAGAGGATGGGGAGGATGAGAAAGAGGAAAAGGAAAGAAAAGAAAAGAAACCTCACACATTCAAGGGCAGCTTCTGGCTTGCTCTTTTTTGGAATAACACAATCGATTCTTAAAACTTCTTTCTATTTGTGTGAGGTACCAATATGCTTGAGTGAAGATTATAGTTTAAACTGCAGTGAAAATAAATGAGTTAGTTTGCCCTTACATTTCTGGTCAATACCCAGTCTATGGACACAGGCTTTTTATGGAAAATCCTGCTTTTCTCTTGTTATCTCCAGATTCAGCTATATGCTCAGAAATAAGACAATAAAGAGCTGTCTTGGAGGCAAATGGAAATAGAAAAAAAAAACTACTAATCTTTAGTTTTTTTAACTTAAACTTCTGAATAAATTTCAAGGTTATCCCCAATTATCATGATCCAGTTTTTTTTTTTCAGTCCACCATGACCTCTGTCTCCTCGTCAAGCAAAGTGTTTGCACCTAAGGTTCAGAAGGCTTTTTCATTGCCAGTATCTGCTATTGTAGAAAAATCATAGACTAGTGAGAAAGGAGTTGGAAATGTTTCTTTAGTACTCAATGCTAGTGTATTTTCTGTTGCTCTTTTCTTACATCTTTTCACATGGTGGGGACAGACAGAAATAAAGAACTCAGTTCTACACCATGGGGGCAACCAGCCTAAGATCACCTAAAAGCCACCATGCCTGAACAGTTCATATCCCAAACCCTGGCACATATGGCTTTACTCTCAGTCTTGTTCTCACAGCAGACATTATTAATCAACCACAGCCTTGTTTTCCAATGAGTACAGATTGAGCCTCTGATCCTCTTCTACAGAGCTCTGCAGGCAACTCCTCCCAGTAAGGTTTATAATTCTCCTGCCAGGTTTAACTTAATCACTTTCCTCTTCTGTGATGCTCACATTAGAGAAAATTAAGCTATAGTGGAAAAGATCTTGAATGGAAAGTTGGAAATGTGCAGATCTCTGCTTCTACTCTGCCTTGCCCTCTTTGAATTTCAGTTTCCTAATCTAGAACATGTAGTTTGATCAGATGTCAGTCATGACCCAAAAACCCACAGTAATTCCAAGAGAGCATTGAACCCATAGCAATTGAAATGAGTTTAAATATTAAATGAATGACAGGGTAACTCGTTTTCTGAAGTAGAGAAATGAAAACAAGATACATTATGGTAACCACTGCTGATTTCCTGTTGTCTTGTTTTGCAGTCCTGTGTTACTTGCATTGTTCTGTTCTGATTTGCTTTGTTCTGTTTTGTTTTGTTCCCTTTAAAATAAAAAAAATAATTAAACATGCTACTGTGATGAATGAAATACAAATCTATGTAAAATGATTATTAAACATAGAGTATTTTTGCCACTATAAATTTCTTGATCAACAGATACAAACAATAATAATTTATTACTTCAGTCTCAACATACTTATCTGATAATAAAAAAGAGCCATCTCAAAGAGATTTTTGAAAAGATCAAATGAGATACTGCAGGAAAGAATTGGTTCAGTGTCTATCCAATCAGTGGTAAGTGACCTATGACATGTGAAAGGAGCAGAGGGGCTTCCCGGGTGATAGGAAGAGGTGGAAGGTGACACTGGACTTGGCACAAACTCTGCTTTTACCCTTAGATAAAAGACCACTCTCTTCAATGTTAACATTTAGATAGTTTGGGGACACAGTTTGAAATCGTTGCAAGACCTGGGGTAATGACATCGCAAAAACTCATGATTTTTCTAACTCTACCAGGGCTCTAACTTCTCGGCCCTACAGGTCACTCCATTTTTCGTTATTCTTCATATTCTTGGATGGCTAAAATAAAATTTTAATCTAATTCTATGGAAGTTGTGAACTTGCATCTTTCTTCTAAACCTTACCCCATTTAAAGGAAGCAGAGAGACTCATGCTTTACTGTTAGAGAGAGTTCCTACATTTTAAAAGGTTGGGAACCACTGGGGAAAGAGGTTTCTTTCTATTCCTAAAACTTTTATAGTTAAAATTGCCTTTACATAAAAGGCAATTTTAAAGAAATAGGTCTAGAAATAGAAATACCTAAGTGCTAAACGAGATGGCTCTTTTTAATCTCTTTTATCATCAACTTTCTATGATCAGGAAAAATTGGTGAGCTTACAAAACCAGAGCAGGTAGAGTGTTCTGTTCCCAACACCAGTGAAGCCAGCACCTAGCGGTTTCTTTAGCCTAGGATTCTAGGAATGATCTTTTGTCTTTTCATTCTCTTCTTGTGGTCAAGTCCAAACCATCAGTCAGTTATCCACGCTCCTAAAGCACTTCTAAAAACTGTCCTCCTTCCGATTCAGGTTCCCACCCTACACTCCATCACCACCACTCACCTCTCCAGGTCACTTTCCCAGGTGCAGAGTAAGCTTGCACCTTACATCTGGTTCACACCCTCCTTTCTTAAGTCCTCCCAAGATTTTGTGGTGTAGCCCAGAAATTATGCCACCTTTTAGGATCTGACTTCTGCTCTGTCTCATCGACCTAATTTTGTCCTTGCTCCTTTTAATTCCCTGAGTTCCCACCACATTGGCATTCATTTAGTTTCTCAAACATAGCAATTCTCTCGCAGCTCAGGGTTTCTTTGCAGGAAGGTTTTCAGCCTACAGCCATATTTCTTACCAATGTCTACCTACATCCCGTTTCTCAGCAAGACTTCTGATCACTTTCTCTGAAGAAGCGCAGTCTCTGTCCCACAATACTGTATGCTTCCTGAGAAACACTGGCTATTATTTGGAACTGTTTGTTCATTTCCTCCTTACTCATTTGTTTCTGCACATTGAAAGCAGGAACCTTGTCAGGTCTTTTTCACTAAGATATCTCCAGAGTCTAATACAGAGCCAGACACTCAGAAAACCATCAACAATATGTGTTGAATAGACAGAGAAGACAGAGCAACATGACAATTTGTACTGAAAAATTTTCACAATTGTCTGTACATGAATTTTTGATGAGGGTTATCAAAAAACTGCAATCGTGCCTACTGAAGGGCCTCTGATGCTACATTGTCCAGTAGGGTACCTACTGGCTACAGTTCCTTCTATATCAAAAGACGTAGTGACCATCACCAAAGGTTCTATTGGACACTTCTGCTCTATGCCATTAGTTGAGCTGGGCCAACTCCTTCTAGAGGAACCAGTATGATGGCTCCTTAATTGTTCTAACAAGAACAAGTTCTCACCTGAGGTCTTACATGGCTGTCCTCCAACATGGAACTGTTTTATTTCCAGTCCTCTGTCAGCTTGGCTTACTGTGTATAAAAAATGCAATCTACAATGAGAAATGAGGTTCCTGCTGAACTATATGAAAACCAAGAGAAAGTCCTGCCACTCCATTCCAAGGGTTCCTTTTCACTTCAACTACAAAAGCCTGGTGGAAATGCTAATCCTTTATTCCTAGACCATTGCTTAATATTTATCCAGCACCAAAAACTATGCCGAGGACACATGCTGGAGCTCATGCTGCTCTCTGCCTTCTGGGACTTACCACTTAATTAGACAGATGGGGAAAAATCCCTGAGTGAAGTTCCCAATCACATTTATGAATAATAAGCTGGATCACAGCTTCTGGCAGGATGTCACACTGACAAGAGGAAGCAGTGTGTGGCGTGTCTTACTGTGCTGTACAATAAGCCCCTGCCATCTTTACTCTCTGCTGCTACCCAGACTCAACTGCTCAGCCGTCTCTGGTTGGCACTCAGTTTGGGCCTTAGCATCTTGCTGAGACCCTCTTGCCTTAGGATTTGCCACCTGAAGTCCAATTTTCCTTTCTTGTCTGGGGTTGTGAAGACCCCCTTTTATATCCCATAGGGCAGGTCTGATCCAGTTTCAGTTTGCTCACTTTCCCTTGCACTGGAGCGTGTGTCACAACACACACAGAGGCATGTCTGGATACCAATCGCTGACTTTGGAGGAACTGTGGTCTCGTTTTTGTCAGGGGTGGGAGGATGCTGCTATAACCTTGAGGAACTGAGTCTGAGATTCAGCTCGCTGGGCCCTGGGCCACCATTTTATCTGCCTTCTTAAAGCCTTCAAAATGTCTGTCTCCACTCTAAAGAACTCTTTCCGTAGCATCTAGCAGAAGTCATACTCCTTTTCTCCTTTTGACAGCTTTATTGTAATGTAATATATGTACCATAAAATTCATCTGAGTGCACAATTCTGGTTATGTTCAAAGAGTTGGACAACTGTGGCCAAATCTGATTTAAAAAACACTTCTGTCTCTCCAGAGAGAAGATTCAATGCCATTAGCAGTTACTTTTCCCCTGGGACTACTCTTTTATCGCCACAGATTTGCCAGCTTGGTACATTCTACATAGAAGGAATCATACAATACACGTTCTTTTGTGTCTGGCTTCTTTCACTTAGCATGATTTTGAGTTTATCCACATTATACTATGTATCAGTACTGTGTTTGTGTTTCTCACAGTATACTGTTCTATTATATGGATACAGCACATTTTGTGTATCAATTCCCATTCTTTTTATATAAAAATACATATTACTTCAAGGCCCACATTAGAAATCTTATCTTTTATTTATTTGCAGAAAGCTACTTCCTAAATAATATTTTTCTCAAGTTTTGCACCAGAAAACACAAACTCTCTCAGTAACATTTTCACAGAGCTGCACATCCTTCAGGATCACATAAAAGCGAACACATCGATGGTTTGCCCAGTGTTTGACTTTGGGTGGCAAGTATTTCCCTGGAGAGAAATGATCAGGCTAATTGCTGACACAAACAACTGCTATCAATCTCAAGAATGCTAATCTCAATAAATGATTCATTTTAACTTAAAACATTGGGAAAATTGGTCGCAATAAAGTGTTTAGATTTTTAGTGATGGTGTGAAATATGGCACCTTCTCCATACGCAGGCATGCAGTGGGTTTACGACGATGTGGCTTATGTTGAACAAGCTGTGTGTTCTCCATGTCTTTTGCTTCCAGTTTGAACAGGCTGATGTTGCTGGGTTGCTGCGTTGTCCCTCCCACTCCCCAGGGTACCAGATCCTGAAGCACTAGGTAGACTGCTGAGATATCTCCAGAGACCAAGGTTCTGCCTCTATCTATGGTAGCTGCTGATGGGTGGGTACCACCTGAAGTGATCTCTGTCTTTCTCTATACTTCTTTCACCCCAGGCCAGGAGCTGGATCTTTCCTTTTCAATTCCCATTTCCCATAGCTGGAAATAGCTTACCATCCCTCTTAGCTTCTTGATAGATATGCGATTCTAAACTTTTTGAGCAGCTTCACCCCTTTGCCTTCCCTTGGTGCTCTAGAAAGCTGACATCTTTGTATCAGCTACAAATAAAAACCCTAGGCAGAGACACAGCAGACTGGGTCCTGTGATCCTGAACTCATGCTGGTAGGTCTAACACCACAGCTGTTCTTGCAAGCTCTGTTATTTTCTCTCTGGCTTCCTGTGTGTACCTTTCATACTTAAGATCTTTAGGCATTCTCTTGATGATTATCACACTGAGCTGGTTCACTCAGGCTTACTGAGTCCTGGAGACACACATGGTGTGATATGATGTTATCACAGCTATTTAATATTTACCAAGGACACTCAGAATGTTTGGTGGCACTCTGAGTGGCCGTCTTCCCAACCCCTCCTTCTTTCATTGCCACAAAGAACTTGACCCATGGGAGTTAACTTGCTGAGTTTCTGTCATTGCTGACTTGTGTAACCTTGGAGCTCTGTCCCCTGTAGGTGTGCAGGGACTGTCTGAGTGGTGTCAGGCTTCTGATGCTACCATCACGATTATGGATGTGACTTCAAGCACAGGCCTCCTGCCACCCTGAATTAGCTTGAACAGGCACCAACCAGCAGGCCCTGTGGGAATGTCACCAGCCCTGGATTTCTTTTGCTGCTTCTGCCCTTGGTATTTTCAGCCCGAGCTCAGGAATCCGGCTTCCTGCTATTTATGAGAAGTCACATGTCCAGCACCAGCTTCTGTCCCCAGCCACCTTCCTGCTCACAGGTTCTCCCAAGCATTGTTTCTCTGAAGCTCTGGCTGAGTGTCACTGTGACATTCTTTAAAAAAAGTTTGTTGGCCAACTTTCCTGACAACACACAGCAGCCACCTTCTTGCCTCTGACACCAAAGGTGAACCTGGCTCTAATCACGTTCTCAGCTGCTCCACCGCCTCTCCTGTTCAGCGGCTTCTTGCTTTTAACAGCTTGTTTAAGGGTCTTGAATAAGCTGTCGGCCTCCAAAGGATGGACGGTGCTAGAAACAGTGTAGGGAGCTAAAAATAAACACCTTCTGCAGAGAGGGACAGACATGCTGTACAAATAGATTATCTGGCTACTCTCCAGACCTAATTGCACTGGCGGCCTAGTTGTGCCCCATTAGGAGACCTTAAAGCGTTTGCATGGGGAGCTCCAAAATGCACAGGTGCTAGAGAGATTTTTAAAATTGCCCTGCAGCTGGGCAGCGACAGACATAAATCTATTGTTTGTGGAATGGTGTAGGCTGTCCAGCTGGGCTCCTCGTAGGTAGTTACCATCCTGTCATTAGAGCAATGACTAGAGTATGACATGGTAATAAGTCTCCAGGGGTTTCTCCTTTTGATTTAATTAATTAATTTTTGCCTGTGCAAAAGCTAAGGGGCTTTGAAATCAGCAAATGCATTTGGCTGAGCCCAGGAATGGAGTGGTTAGAGAAATAGTTGTAATAACACCAGCAGACATCTCTGGGCATCCCTTGGAACGCAAGGCTGCTTATTCACCATCTCAGCAAGGGCGCTCCTGATGGCTTGCGTCTTTGGTCCCAAAGTACTGTGCAGGAGACATCTTGCTTCTGTCACTTCTGTATCTTGAAGGATTCCTACAAGGTCATTTTTCAGCGAGGAAAATGAGAAGTGGGGGGGCAGTTAAGTGACTCTGAAGGGGGTGCAAAGCAGTGGTGCCTGTAAAGGTGAGACACTTACAGCTGGTTGGATCCGTGTCAGGGGCTGTGCTCGGGTGGTACAGCTATATTTCCGGAGCAGGAAGCCACTGAAGACCAAGCATCAGTCTCCTTTGGAATAGAGTCAGCCGTCACCTTCTCCCTGCTGTTCAGATAGGCCTGGCCAGGGGTCCGGAGACTGGTGACCCAGTTCTCCTTCAAGGGGTCAGAGAAACCTAATTGGGGTTCTAGACTGATGAGGCCACATGTTATTCCAGATTTTTTTAGGCACCTCAGAGCTTATAGGATTCCAGATTCTGATAGGGAATCCTGACGCTAAGGAGGGCTGATAAATTGATTTTTCCATGGCAACAGGAAGTTTCTTACCAACACCCCAAGAAAGTTCTCAGCAATGAAGTTCTAACTAGCAGCAGGAAATACAGGGATTAGAGTCTAACCTAACAGGAGTATGGACTGGGTCTCTAGCCTGCGCCTGACTTCATACTTTTATTGCCATTTCCACCATGAGAATGGATTAACTATAAGGTGCTTTGGATTGTGATAAACATTTTCTCTCTGTGGTGGTGTCAAGTTTGTAAAATATCTAATACTGCAGTTAATTATAATGCTGTCAATTACTTTGACCTTTATAGTTATCTATATTTTTGGAGGCTGACCCTTTTCCCTAACCATTGCACCCAGGCTAGCGATGCTCAAAGCCAGCAGGGTATGGACAGAGTGGGAAACAAAACTAGGAACATCTGAAGAGGTCAGAGACAGTCATCTCTAGCCAGGCACAGGACCAGGAGCTTTTTGTTTTAGTGACTGCTTGTGGAGCTATTATGGTATGCATCACCTCATGTCTAAAGCAAATTGTCCTGGAATCTTAGAAAGGTCTAACAAATGTCTGATCAGAACTTGAAAAGAAAATCAAAATTGAATTTCCCTTCACTGTGTTCACCAGTTTGTCCATGGGGGGGGGGAGGGTATAATACTAGTAATAGGAGAAATAGGGTCTATGTATTCCTCCCAAAATAAGACCTAGCTGGAAAATAAGCAGTCTAAAAATCTAGAGCCCAAAGATGCCAGCCTCAATCAGCTCATCCTCCCTAATCTGCCTTATAGAGCAGCCACCAAGCAAGAGATGGAAAGCAAGGCGAGGACGGGCTGACTGGGGCTGTCACTTCTGCTCTCTAGTTTTCAAGGTTGATTATTTTCAGCCTAGGTCTTATTTTCAAGGGACGAAGGCATACTAGAGGACTTTTTGGAGATTGTCTGTCTTGTTCTTCCAAACAAGCCTATGAAACTGGTATTAATCTTTTTTTAACAGAAGAATAGAATCTTAAAAAGGTTAAAATATCACTTACTGCCACTGCTACTAGTTTTTGGCACTAGATTCCAAAGTGAAGACCTTCTCAGTCTTCTGCTTGGCTTTGTAGGGTGGTTTGGGCTAATTCACTCACCACCTGAAGGAGCAAGTCTCCAAGCCCATGGTCCTTCCTGAACCCTTTCTGAAAAAAACTTACCACAAGGCTCCATGCTGTGCCTATGAGCCACTAGGGTCTGTCCTTTTCTTCCTGGCCACCTACCAGTAAGACAAGGCAGGAACCCTGAAATAGCACCAGACGCTGTGGCAGATCAATCAGAGGGAATGTGGCCCTTGGAAGTGGCAATTTAGGATGCTGGGCTGACTCCCAAAAGGTTTGGTTGTTTCAATGGTTCCACTAAGGAGACATGATTTCATGCTGAGAGCCATGGGGTAGAGAGAGACTGAAGGATTTAAATAGGGAGATAACAGAAGCCCTCATTAGAAAACTCATCTGTAAAATTGGTGAATGAAAGGCAATGAGGGTGACAATGACCAGAGCCACTGAGTTCCCAAATATTTACTGAACGCCAAACGCTTTCATGTATGCTGTTTAATCTTCTCCAAAATTTTATAGGTTAAGCTCTAATACTATTACTACTATTTGATAGACAAAAACTTTAAGTTCTACATAGGAAACTTCTCTACTAAAAATCCCCCAAATGGTGACACAGAAGAGTTCAGTGGGTGTGCTTGTAGATGCTCTGCAACTGGCCGGTAGCAGGGAGCAGGGAGCAGCAGTCCTAGTTTATAAACTGCCCCAATTTCCAAGATATGAACATTCCCATCGTGGTCAATGTTAAGCTCCAGCTGAACAAGGGCAAAGAAAGGGATTACCAAGAAGGAGCTCATTACTGAGCCTCGGGCATTCCTGACGCTGAGTTTCTTCCTTTATTTATCTGTCTGTTCGTTTATTTAGCAGTACCAGGGATTGAACTACTGAACTCAGCGGCCTTTGTACTGAGTTACATTTCCATTCCTTTTATTTTTAGTTTTGAGGCAGGGTTTTGCTAAATCACTAAATTACCTGAGCTGAGCTTGAATTCCTCAGCCTCTCAGAGTGCTGGGATTACAGACCTATGCCACTGTGTCACACTGGATCATTCTTCTTTCACTTGCCTTTTCGTATGGTTCCGCACCAAGTATGTTCCAAGAAAGAGGCTGCACAGGTTCAGATAGCAGAGGCAACACCTGATCTCCTATCACCTGTGACCTGCTTCAAAACACCCAGCTCCCACGGAGCCCAGATGAATCCTGTGCAGGTGTGCCGTCTTAATAATTTGTGAAGCATAGGCCTCTTTCTTCTCTTCTAGTCTGCAACTATTTTTTGGACAAACAAAGCTTGTCTGTTTTATGCATGTTTCAAGTGTATGTATCATTGAGCCATGTAACTGATGATATTAATATTGCTTCCAAAGTGGGAGCCTGAAGGAAGAGGCAATTTCCCCAGGTGTGAGTGGAGCAGAGGAAACCCCTCAGCAGTTAGATTCTCCCCCATGGTCTGCTTTGCATCTCCAAGTTTTCTCCTTTGGATCGTCTTGCTCTGGCCATCTACACACAACAGGAGAACAGCCCATTAGTAGTTACAGGTTTTCCCTTCACCCTTCTGTGGATGTCTGGGACCTTGGCTTCAAGCCTGCCACTCCCTCTGGGTCACAGGTAGTGTGGTTAACGCAGCAGCTGTTCACCCTCCGTTTCCCTCATGCCACATTTCCTTAGTCTCCTAGTTCCAAACGCCACCCAGCTGACAGTGATCAACTTGGTTCACTGTAGGTCCTGATACAATTAGAATGTGGGCTCTCAGCCTTCTTGTGATTGATGACTTCAGTTTTTAAACATAGATTTTGAAAATCATTTAATCAGAAATGCCTTTAAGTAAAATGTAACCTGGGAAAGTAGGGAGTCAAGGGGAGAGTTCACAGGTTTTTGGGTCAGCCAGTCCTGGCATGAGTCCTGGTTCCCTTATTTAATTCCATGTCATTTTAGACCAGCTCCCTAATCTTTCTGGGTCTTGCCTCTTTATCTCTAAACTGGGGATAAAAATGCTGCCCATGTATCTGGATTGTTGTGAGGATCAGATGAATGAGTGTGGTTAAGAGTTTAATATGGGGCTCCCTGCCATGTAATACTAGTACTTATATCAAAATATAGAAGAAAGACATATTTATTTTTGAACCATTAAGATAATGTGTGGTGGATACACAATCTGGAAACCTGAGAGATAAATCCAAGGCCCACAGAAGTCTTTGCTTTGCTGATAGATACTCTCTGAAGGAGAGTATCTACTGACCACCACACCTGTTTCTCAAATGCACATGCTCACACTGCTACAGGTGTCTTTTGTCCAACTAAGAAACGTCATGTTTAGCTTGCAAGTAGTATTTGTATATTTGGTTAGCTTGTTTTTTTAGACTGTACTTTTAAAAAATGTAAACAGAACCTACCTTCCTCATGAGAAGAAATGCAAATTTGAAAGATCTTGCCTGTAATAATAAATCAGAAGATCAAACTCATACCTGATTGAATGTGAGTGTCTTCAGGTAGTGGTCTAAATGAAGAATTTGCATTTTAATGGAAAGATTAATGACTAATACACAAAACCTATATTTAATCACCTTTTCCCACACACACATAATTTATATTTTTACCCAGATCATCCACCTTAAGTCAGCAGTCGAAAATGATAGGTGTAGTATTTTACAAAATAATTTTTAGGCCACCAATCCTGTGTCTCATCTATAAATACTTCTGAGGCTGCTATTTTCACACTGTTTCTTGGGAATGATCTAAATGTTGGTACAGTAATTTGGGTGTAAATCTGTATATGTGAACGTGTGACTCTCACCTCATAGAAATAGCTCAGGCTAAGGGGAAGCGCCTCTTGGAAATGCCATTGCTGTGCCATCCTGCTCTTTCCGTTGCTCCTTCCTCAACTGGGGCTGTGCAGTGTGTCCCCTTATCTAAATAGTTGCTTAGAAAACAGTCTGACTCTTCCGGAGAATCTGGTAGTTAATACACAAATGGGATATATTTTCCTCCAAAATAAAATGTGATAAGGTGTTCTTAAAAAGAAACAAAGGAAAGAAGAGAAAAGGAAAAAGACATAAATTTGTGTGTGTGTGTGTGTGTGTGTGTGTGTGTGTATATATATATATATATATATATATATGATAGCAAAGCTGACTATCCTATTAATTGTATTAGTTATTGGAGGAGGACAGTTAATACTTATTATGATTAGATAAATTTTACATGTCTATATCTGTTAATCTAAGTAACCCTCTTGAAGGTAACAATATCCAATATTATAACCATTGTCAAATTCCTATCATCTTGTTTTGTAAACATGTACTGTTATTGTATTTGGTTTCTTGTTGTTTGTTTGTATTTTTTTATTTTTCTTTTCTGTCTTTTTAATCTTAAATTTTAAAAAATGCCCCTCCTAGTGGACCCACATGTATTGGCATATTTCCTAATAAGTAGATAATGAACTCTGGTCTACTAACTAGGAGACTGGCAATCATCTGGTTTATTCTAAACTGTTCTCCTTCATAATCAGCTCCTACCACCACTATTTATCCCATGTTCAGGTCATGGCACATGAATACAGAGGATGCTCAATGGAATGAGGGTGACTTTCTTAATGCCTGACCAGCAGAACAGCAAAACTGAACAACTAGGTCCCAGGAAAAGGACTTGACAGAGGAGAAATTAGCACAGGCATAGAATGGTATCCATTTTCCATGTGTGGCTTTAGGCTCCATGTTGAGTAAATGTTGAAATTTGATTTACATTAGCTGGAGAATTGTAATGAAATGACAAATTTGCTTTGAATAATCTTTCTCAGTGGGGACAGCCAATAACAGAGTCAGCAGTGCAGACATTGCCAGACAATTTAAAGTTACTAGTTGGTATTATGTCATCCTCTGGGCCCTGGTAATTTATGGAGCTTTTCAAACTCTTCTTCTCTCCTCCTCCATCTCCTCCCCCGCCCCTTTCTTCTCTCACTCCCCTCTGGAAACAGCAAGAAAAAAATTATATTCAGCAAACAAGACAATGATAAAATATGTGAAACTGGAAAGAAAAAAGAGTTATTAGACTTGGTTTTCCGTTCTGTCCCCTTAAAGTCTCGATTTAATTCTGGAGTTTGGCGTGCTATTTAGAAATAACACCTATGAGTTGGCCCCTCTGCTTTCTTTTGATCGCTTCCGATTGCTGAACAGTAAAATTAGTGCCACGTCCTTTGCCATTAAGAGGACAGATGGAGATGAAAGGAGAAGAATAAGCACTTTGCTCGGAGAAGCATGCCTGCGGCTTTGGGATTGTTTAGCTCCCATGACCCCTGATTTGTGCCCATAATAAATAAATGCACCAGGAAAAGTGGTTTGATTGTGTGGGGGCTGGGGTGGGGGCTGGGCTCCATCTTTGCTTGTGCAAGGAAAACCTGGTTCAAAACTCTCGGGAGTATTAACCACATTAGATCACTCTTGATCTAGCTACATTATATTCATGATGCCAGAGTGACTTGTACAGAAGAAGCTGGCATCCAGTTAAGGTTAAATAAACTTATAAAGAGACTTTTGATTCTGAAAAGCATAACTTTACATGATTGAGAAGGAAAAAAAAATGTAAGAATTAGTGTCCGGTGGGTCTTCTAGTCTCAGCCAGTGGCTGAATTCATTGCTGCTCTGTTTAATGATCCCTGATGTCCAATAGAAAAAGATGTGGTCCGGTGGTTAATGAAACCAGAGCGGTACAAAGAACACACATAGTTTAATTCATTGTCCCTCTGTTGGGTTCAGATTCTTATCCGAAAGACCTCTTAATTGCACTGCTCTCTGATGGGAATTAGTCTACCTTTGTAATAATGCGCCGATAACAGGAAAAAGGCAAACCAACTCTTGTTTCTCACTAACATGCCGCTCACTAATCAACCTCCCCAAAGTCAGCTCAGGCTTCCGCCAGAGTTCATTTCAGCTTCATCAGCGTTGCCATTCTCCAGCTCATATTTCAAAGAGCAATTGGAAAGCAGATATTTAATCACAAAAGTTTGGGATTCATGTTTTGGACACCCAATCTGTCTTTAGAGGCTTTCAGACAGACCAAATTGCTGCTGACTACAAAAACAACTGACACGTGTGTCCTTGAGAAATGCTGCAGCATGACGGAAAGTGCATCTGCTATAGAGGCGTTTAGATCTGGTTCAAATCTCAGCTTCCCAGAACCTCAGTTTTCTCAACTGGGCAATGGAGGTAACTCACCAATTTAGCTATTTGTGAAGGCTGTAGCACACACTTGTCCTAATACAAATGATAAAAATGAACTTGAGATAAAAGAAGGAGGGAGTCTTTCAAGAATGAAATTGATGCCCCATAAAATAAGATATTGGTGGACTTTATCATGGAAGCCAGCGTGGAAGAACACCACTGTAAACCAATGAGATAAACTAGATTGTGCCATCACCCTTCATGGACACCAAGGTCATGCAGCCCTAGGAAAAGCTGAACTATACACTGGTTACCCCGGGAACCCTCATAGGGCTCTCCCTATCTCTTATCTGTTTCTCTGTGAATCCACATCACTCCTCCTCTCCCTGGAGACCGATCCCTTTAGGTCCAGCCTTCACAGCAGAGGACAGCTTTACCAGAGCTCCTAAGTGTCACCATGCAATGCCCAGCCACATAAAGGTAATCTCCCTGATTCTCTGTTGAGATCAAACCCAATTATAGAAAGAGCAGATCCTGATTTGTCCAAGGCTGGTCTAGTCTTGTAAGATTCAGTCATAGAATCCCATAGTATAGAATGGCTACTGGGGAAGGGAATGTATTGACTTTGCTAGTGAGGTCAGTTAAAAGGAGAGCTGTGATTTAGAAAGGTACCCTAACAAGTTCTTACTACAAGGGCAAGAAAACATGTCGGGAGCTACAGTGGCTGCCCAGGAACAGGCACTGGGTGAGAAATAACTAGAATGTGACAGTCAATGCGACTAACCTTGGTCTTCCATTTTTCATCCACACAAGCCACTGTTTCAAATGGGATGACATAAGTGGTTACTTGAATACAAAACTTCACGGCTGAGATCTTGATCCTTATAAACAAAGCATATGCAGCAGCCTAAACTTAGAAAGCTCTGGTGTGGGCATCTGCCATGCTGTCTGGGCCAGGTCCCCCAGACCTGGACAGGAATGGGGGCTTTCCAGCCTATTGTGGGACCATTGTCACTGCCACATGGCAATGACAGACATCTCATTTCAGATTGAAAATGGCCTGCGTGCCTTCTGAAGAGAAGCTCTGGAATTTCACGCATGTGAAAAGAAAAATCAAAAACCCAGAAGAAAAGTTGCACTGCTTTCCAGTTGCTGAGTTGATTATTACCTGATGTAAGCCTTCTGCTCTTGTCTGCCTTGGTTCATACTGCAATCCATTTGGGGATGGAGGAACTAATAGTCTGTCTCATCGCTAAGAAACCCGTCATGCTTTAGATTCACACAGACCTGAAGGCTCTTGCATAAACTGTGTATTCTCAGGACTCACAGGGCTGCCTCCCTGTAAAAAAAAAAAAAGTAGCTCTGGTTTGGGGCTGAAGGCTGCAGCTAGGCCGACTCCTTCATCTGTTATGACCTCCAACCAGAGAAGCGTCTCGTCTTCTCAACAAACGCTCCTCAGATGAGTCACTGAAAGGCCATATTTGTTATAACTTCTCTGTTTTGTTTCTCTTCCTTCTTCAGCCTCTTCCAACTTCTGCCTAACTGCTCTTCTTTGCCATATCTCTCCACCAATATCCAAGGAGCACCAGAGGAGTAGGTCCCTGCCCCTTTTTTTCTCCCTGTTTTTTCCCAACACACAGCAGTAAGAATGCAAAGGGTCATCGAAAAACACAATCATTGTTTCAGTTAGTAAAAGCTTTATTATAGTAAAAGACTCACTGCCATTAATTCCTGCCAAAATGCTCTCTCTTGCTTTGAATATATCTCCTCCTTCTTTCCACCATGTAAAGAAGTTCTGGAAGGCTTGTTCTGTGTCTTTACAAGGTGCGATCAAACTGCAGTGATGTTCCTGCTGAGAGGAAAAGCAAGCTCATAAAAATACGACAATGTGTTCTCATTCGCCTTATTTGCTGCATGGATGCCATGCAGCTCCTGGCTCTTCCCCATCGTCAACATGGCCATGAGAAGTAAACATCTCTAACCTGTTCAAATGATCAAAGTAGCTATGACGGTGCAACCGGAGATACACACAAGAAAAGATCCCCAAAACTACACCAGAAGGTGGCAAGAATGACAAAATAAATGTATCCAAAATGAGGGGAAATATGTGGGAGGGGGTTAAAGGCAATGTCTTTTACCATAGCACAGTGGCACTTTTGTTCATAAACTTAATTCTTTCCATGATTCTGGTCACAAACCAACTTGGACAGGAACCAAATCAAACTTCCCCATACAGTCAACCTTGAACCTAACCATTGAATTTGATTTGGCTGTCATCCAATTCAGTTTGCAACCAGCATTGTGGAAAGGTTTAAGTTTGCGAACTGAAGTGTCACAATGATTGTTTTAATATAAACACTGTAGGAATAAGTACCTCAATTATACCTCATATAAGGGTACCTAGAAGAATATTACATGGGAGGTTTTGTGTGGAGAATCATGATACAGGATGTATAAACTCTGAAGGATGTTCTATAAGCCAGACTTTCAAAGTAAATGTGTGGCAATGGTTTCCAGACTTTATGATCCAACAGAATGCTTAAAGGACACACTGATGAGGTTTTTGGAGAAAGATGTCTGTGTGCTTGTCCATTCCTACCTACACTCTATGGAAAACGAATGAGACTCAAGCCTAGAAGGGCTTTAAAAGGGAGCCAGGGATATGTTTCCACAACCAAGGGAGCCACAGAGACTAGGATTGGACTTTTGCTTCACAAACCGAAAAGGTGAGAGGTAAGTGGAGACGGTAGCACCGAGAACAGTCTTCGTTTCCAGAACATGTCAAGATAACAGAAGCATAAGGGACATTGGATGAATGGTTTTGTCTCTGGAAAAGTCCAATGTTGAAACTTAATCGCCAGCACAATGACATTTAGAGGTGGGACCTTGGGGAAGTGATAGATCATGAGATGAGAGCTCTCATTGATGGGATCAGTGCCCTTGTTAAAGGGATCCCTGAGACTCTGCTCCCTCTTTTGCTCATTAAAAAACATCCTGAGAATAAGCATTTGGGACCTTACCCAATTTGCCAGTGCTTTATCATGTCTTAGGACATGGGACACAGGGAACAAACTTCACCTGCTATGTTCTTATCAGCTATTTCTTTTCTTTCTAAGGAAGGAACTCAAGCTATGTTACACTGCTACAGTTCAGAACTTTTTAGTTGCCTATGTGGAAAGTGCCTGATGGGTACTGATTGACTGGGTGATGAATAGAGAACTTGGAAGATAGCAATGCTTTGCTTTAATTACCATTTCCCCAAGGACAGGGAGTCATAGGGCATTGTCTCATGCTGCCAGTTCCCTTTAATGATGGCTTTACCCTAATAAAGTAAATGTTTGACCATGGACTCTCATCTAGGATTTAGCTATCCCAACCTGGCTGTATTTGAGAGTCTCAACGTGGCAACTGTCTTCCACAACACAACTTCTTCCGGACCCTCACAGACTACACTATTCCCTTCTGACTTTGGATTATAACCAGAGGTTGCTGTATAATCTGTATCAGGAAGGCATACCATTGCCCTTTCTTCTCACACTGCCAATCTTAATGACAGGAGAAATCAGTTCTAACTATTTAAGGTGACTTGCATTAACCCTGTCTGTTACCACTGACCTGTGAGTTCAGGCTTCCTGCCTGAAGGCTGACCTAGAGTCCTAATGAGTTGCATTCAGGCTGAACTTCCTTCCCTGGTCATCCTTTGTAGCTCAGTGAACAGTTTTCAGGCCTAGGTATATATAAGATAAACTCCTCATGAAATATACTTTCCTGTAGTTGTCACACTGTACTTTCTGCTTCTCAGATCCATGAGAAACAAGTTTAGGTTGCATATGGCATCCACTGTGTGCATACATGGTACACACAGCTACTTATTCCTACAGACTATATGCCTAAAGTGATCCTGGTCTGCTTAATGATAGATGTGGAATAAATGAAGTAATAGAGAAATGATTGATTGGTATTCTGATGATTTAAAGATGGCTCAACACACATGGGTAGTGCTGATGTGATAAGGATTTTACCCAGTACAGATGCATCAATGCTGATACTATGATCTGATTTAACTTGTTTTCTGAAGATAGTATATTGAGTCACAATAGTAGGACAACAGCCTTCTGTTCTTCCAATTAGTAATAAAAAGGTCAATCAGTATATAATCAACATTAAAATATGAGGATGATAATTATGATATAAACACTTCCTGGTCACCATTAAGAAAAGTAACACTTTTGCATAATGACCTCTGTCTCAACATGGTGGTATTAACTGGGGCTGTCCACCTGGTAAGCTCCCAAGCCCTATTCTGGCTTGTGCATGTAGAATGAACACAAAATGTTCACGTGTCTAATGTGTTTTTGAACCAAGACCTGGGATCACACCATGCTTCTATACTCAACCTTGATGATGCATATAGTTTCTCCATCACTGACCCATAGCTCTGCCAGTCTTCAGGCGAGAACAGCCAGGTGATCAGTTCTTCGTCCACTGAAGTCAGTATTCCAGTGTTTGAACTATGTGTTAAAGACCAGTAGTCCAACACCCAAGGGAAATGGCAAACTCCATGACAAGGAAAACTCACACGCCCGAGAACCTGTAGCACAAGGTGTCTGTTACAGGGAGCTGGCAACAAACTGCATCATGAACTGAAGCCATTTGTGTCTTAGCATTCTGGGGACTCTTCTTCAAGACACTGCTGACACTCTGTAAAATTTTGCACAATGATAACTATATAATTATGAATAGTTAATGTATTGAGCTTTTACTATGTTTCAAGTTCTCAAGAAATCCTCATAAAAGTTTGGCATGGTAGGACTATAATGTCCACTTGAGAGAGGGAAAAGTGAAGTGCCAAGGGATTATGTAAGTGGACCAAGATCACAGAGCTCGTGAGTGGGGCCAGCATCTGAACCTACCTTGGGATCCTTAACCACAATTCCTCCCTGCCCCGACAAATAAATGAATCTCTCCTTCATAAAACAGAAAAAATAATATCTTCTCACTTACAAAATAGAGACACACCATTTTTAGGTTCCCAGGAAGACTGCAAATAGTAGGAAATGCAGTTGTTGTCAAGCACTATGCATATAGGAAGCCCTAAATCAAGCTAAATTAAATTCAACAGCATTCTAGACAGTTAACAAGCCTTTATTAAACCCCTGCTGTGCTGAGCACCCAGCCGTGACTTGGGTTAAACCCAATACTCCTTAATTTATGAAAATGATGTTATAATTATTCTGTATCTTTAACTTAGGTGCCCTCAAGAAGAAAGTAAAATTTACAGTTACATATAAATCACTCAACCCAATTCTGATTTTCTTTCCATTCAGCATACTTTTGTGTAGTACCTGGTTGTAATAGACACATCTTGGAGAGTGTGGCTAGGTCAGTGGCAATGAACATTTTAGATACTGAGCACCAAACTGCAAGCCCTAATCCAATTATTTATCCCAAAGTGCCAACAATACAATTAAACCTGACTACTGAGATTTTTGTGGGGGAACAAACAGCTCTACATTAACATCTTTTTTCTTAAAAGAAAAATGTAAGGAATAGTGTGAGGCAGAAAACAGCTGAGACCACCAGGCTTGTGTAAAGGCAACATGGCATGAAATCTTTTGTGTCTGGGTGCAGGCAGACAGAGGACAAAATGGCCATCTGTGGGAGCAGAGAGAAGCAGACATTTTTTTGTAGGGCTTGAAAGGCAAGGGACATTAGGCAGGGAAATCTCAGTAAATATCACTAGTCAAAGTTCTCTGGGTATTTTGTGTCTCGTTGGACAAATTTCTTGAGGTGCCCAGTGTGAGTGCTTGGGTATCTTTAGATGTAATCTCTTTTCCATTTTTTAAAGACATCCTGTGTTTGCCGAGAATACTGGTATTGAGCAGAGACCAGTGCTGGGTATTGGGAGAGCCAGGTCCAAATGGAGCCTTGTATTCTCATCTTTTTACTATTATAAACAAAAAGTAAAAAGAAGAATAAGAAAAAAAAAGGAGATGAATGCTGTTTCTCATTACTGCTTCCTGCATGGCACACAAGCTGAGTGGGCAACCTGGTGAGAAGGAGAATCTTGGGGAGAAGAGAAACAGCTACCAATTAGTGATTGTTTGGATGCAGTCTTGAAAGAACTGGGACAGGAATCTGAAAAGACAAGACCTGAATAAGAGAAGGGGGATTATACAGACCAATGGTCCTGGTGCAGAAAGTAGCCATGAGGCCCATCTAGAGGATTCGTAAAAAGGGCTGCAGAGGAGATCATCTGTATACTGTATGAGGTGGTGGACAGATGGGCAGAAGGACACAGGTCAAGGGTGAGGGCCTGACTGACACAGAAGGAAGAGAGGTTGTGTGGAGGGCTGGAAGGGAATAGTAAAGAAGGCACCTTTCAAATTAGGATGAGTAATGGGTAGTAGAGGGGAGAGATAGAAGATAAAAGGGCATATGGCTAATGCTATCTGATTTTAGAGGCTGGGCACCACAGGACGCCTAGGAAGGACTATCTAATTGATAGCTTGGAGCTGTTGTACTAATCTAAAAGTGCTGTTCACTTTTAGGACAGGGAGAATTGGAGTGACCAAGAGGTGGTAGGGACCAGAAGACCATGTTGGAGCAGGAGAGAAGTAACTGGCATTAGTCTCTCAGAGTTTGATCGAGGACAGGATGTGAGCCCTGGGAAGGGTGGGGTGGTCTGGTTTCAATGGGATGCTGAGAGGTGTTTGAGAGCCAAGGAAGGGGAGGAGGTATTCTAGACCCTAGGGTCCAGATCTGGGGAGGTAATGGGGACTTTAGGGGGGCCAGAGAAGGAAAGAAGAGAGAGACTGGACTGACGGGGGCGGGGGATCCTGTGAGATGTTTAGGTAATGCTGATCTAATGGGAAGTAAGTCCTGTAGTGAACGGCCTGGAAGGACCAAAGAACTTTTCTAGGTGGTGACCTAGAGGTCTTGGTTGTCTTCTGAGGTGACTGACATCTAGCTAGATCAGGTGCTATCATTTATCTCATCCCTTGGGGAATATGTAGGCCTGGTTTTTTGCTGATCTTGAGGCCTAGCTATTTTTTTTAATTTTTATTATTTTGAAGGTAGTAAAATACAACAGAATAAGACAGAACAAAGCCCATTGAGACAATGCAGTGAAACTGGTACAGAACATCACAGCAGGCTACTGGGATAACAGTAATAGGTACCATAGTATGTCTCGTTACCTTCATAATAGTTATTCTTTCAATCAGGTATAGCAAAATCAAACCAAATACAGAACATTACAGAACGTATCAAAACAGAATATTGAATAGAGTGATACAACTACTCAGAACAAAGCAAAACAGTCATAACAGTATTTGCCTTCAAAGAGATGGTAGAAGGAAATCCCCCTATTTGCTATACTGCATATGGTCAACCTCCCAAGAGATGCTCAGACCTCTGGTTACCATTTGTTAATGGGGGCAGGGTGGGCTGGGGGGGATGGGATGGTTGATTCTCAGCCACTGTGCTGGTACACTTGTGGCTAATTACCAGGGAGGTGAGCAGGTTGCTTTGTTTCCCATCACCCTAAGTTCCAACATGGTGCAGATCTCTGGAGACGCTGGGTAGTTCTCCCCCTGGGGCAGCCGCTGCTTCCCTGAGCCATGGTTGCTTACCAGGGAGGGAGCGGGTTGCTTGAGGCCTAGCTTTTAACTGATGCACTCTGGCCACAGTTGTGGTGTAACCAAGAGCAAAGAAACAGTTAAATATGGGCCAAACAATAAAATCAACAAGACTGTTATGAATATAATCTACTCCTGTTTTACTAGAAAGAACCAATAGTAGCCTTCTATAAAAAGGAGAAGGAGAAGGTAGGTCTGGGGAATTTTAGAATCTGATATGGCCTTCACCTGTTATCTGAGGACTTGAGTAGCCATAGAGATATTAGAAGGATTGGGAATGTGTATACAGCATTCAGCTTTTATAATGTCAAAGACACAATAACACATGGCTTAGGTCACGTCACACGCTTTGTCCTAGTCACTTCTCCCCCACGCCTACCAGAGGTGAGTTACCCACAGCTGCGTTTGGCCACATGGTCTGTCGGGACAAACATATTCTCTGAATTCAGAATCAAAGTATTGCTCTCAGTCTTGGCACGTGGCTGGCATGCACCATGTAAAATCGGAGAGAATAGGGGCTGACAGGACAAGAGCAAGGAGGAGAAGGCATCAGATTTTGCAGGAAAGAGGAGAACATGGAAAGCTAGAGAGAGAAAGAGACAAACAGACACAAAATAGGAAGCTGGGAGCATGATGAGAAGTACAGACCTGAAGGAAGAACCATCAGCCCCTGTGGTGGTAAAGCTGCGTCGCCGGGAGGGAGCACTTTGTCTTGACTTTATTGCAAGGGTGGATAAACAAGGAAGTTTTTAAAATTAGGAACTGGCAAAATAACAATGTCAGTAATGGAGAAAAACTGTTGTTTATTCTACTTCTCTATTTTGGAAAGAAAATCCTTAGTAATGTTAGACCATGCTACTGGGGAAAAAAGGTCCAGGTATAGTTTCATTTCTTACTCAGCAGAACTGTCAGTGACATCCTAGACATTGCTATCCACATAAAGGCTCTCAGATTTTCTTCTCTGGGCATGTTATGCAGCACCTGAATGACAAACACTGAATGAAGTATGTCACACCTTCCCCTCAACTCATACCCCTAAGGGGTTTCTTTACTACCCAAGTCCTCACAGCAGATGAAAGGGGGACATGGGTGTTCCTTTTCATGTGGCAAAAAGGTACATCATTTTCTAAGTTTAATTAATTATGGACTATTGCAAACACCCTGCCAATAAAACAGAGTTGTGTACTAGTGGGAAAAGAAATGAGATGAAAAATAGGCCTTCCCCGTTGTTCACTTCTATTGATCTGCATGTGCAACCCTATGCATCACCATTTGACAAAAGGTTAAATATTAACAGAAGAATCATTCATCTAACAAAACAAATCAGCACAACAATAGTTCTCCCAGTTGGCTTTGTGAATATTGCAAGGCTGTGATGAGCTAAGGGACCCTTCAGACTAACGTTTGGTTCCTCCCATTACCGATCCAGCCTGGTCAGGTCAGGAGATAAGCGGTAGGAGATTATTTCTGTGGATTGCAAAAGTCTCTTGAAAAAGTTGGAAATCCCGCACTGCGAAGCAGCTGCCATATAAAATATACAGACCTCTTAGCAGTGAAAACATATGAAAATGATCAAGCACAGGGTTTGCCGCAAATAATTTTTTCAAATTATGTGAAAAATATTTCATTGGGAACTTTGACTTCAGTATAGTCTTTTTCGCCACGGTTTTCAATAGGCAGCGGTGGCACTGTTTAAAGTTCTTTTCTGTTCTGGTCATTTATTAAAATGTTGGTGAGAGCTTCTACTTCCTTTTGACCCACAAGACAAAGTTTTCCTGGAGCTCTCGGTGTGAGACATTAACTAAACTGCAGGCAAAATTGAAACTGTGCCTCTTACTGACACTAAACTACTACTGGCTTTTGTTGTTTTTTAAACAACACAGTGAATATGCAGACAACAAATTTGTAGGTTCCAGATACAGATCCCCAAGGTCACAGCTTCATGACCCATCCAGACACACTTGGGGGTGTACTTTACTAATCCCCTAAGTAGCTCCCAAAACAATCAAGTTGACATAAGTAAACTTAACCAACACATCTCACTTATTTTCAGTGCATTTTTCTTCTGTTTAATTTATTGCATTGTTTATGAAAGTTCATGTTGGATGTTCACCCATCTTTGCTTTGGTCATCCTGTAACCCATAAATCTATCTATAGGTTCAACCCATACCTGTCTCTGTACCTATCCAGACTTCTGCCCATACACCATGTATCCATCCACTATGTACTCACATATGCTTCTATATGGAATCTGGAAAAATAAGATTCACAAGTGGAATTTGGGGAACAGGGGTGGCTGATCCTATAAATGTTGGAAAACTTATATAAGTCACTCAGTTAATATTAGATCTGGAGTTGGAACTTCCATTAAGTCTGTTAGAGGTTCCCATTTTTCTTACATTTACCTTATAAACAAATCATCAAAATTATGAGAGTTTGCTGAAGCTCACAAGATTTTAGTATCTCAGCAAGGTAAGTTCCTCTTAAACATTAAAATTGTAATAAAATAATTACAAATAAAATATAATAAGGGAGGATGGCTACATAAAAATTGATAGTCTGAAAGTTTATAGTGAAAGACAAAATGATCATTTTCCATAAAAAATTTTCACTGAAGTAACCAAACCCATTTGTCTGAAGGAAGATGACACTTCACCTTTACCAAGTCACACCAAGCAGCCCTAATCAATTCCACTGACACTCCATCATGCAAATATATTGCATTTTCAATGATCCTATGGATTTCATTTTATGTCATCCTTAAACTTATTGCGTGTGTCAACCACAGTTGGATACTTCGAAGTAAGTGCACAAATGTGCACACACCAGCATTCAGGAGAAAGGATTAAATTATCTAAATAATAGATGGGTGGGCAAAGTTAAAGGACCACTTCTAACGCAGGTCTGGTCATGTATTTTTGTAGAACTTCTTCCCATAATACCTAAGTGATTTGGAAGAATTGTATTCAGCAACACAGAATCCTTGTGAATCAACCATGTTGCATCCATCACTTAAACAGCTCTTAAAGAACCTTTTCCTCCACAATGTCTTCCAAGTAAGAGAAGATGGTTTTCTCTGGCTTCATCTTTCCCGGATCTGAAACATACCCATGGTTAAACTTTTTTCCCTGTATCATATCGACCGACCTTCAGTGTGAAATGCTGCTCAGTATTCTTTGGCAAGAAACTGAGTGCATTTACATCAAATTCTGTAGTGCCCTGAATTCTCCAGGGCAGACGCTAAATCAATCACATACAGATGATTGAGAAAAATGGAATCTTGATAAATTTGTAATTCAGCACATCATCCACTTTTTTTAACCAAAATTTTAAAAAATGAGATAAAGAAGTAGATACACAAGGAATCACAAACCATTATAAAGGAGAGTTTTAAATTATTTGATACGTTTCAGAGGAGAAAGCCAGGTTCAATTTCAGGCCTTTTACATTTTGAGGAAAGTTTTGTCAGAACCCAGATGCTGTAATAGCTACTTTCTAAACTCTAATTTATAGAAGCCCATTTCTGCTGGCCTTTTTACTCTATGCACCCCTAGCCAAGTTCAAAGATTGATGAAATCTGAGAGTGGTATTAGATTTAACACCATTTCAAGATGGGCTTTAATCTGAGTGAGAATGAATTGGACAGGAAAGGAAACAGAAAGAAAGAGAAGGGTTCTGCAGATGAAATTCTTGGCCTTACAGCAAATTGGAATATTATTATTGCAATCCCCTCCAGAAATCTCTGGGGTGGTTTATGCTGCCTGAAGACTGTGCCACTCCCCGTGGTGGCATCTGAACAAAGACATTAGGGGGTGAAATGGATTGTAGATTTATGTGCTTCCCAATCACACTGAGAAATTCCCTGAAATCAGTGCCATTTTCAGAGATGATTCCCTGTTTACCATGCATGAAAGATCTGGGATACGCTAAGCAGAGAACCCCGCTACGTTGGGTCAGCTTCTTCGAAGTGCTTTCCTTCCACAGGATTCACTCTGTGGTATGTGGGGCCAGCTGGGGAATACTGATAAATGGTTCACAATTTCTCGCTTGGACCTCAGGGGCATTGTCAGAATTTTCTCATTTTGATTCTGTCAGAAACCAAGATTTTAAGTAAGTTGCTGAACAAAATCTCCATACAATGAGAGCTGCAAAAGAAGATTCAGAGTGATAAGATGTTTAGAAACAGTAGTTGACAATCCTCAAAGCATAGGACAAGAGTTCTAAAATGTAGCATTCCAAATGAGTCAAAAATTAATCTCTGATATAAATTCTCTCTGATATGCTAATAATTCAGTGTCACTACTATTTGTTTAATACTAAAATAGTATGCCCATATCAATTTTTCTAGTTTTCTGCTAAAATAGTAATACAAAACGTAGAAACACAAATAACCTTCTTAATTCCTAAATGATAGCATTAAGCATGCTTCCTAGTAGACAATTTAAAGTTTTTTTTATACAAAGTTTGAGCTATGAAGTCCCTGGGCCTGAGTTAGAACACCGACTTAGTTATCAACTTAGTTAGGCTATCTTGTGTGATTTACTTAACCTGTCTATAAACTAAGAGTACTACTAACTATTCCACAAATTTGTAAATATAACAGATACAACATGTAAGCTTTTATTGCAGGGTGAGGTATATAATTGGCTTTTTAAAATTAACAGCTTTTTCTATCACTCTTTATTAGTTAGATACTCAAATCATCCCTAAATTTTCTTATTATGCAAGCAACTATTTAAGTAATTTCAAAAGTTTTAAAGTCAGCCAACCATATATATACCTGCACCTAAAGATTCAACCAACCATAGATCAAAAAATTTTTGAAAAAAAAGTATCTGTACTAATGAACACACATGTACTTTCTTCTCTGTCATTATCTTCTCTGTCATTATTCTCCCAAAATAGTTAGTTACATAATATTTACAATGTCTTATGTATTACGAGTAATCTGTAGATGATTTACAGTACATGGGAAGATGCACATAGGTGGTATATAAACCCAGTGCCATGGTATACAGGGATTTGAGCGTAGGGTGAAGAAACATCTCCTTACATGTTTAGATATTTCCTAAATGCTTCTGCTTCCACTCTTCTAATATACAAAGTGAAGAAGGCCTCCTCTTTAGTGAGATTATTTCCCTGCTGTAACCATTTCATTCCCTCCTTTAGTACATATTTGTTGAGGACTCTGTGGCATTTGGTGAGTGGAGTCTCACATCACCTGGACGTCGTCCATTGTACCACTCAGGAGCGTCCTCTGCTCCGGGAACTCTTCACAAGTGTCACCTGGGTCCTGAGGCTCCACCATCTTGAGCAAGGCTGAAGGGGACAAAGCAGTGTTTGACCTGAAACTACCTGACCGGAATAGATTTACTGCTGATGGATATTAAAAACTCGTGTTCCTTCTAGTTTGGCCACTTTCTAAAATGTCTTCTTAAATTGCTAATTCTTCCTTGAGCTCTGTCACCTAATTTGAATTTATATTTTGATTTCTGCTGTTTTTCAGCAGAAATCAATATTGAATTCAGTATTCAATATTCTCTTTCAATTGGTTTTATAATATTCTGTCTTTGGTTTGAGTTTGCTATACCTAATTGACTAGACAACTATTGTGGGGATAATGAGATATACTATAGTACCTATGGTACTGTTATCTCAGCAGAAATCTTAATGCATTTATGCTCCATATTAAACTAGAATGCCACAAGTTTGATCTTGTTTTGAGTTTATGAGTTATTTTCATCATATATAAGGACATCTACCGTTTACTCCCTCTTCAGTGGTTATTATAGCAATTTTGTATACAATTTGACCTGGGCACTTCTCTTTTTCTTATAGGTATGTGATATTAATTACCTTGAACTTCTAGAAGGAAGCTTGGTTTGGGGAAGTATTTTTGTTGTTTTTTTTGATGTTTACCTTTTAACTTCACAGAGCTCCCTTTTCAGTTGATATAAGATAATATTGATCCGGTCCATGGCCATGATGGAACCAAGGCAGCTACACAAAGAAGCAATTTGCCCGCCCTCTTGGTAAGCGCCTTCCTCCAGCGTGAGACAGGAGGAGACTCAGTAGTGTCTCCTGTGTGCCTACCAGTGCACGGGCTTGGAATCAAACATCCCAACCCCCACCCCACCCCATCCCGGTTAGCAACTGGGGACAGAGGTCTGAGCATCTCTTGGCAGGATGGCTGTTTGTAATATAGCAAATATGGGGGTCTCCTCTATCGTCTCTTTGAAAGCAAGTGTTGTTTTCAGTTTTGTTTCATTATGATTAATTGCTTTACTCTATTCAATATTCTCTTTCGATTGGTTTTATAATATTCTGTCTTTGGTTTGAGTTTGCTATACCTAACTGACTAGACAACTATTGTGAAGATAATGAGATATTCACTGCACTCTCTCAATTGGCTTTGGTCTGTCTTATTCTGTTGTATTTCTACTACCTTCAAAATAAAAAAATAAAAAAAAATTTTTTAAAGATAATATTAAAAATACAGTAGCCAGCTTTTGGGGACTCCTTTTCTCTGTAACTTTCTCTTCTGTCTCATCTAGCATTTCCTCTGCTCCTGTGTCTTTTGTTCCCAGCCTGGTGAACTTGGATTCCACTCCTGTGATTCTCCTGGTTGCAGAGTCCTAACTGGAAGGACCCTGAGGTTCACACAGGCAAGACACCCAGAGACCTATCAAACATCTCCCATTACGGACAGAGAGCAAGCCCCAAGCTTAGCTGCTATGTTTAAAGTGTCTGCCTGGCATTATGCACAGGGCCTGGGGATTCTTTGGGGATTCTCCTGTTCTTGAGTTTGTGACACACACCATTTTCCTCTGTGTGCTGCCACACAGATATGGCCACCAAATTGCACTTTGAACTTTGAGTTGTCCCTTATCTCTTGTTTTGCTCTAAAACCATGAATTCTGCTAAGAATCCTCTGTGTGAGATTAGAAATATCTTATAAGAAGTTCTTGTAAGAAGATTAGAAAGATCTAAATATTTTGTTGCCACAGTTCCCACCACTTTCTCCAGATCTGAATTAAGAGCTATAATAAACAGAAATGATAATGTGATTGGATTGCACATAAAGTTGGTTTTGAAAAGGAAGAAATCAAATCCAAGAGTTTGAATTTGAGTTTCTTGCCTACGTGCTTGAGATAGTCTTTTCAGGAAAGGGGTGTCAGTTCCTGAAATTAAATGCTAACAAAACTTATTTTGGGAGACCGCAGGTGTGGAATCAATAATAAAATTAAAGAAATGCCTTTCATTACATGGTGATATTTTCAAGGAATTCCCCAGGTCTCTTTGTAGTTTCAACTGCATTTTCCCCCTTATACCTCAACGGACAGAATGGGATAATGTAGTTAGAATGCTGAGTTTGATCACTCGTGGCCTGACACAAACGGTGATTGATGGAAGACCAGACCCGAGTACCCCTTGAGGCGGGGTCTGTGTTCCATGTGCTCTGCATGTTTCCAGCAAGGGCAGGAACTTTCTTAAGAGGGAGTCTTCCTGTAACTCGGTATTGACCTGCAAGTGCATATAAAGCAAAGTAGTTAACTGGAGAGAAAAAAAAACAGCTTAGGGGAAAATAAATAAAAAGGATAGTGTTGTCTTTCATTGTCAGGCAAAATCAGAGAAGTACATGAAGGGGAGTAGTGAGATAAAGACAAAAGCATCTTCTTTCTAAGAAATAATTTCTCGTACGAAATGAGCTATTATTTGCAGGCTTCTAGAATCAATTATTTAAATATGTAGTGAGTGTTGACTACTGAAGATACCATGGCTGTCTCTCAAGAGCACTGTGTGGCTTCCAGCAGATCTTGACAGTTGGTCATCAGATCTCTTCAGTTTCGCCTGGGAGCACCCATGCTGTGGTGGTGCTAAGGGGGGCAGGTTCATGGGGAGTCTCACCTTTCCTGTATGTGTTCCCACCAATCCTGCTAACCTGACACTGTTCAATAAGGAATTGAGTTTTGATGATGCAAAACAATTTTTTTGCTTGTTTCTTTAGAAAAAAAACCCACCATCATGATAATTACTAAGTCTTGAATGTTTCACCAGATGATAGTTTTCATTATTGTATAATGCTAAGATTTTTCAGGACAGAAGTGAAGTAGAGTAAAAGAGAAACAGCAAGATGGAGAAATAGAAAGAGCAGGAGTGAGGAAAAACAGAAAGATGTACTTCAGGGATAGCATAGTTATACAGATACAGACATCTAGGTCTAGGTCTTAACCAGTAATGGATTAGTTCTCATTTCTTACAATTTAAGTACCCTGTATCATTGGCTAAAAATTGGAGATCAATCTGGAGAGGTACTCAGCATTTCATAAGGGAAAGAATGATTCTAAAACCTTTCCATTTTGGGACCACTCCGATAAGATCTTTCTCTAGCATACAGCCAGTCCAGGAAGAAACTCTTTCCTACCTGCCACCTGTTTGGTCAGGGTGTAGAGATGGAAATACATGGGAATAAAGTGAAAAAAAAAATAACACACCAAATATGACAGGATAGAAGCCACTGCGTGGGTCTTTATCCCACACTTGCAATCTTTTAGATGATTCTTGTTGGATCTCACATAGGTCTTTCCCCAAACCCCGCACATTTCCACACACATTTCCATTCTTCACCTTTTGCAGGAGTTGAAATCCCACATTCAGCTCCCCAACACCGTCTTTGGTGTCCTTTCCCAGTGAATGAATGAGGCACGCCAAGGGACCAGGATGAAGTCACTTAATTTTTGTCTGTAAAGCCAAATCTCCTATGCTTCCCATAATTACCAATCAATTTTACATAAATAGCAAAATTAAGTCCCATTATTCTCATTTACCACAAAATTAGAGGAATTAATTAAACATGGAAAAAGGACCAGAGCCTGCCAAACCACCACTGTATCTAGACACAAATACAGCAGTTACATGTAGGCAGGAAGAGAGCTCAGCACGGCACCAGGACCAGTGAAGGCATGCGATGGGCAGGATCCCAGAAGCAGCACAAGATGCAAGAATGCAAATGTCTCTGGCTCCTAAGGTGAAGCTAGCACAGGGGACACACTCTTCCTTACAGACAAGGGGGTTGGTATCTCCACAGTGGGAGGTGTGGGGCTCCTTCTGGTCATTTCAGGAAGGAGTAGTTGGTGTACGGACAGCCTACAACCCAGAGAAGGCTTTCTTCAGACATGCTTTCAAACCCAAATGTGTCAGAATTCCAATTCATTGGACAGCTGCTAATGGGCTCAGTCCAGCTCCAAAAGTTAACTCCACTTGTGCATTTCTGCTTCTTTACGAAAGGTCATGTGTTGCTTAAGACCAAAGTCCTGAAGTAAATGGGAGGCAGAAGAAGAAGGAATAAGGATGGATATTAAAATTTCTGGGATTTTTGTATTGGGCTCAGTAGTTCTGAGATCCATTACAAAGTTTACAAACTGTACGGCGGCTGAGGATGGTAACATAACTTCATAAAGTGGAAAAGATTCAAAAATAAGATGGGAATGTTCTGCAGCGATTGTCTAAGAATCCTTTGCAATTACTTCCATCCATTATAAATGATGAGAGATAAACTATTCATTAAATAAGCCCACCAGTGTGACACCCCTCTTCACACAGTTGGGCTGCAGTAAAAAGATCTTCATGTCTTCCTTAATGAGATTTTTATTGCTTGTGCAAATTTGCCTTGCACTGAATTTTTGTCTTGGGAACCCTGAATTATATCACCTCAAGTTGTTCCTGGTAAGCACGCAAGCATCCACCCAATGTTTGTGGTGAAAATGTCTCCTTCTGGCAAAGGGAAAGCAATTGGAACTCAGTTTAATTAGCTGCCTTCTGTAAATATGCCATTATTCTGCTAGCTCCGTGCTGGAATTATATTTACAAAGGGAACAGATAGCAATAATTATTTGGGGTTGCAGCTAGTCAGTATTAGTTAATGCCTGAGCACAATTGAGAGGAAATTAAGAGAAGCGTGGATTGTGAAGGCAAAGCTCGGGATAAATGAGTAGCTATTGGACCATAAATTCTGTCTATATGCTCAGGGGTGAGCTGGGGACTCAGTTACACAGAGAAGCAATAAGTGCTTCACCTGAAAGTCGCTCAGCAGGGCATATCTACAATCCACACCTCCCATTTTTAAATAAACCACACTTTGTATTTTCTGTTATGGAGGTGAACTCCTAGGTCTGCTTTTCTTGGTGAATCTATATGCCTCTGGGTCATTTGATTTTTGTCTTTGTCTCAGTAGAATCTGGGAACAGCGAAATCTGCCCCTTGTGAGGCAGAGTCAACAAAATAAAGAAAAAGAACCCCTCCCCATTCACTAAATTTTCAGTGGATTCCATAGTCAATTATAGAACATGAAGGAGAGAGACCGGTGCTGCCCACTAGCACTGTGCCTGCCTCACACGCCTGAGGCCCTGAGTTCCATCTTCCACCACTGCAAAAGAAATGATTGGATAGAGGCATACAATGTGAAGGGGCTGGGTAGTTCACACCTTCTGTTAGATTGTTAAGAGTTGACAAATTTTAAAGCTTCATCTTTAAAACTGGTCACACAGTTGTTGGTGTAGGTAACCATAACGCAGGAAGGCTCCATGACCTCTCCTGGTAGATATGAGCAGTCACAGGTGACCCCAGTGCAAAGCAGCTTCCCAAGAGCCTGGATACAAGAAGACCACACCTGTCTCTCTCCCATCAGTTCTGTGGCTTAGGGGAAGGGAGCAAAATGGTAAAGTGGATTAAGGTCGCAGACTCTGGGGTTATAGCTCTCTGGAGGGTTGTTCAGGTTCCACTCCTTGCTAACTGTGAGGCCTTGAGCAAGAGGTGGCTTAAATTCCCCGTGTCTTCTTCTAAAAGATTGAGATGAGCCCAGAATTCAGCAGGTGGAAGGACTGAGTGGGACATGGCCTGTGCCAGACACAGAGCAGGCAATGACTTGGCTGGATGACTGCACCTTCATGTACTCTTCACCATCCAATATGTACAACAAACTTTTGCCTCTGGAGTCTAAGAAGCATTTGAGTTGGGGAAAACTGTTAGGGGAGAAAAGGAAAGCTGTGTTTGTCTCTCAACTGACACTATGGATTGAGTTTCACAGAGTATAGTCAGAGGAGTGACAGAGTCCTTTTTGCCTTTTGTCTGTCTTTATTTGAATATGTATCTTTTCACAAGCACACCTTGACAAAACTCTTTCACAGGGTAGAAATGCAGTTTTCAATATAAATGCTAAAGGTCCTGCATGAGCCGGGAGGGGCCTGGAAGTCCAAAATGACTGAAGATAACAGGCTGTGTAAAGAAAGGTGTGGTACCAACCTCACCCTGGCATCCTGTGACAGAGAGCATCTGGGGCACACAAAGACAGGACCCCTACTGCCATGAGTTCTCAAGGGCCACAATGATGGCTCTTAGTTACTCAGAGGGCTGAACACCAGCTCCTCCAAAAAGCTCCTCCAAGGCTAAGAGCTCCCTCAGTGTACCACTCAGAACATCTGGCTTTTCATCCAGTCTCAGTCAGCCTCTGGAGCACAATGACTTCTCTGGGGTACCAGGGGCAGACATGCTACCCACTTTGATTTGAGGGTGTTACAGTTTGTATCTAGAGGTCCCCCCAAAGCCTCATGTGATCATGAGGTAGTTTCAAAGGTGGCTGGATTAGGGTGGGTGAATGCAGATTAGGAATATGGTTGATGGAAGCCTCACCCTTGGTGTGGGTGGAACCAATCCATAGGTTTACAGCCTGATGAAATGTAAAGGAAGAGCAGGAAGCAGGCTTGCTTACTGGTGTCTTCTGCCTTCCTGCTTTGCCATGAGCTGTTTCTTCTCTGTGATGTCCCTCTGTTATGCCACCCTACCTTGGAGCCAGTTGACTTTGAAATGAAACTTCTACAAACTGAGCTGAATAAACCTTTCCTGCTTTAGCTTTGGGCGTCAGGTATTCTATCTCAGTATCAAGAAATCTAACTAGACAGAGAGTATATGTGTGCTTGTTTTACATCACGGAGGTAAAATATTATCTCCAAATAACTTCTCTCTTGGACAGTATTCTGACACAACGTCAAACTTACAGAAAAATGCAACAAATAAATATAGATGACTCATGTAATTATGCAGATTCACTAATTTTGAAAATGCATTTCTCATAACGAGTATTAGCATGTAGGAGCCATTGGAAGCCATGCTGCACTTTTCCTGCCTCTTAAATCCGTAATCATTCAGCACATAATTCCTCAGTAGAAAGCTGTTCCCTTGGATGATCCCAGCACAGTTACCACATTCAGGACATTCGACCTTGATGTGCTAATTTTGTCTAACATACTGTGCATTCTCTAATTTTGACAATTGTTCTGATAACTACCTCTGAGCCTCTGACCATGTTCCTTCTCTTGTGAAGAATTCAGTCAAGGATAATAAATAGCATTTTGTCTTTATGTTGGTTCTGAACTTCTGGTCTCTGTTTGTTTCATGATGTTGTGACTCGAGGTGTTACAGCTGAGTCCTGAACCTGAGCAGCGAGGGTGTGCTCAGCACCCGGTCTATGGGGCAGAAACCACCACCACAGCCCTCCCCTGGCTACAGCGGTCATGCTGGAGGCCTCCTACAGGAGGGCTCTGAGTAGCTTCATGTCCTAGTGGCTTCATGTCCGAGCAGGGGTTGCATTCACATCAGGCTGGGATGACAGGGGTTGCAAGGTTTCTGGGTCAGCATAGATGGAGAAAGGCACAAATCAGAAGATAATAGCACCTCACCATGTTGATTCATAGTCCAATGCTGGGATTAAGGGAGCTGGGACCAAAGGTGAGTGATCGCTGGGTCACTGCACTGACTGGATTAGCACTGCCCTAGTTGCTGCAGTCTGAATAAGATAAAAGGGGCAGAAAGAGGCTTGTTTCCCCTTCTGCTCCTGCTGCTTTTCCTCTCTTCTGCTGCCCCACTAGCCATGAACTGTTGCCCCTCTGCCATGTGCCACTTTGCCTTGGAGCCAGTTGATTATGGACTGAAATCTTCACAAACTGTGAGCTAAATAAATCTTTCCTCCTATAACTTTGGGTGTCAGGTATTTTGTCTCAGCAAGAACAGAAAAGTAACCAAGACATACCTGTATCCTGAGATAACTAGAGCAAGATGGTGAAGACTACTTCCCTGAATCCTTAATATTGTTGCTTCTAAAAAAGATGTCAGCTTAGGGGTTGGAGGGTATAGCTTAGCAGCACAGCGCCTGCCTGGCAAACCCAAGGTAATGAGTTCAATTCCTGGTACAAAAAAAAGTCAGCCTAGACTTTTGGCTTAGAAAGCGTTGCTTTTTTCATGAGATATCAGTAGCAAGGGAAGAAGTTTCTAGTCATTAGGGCTAAAGTGGCCCAAGGACAGAGGGGAACAAGTGGGGAGATACAGAGGGATCCAATGGAGGACACACAACCCCAGTGATCTCCTGAGTGTGACTGCCACCCTCTTGGCAAAGTCATAATCATGTGATGCCCCATCTTGGCAGCTTCCAGGCTTCCCAGCTTGGGAATCTACACAGACCACAGCTGGCCAGGGACCAGTCTCATGGCAACAGCTGTATCCAGATCCAACAGAGACCATGGGAAGACACTGCTAGTTCAGCCAAAAAAGAAAATGCTCAAAATGGGAATTGGCAGGCTCCAAAAGTTGCCATAAGGGCAAGTGACAATGAAATAGGGCAAACACATGGACCTGTGGGAGATTCATGGAGTATGGAGGCCAGGACCGTGTACCAGGAAGTGACAAAGTGAGGGGTGGTGGACAATGCCGGCCCTGACCCCACATCCTCCACCCCACCGCAGCGGCTCACAGGGCCTCCAGTCCTGTGTTCCTCTCGCAAGACCGAGCTCTCTGCCTCACAGAAAGGCAGAAACTTCTCTGCCCTGACAGTAACTTATGATCCTGAGGCCAGTTCTCCAAACTGTGTTCCCAAGACCAGCAGGCCTACAGAATTATCTGTGAGAAGATACTACTGGGCCTAAAAGATGTAGAAAACACTCCAAGGCAACCTCGTTATACTAAGGCTCCTGGAGAAAGCAGTGGAGCCAGTGCTTCCAGGAACTGGGTGGCCAGAGAGCCAGGTTGATTCTTGATGGTAGTGGTGTGTGTGCACGTGTGTGTGTCTGTACATGTGCACACATGCACGTGACTCCCCATAGCATCCAGTGGAAATGCCTTGGGGGTGTTCCTGTGACCGTGCTGGCTGACCAGAGGGCAGCCCTCCTGCCTTTCCTGCCTCAGTGTCCCCAGCCTTCAGCTACTGCTCCTGGTCACCCTAGCACTGTGCCCTGAGGGCAGCACCCTGCCCAGAGGGCACCTGTGAGTACAGCACACCGTAGGAGGAAAGTTGTTCACCTGAGCCTCAGAAGTGAGAAGTTTAGGAACTGGGACATGCGCCCACTGGTGAAGGCTGGGGAGGGTGACAGTGACCCTGGCCATGGTGCTATCATGTTGCAAAGGCAACAGGATTTCAAATCAGGCTTAGGCACTGCAGGCTGGGTTGTAAAAACATAGCTGTGTTCAGCAGATAGGAATTTCCCCCAGGCTTGAAGACAGCCCTTCTGATGAGAATTCATCCTACACGCCAAGGAAGCTGTTGCAAGAGAGGGCGAGGAAGAGCGAGCAGAGCTCTCCACAAAGCCTCAAGGGTGCTGAGCGCACCCACTGCTGAGCAAAGGCCGGGAAGGAAACGGAGTGCCCTTTGCCTGCCCAGCAGAGCAACCAGACGCTCAGAAAACATGTAAAGCAACTCCCGAGAGACCGGCATCTTGGGAGCCCCACTGCTAATTTAGGAATACGGGGTTATACTGAGGGGTCAAACACCAGTCTGCACCAAGCATCAAGGACTGTTTTTAGTTTGGTAACAGCATCCATATACGCTCAGAGGGAAACCCCATTTTAAAATCCACAGAGGCTGAGAATAGAACTTGGAAAAAATACTCTCTCAAGCACGATCATGGGCTAGTGAAGACACTTTCATGAAACCAAAGGGTAAACAAAGGCCACTCACTCAGGCAGTTAAATCAGAAAAGCCATGAACTGGTAACTGATGTAAGGTGCCAGCCCTGTAATTGACTGAGGCAGCTCGCAAGCTGTGTGACTTTTGAAGTGCTACTAAACCTCTCTGGGCTTCAAGTCTCTCATGGGTGAAGTGATTAGGAAGACTTTCTACATGACAATGTATGTCAGATTTAAAAGCTTTTCTCAGAACAGCACCTGACACCCAATAAGGACTGAGTAAACAATAGCTGTTGCTGTTGTGGCTGTTATGGTTATCTAGTATTTAATCTGTCCTCTGTTATATTGATCCCTATTGGCTAATCAAGACATGCAAAAACAGTAGGAGAATCGGTATCTGAGCAGAAGGGGTGGTTGTCCGAATTTTAGTGAGAGGGTGACTTTTCCTAGCTCAGGTAACTCTTCCTAGCTCTTATCAGCAAATGTCCCTTGCAGGACAGGAAGCACGCGGCTATGGATACAGACTCCCGATTTGCAAGTGCAGCCACCGTGTATTCCTGCAGCGTGGCTTCGGTTCCGTGGTTTAAACAACAGGACGCACGTAGGATGCTTAGGGCACAGCGACACTGGGTAAATAAACAGGAGCTGTTATTTCAGCGATTCTTAGGAATGTCTCAGAGCCATGGTCACATCGCCCCCCAGTCTAGGGGCGAATAATTTGACTTAAACATGTCACAGTCAAATGCAGATGGACTGCATTGCAATGCAAATGCCCACTTACTGCATATTATATTTGCTACGTCTTATATTCAAAGCATTACGAGGTTTACTCTACCAGGCTCTCAGCAGCCAGAGCCTCGCAGGTGGAGCCACACTGGCCGGAACGCACGGGAAACCGCGCCATCTGCTGGCCGGTGTGGAGAACTGCTCGGCGGCAGCTGCCCGCAGAGCTGTAACTCAGGACGCGAGAGCTGCAAGGTGTGGAGTGGCTTGCGTATGAGGACTCACAGCTTGAACCCCACTGCGTGTGGCTGCGCAGGTGACACCCGGGCCCGGCCTGTCTCAGGACAACGCTTGCCTTCCCCACTCCAGCAGCAGAGGACGCTTCCGCAAGGAGCAGGCCTGAGGTCCAGTCACTCAGCTGCTTGCATTCTGCCCTCTGCCCGCCTGGGGGCTCATCAGCGCCTGTGGTTTCCAGGCCTCGACCTGGGCTCCGGCCACAGCAGGTTCCGGGCCTTCTCTGCTGCTTCCCTTCTGATCGTGGCTTCAGCCACGCGAGCCTCTGCAGCCCACGCAGCCAGGGAGCGGCCATCTGAGCTGGGAAGGAGATTTTGGCCATCTCCCTCTGCATGGTCCCCTCCCTGTTTTAACACCACGATGGCCACACAGCACAGTGAGGGCCTCTCCACACAATACGTGGCAAGAAGCATCTGTAAGACCCTGCTCCAGAGCTGATGGCCCTGACTTGTGAATGCCGCAGAGGCGAAAGCGAGTAGGGGCCGGATATCTCGCAAGCCCTGACCTGTGTTAGCACATCTAACCTTACAACAACCCTGAGGAAGGCGCTGGTGCCACCCTTATTTCACTGGTGAGGAAACAGAAGTGCAGAAAACTTAAAGACCTTCACAGGGTTTACCGCTATTCAATGCTGGAGCTAAGACTTGCACCCAGGCTCCCTGACTCCAGAATGATATTTCTAATCTGTGTACTATTTACAGAGCTGATTCACTTTAAAAGGCCAGGTAATGTGAAAGGGTGGTGAAACCCCTGCCTTACGCTCACTAGCACTGGCATCTCAGAAATGTGGCTCCCTCACCCCGAAAAAAGGACCCACCCAGAGAGAGCAGGAAGGCTCAGTCAGGGCTGCAGGAACCGGAGGGAACTCTGAGAAGCAGACAGACAGAGGAACTCAGGCGGAGTCGGACAGAGGCACCACAGGCGCAGGAGTGCATAGCAGAGATCGAGAACAATGGAGAAACAAAGACAAAGGGAAAAGAGAATTGCTCAAACTTTAAAACTCAGCGGCTGTGATGCTGAGACATGTGTGACTCACTGCCACCTACCCCATCCCAGGCAGGCTCCTGAGAGTGGTTTTCATGCATTATGGGTCTCCCTGGAGGCCAGCACTCAGGACCCTGGGGTGCTCCCTGACCAGCACAATGCGCCCTCCTGCCTTACAGAGCTACGCGGCGGTGGGGCTGGGGAAACAGTGCAAAGGGGTTAAACAAAATAGAAGACACGCTCTGAAAGAATAAACAAGACATGTGCTGAGAAACATGAGGACGATAAAGACCTATCACTACTTCAGCTAAGGGAGTGTCTAAGGGAAAAGGAAGCAGTGGCCGTTTGGTCAGGTCTCATTTCAAAAGGCTTCACATTTCTGATGCTACAGAGCCATGCAGAGGTACAGAGTGACTGACAGATTCAGAGCTGGTCAGTCACAGGGCTCGTGGCAGTTGCCATCTAGTACAGTCAGCATGGGAGGAGGGCTGCCATTTGAAATTCTAACTCTGCCTCTACATTTTTTTCCAGGTTGCCTCTTTCCAGAAGTAGGATGGGGTCTGAGATATACAAGCTGCTGGTTGACCTCACTTCTTACAAATTCAATGATTCATTTCAAAACTTCTCCTAGTGCCAATGTCTCCCGAGATCTCGCCTTGTTGGAAATTAGGGCGCCGGGAAAGAAAACAACCCGCTCGCCTCCCTGGTAAGCAGCTGTGGCTCAAGCAAGTGGTGGGCACCCCAAGGAGAGAACCAGCCAGTATCTCCCAAGATCCTGCCATGTTGGAACTTAGGGCGCCGGGAAAGAAAACCCGCTCGCTCCCTGGTAAGCAGCTGTGAGCCTACTGGCATGTGGGCTGAAAATGAAACATCCCATCCCCCGCCATTAGCAAGTGGGAGCCAGAGGTCTGAGCATCTCCTGGGAGGTTGACTGTATGCTATATAACAAACATGGGGAATTTCCTTCTACCATCTCTTTGAAGGCAAGTATTGTTACAGCTGTTTTGCTTCATTCTGATTAATTGTATTCCTCTATTCAATATCCTGTTTTGATAAGTTCTATAATGTTCTGTATTTCCTTTGATTTTGCTATACCTGATTGAAAGGAAAACTATTGTGAAGATAATGAGATAAACTATGGTACCTATTACTGTTATTCCGATAATTGGCTGTGATGTTCTGTACCAGTTTCACTGCATTCTCATTTGGCTTTGTTCTGTCTTGTTCTGTCGTATTTTACACCTTCAAAATAATAAAAAATTGAAAACAATTCTCCTGGTGAATCTCAAGAAATCAAGTCTTTGTTCCTACCTTTGGCTATATTCAAATCAGCATTTATGTGACACTTACTCTAAGGCTTCCTTCCGGAACTGACCCGTATCTTTTATTTCCTAATGGTATTTGAATTTTCTTTCTAATGGAAGTCCTTGAGAGAGGTCTTTGTCTTCTAAACATGCAGTAAGTTTGTGATAGGCCGGGGTGCTCTTCTGTCCCCCACCTCACCCGGCTGTCACTCTCTTCTGTGCATTTCAGCTTCAAGCCCCTTCCTGTCAGCACCAGCCTGTTTTTGAGGCTCCTCCCTCCAGAGCAAAACAATTCACATGCCCAAACTTGCAAAATGTTTAAAATATTTACAATTATATTACTTGTGTCCAAAAATATAGCATACAAAGAAAATCATTTACTTTTACAAGCTGATAGAGAATTTATTTTGTAAAAGAATAGAATAGAATAGAATAGAATAGAATAGAATAGAATAGAATAGGTGGCTACTGACACTACCCATTCCCTCCAGAGTTTCTAAGGCCACCTCAGACAGTAAGATTGCCCAGCTGGGGTGGAAGATGTCTTGTAGTATGCTTTGCCAGTCACTGACTAGATTTACAGGATGATAAACTCCAAGACTGATCCATGACAGGCTTCCATCTGGGACAGAAGCAAAGTACCAACCACGTGCTTGGTGGTGGTGGGGATCTCTGTCTGTAGGAGAGGGGCATCTCTCTTGAAAATATGAAATCAGAGATAGTACTTTCCTCTTCACATCCTCTCACCTCACAGTGGAGTTAAAACTTCAACGATTCACTGTACATTTAATACCACTTCCACTGGTGTTTCTCTGGCTGAAACTGTCACCATAATTTGTGTCTCTCTTCCTTTCTAGATGGGCTTTCAATGAGAGAAACTCATTCTCCTTCCTGGGCTTCTCCACATTGCATAGACCATGGTTCACCAGATCTTTCCATCACGTGTAAGTTATAGGTGAGCTCCTAGGTCCCAGGCATCATGCGGGGTTTTCACTCTACTTGGTGACTACAAAAGACTCTGTCCAGGCTTCCAGGGAGCTGTGGGTGATATCACTGTCAGAAAACTCTTCCTGTGGAAACCAGAGTGCACATATGTTAGGTTTTATTGGCCATATTCAGTCTCTGGAGTACGCTTTTGCCTTATTTGTTTCTCATTCTATTTTTGGTCAACACATAATGTTTAAACCTATTCATGGGGTATAACCATGGTGTTTTGAGTAGTGATCAACTGAGGGTAATTAGCATCTCTATCTCTTTAAACTTTTCATCTTTTTATATGAAGAGTACGTTCAGAACCCTCTCTTCTGACAGTTTGGAGATATAGAAGGCCCTGTCGTTATTTGTATTCGCCCTGCCTCACCTTAGAACTTCATGTGCCCATCTACCCATTGGTGGACACCGCTCTATCTCTTCCCCCTATTCCAGTCCTGGCTAAACACTGCTCTACTCTCAGCTTCTATGTGGTCAGCTGTTCTAGATTCTACTTGTGAGTGAGATGGCGCAGTGTTTGTTTTCACATCCCTGGCTCATGTCACTTCACATAATGTCCTTCGGGTCTGTCCAGTTTGTCTTACGTGACACAATGGCATGCTTTTTAATGGCTGAATAGTATTCCACAGGGCATGTCTTAGGTACTTTCTCATTACTGGTACACAATACCCAACACTTAGAATTTAAAAGAGAAAAAGTTTGTTTTGGCTGACAGTTTGTAGTGGTTTCATCCATAATTCACTAGATCCAAAACAGGGGAGCATGGCAGAGGGGTGTGACAAGGGAAAAATGGTTAATGGCACAGCAGAGGAGGAAACGGAAAGACATAATGTGAAGAAGGAGGGAGAGAGGCCTTCAGGCCACACCCCCAGTGACCTCCCTTCTCTTTCCCAGATTCACCTCCCGATATCATATTTAGCTATAAATTCATTAGTGTACTAATCACATCCCATAATCCAATCACCTCCCCAAAGCCCCACCTGGAAGTACAAACCATGACAATGTGTGTGCACATTTTCTTTATCCATCATTCATCTACAGACATAGAGGATGATGTGATATCATGGTCATTGCGAATTGAGTTGTGATAAACACAGGGCTGTGGTGTCTTTTCCCAGGTTGATTTTATGTGGAGGAACCAGTGGTTTTCAGCAGAGTATGATCCTGCTGCCACTTCGATTTTTACACTCCTGGTCTTCGGGGTCATGAAACAATACAATAATGTTGATAGAAATAACCTAGTTTATGGTATTCCCTTACCCTAAGGAATACCAGGTGACCGTGGCCCAGATTGACAGATAAATGGGCAAAAAGAAACACATCAATTTGAAAGTACTTTGATAGTAGAACCCAGAGAACTCTGTGGGTCCGCGTGAGGGGCTGCGGAGTTAGAGATGTGGGTTCAGACGGATGCGCACAGCCAGCCCCTGATGCTGCTTGCTCTTGGCAGGGCCACGTGGAGAGAGCGTGAGTGAGAACAAAGCGGGGAGGATTTCCTCTTAAGAGATACCACTCATTTTGTTCAAAGAGGAGGTATTACTTCCATAGTAAGAAAAGAGAGCAGGGGGGAAGAAAAAAACAAGAAAAGAAAAAGAAATCTCACAGGTCTGGCTAGAAATCCCTGTGGGTAGAGGCAGCATCCAGGATTGGATGCTAATTAAAGCACAGAGGTGGGTAAAGGAAGTGTGGGCCATGATGGACCAAGATTTCAGTTGGGGGCACAAGACTGACATACAGGGGATGCATTGGGTGATAGGGAATCTAACTCACTTAACCAAAGGGGTCCCCATGTGTTCTAACTAGGAAACAGAAAAGCAGAGCCAGCCAGGGGAGGGCAAGTCCAGCCTCCCTGTCAGCCCCTGGTGCCGGGCTGCACTGTCAGGCCCCGGCCAGGCTGGCATGGTGGTGGCCTTCAGAGCAGTGTATGGGCTCCGGCCCCCACTTCAGAGGAGTTACACCGTGGAAGGAATGAAAAGGTTGGCTGTTATTTTAATTGAATTTGTTTTCAATTTATTTTCAACTGTCTAGGGAAAAACCTTTTCCTCTCACATCATTTGATTCCTTTTCGCTCCATGTCCATTATCCTCATAATGAGCTTTTAATGCATTCACGGAGCCCTGTTTGTCAAAGACTGATTAACGCTGGTCAAATCAATAAATTGTAAAAGCATAAAGATATGCGGAACCAAGACTGCAGATCAGAATGCAGCTGGAAAACCTGGACTCGGATTTCCTTAAGTGTAGAGATGGGTGACCCTCCAAGCCCCGGAGTCAGGATCATGACATGGACCTTGCTAGGGTTCCCGAATCCTAGCTCACAGGCTGCAGAGCTGCCGAGCCCGCAGGAAGCCCCTCTGCCTCAGCCTGCGCTTGGCCTCAGCTCTGCTGCTGCACCCTTCCCTGTGCTGTGCCACTGTGGAAACAGGCTCTTGCTATATGCATGGTTAGGATGAAAGGAAAAACCAACATGGAAACTCTGAAGAAGACTGGGAACTTTGGCCACCTCATCTTCAGGATGAGGATCTGGTTTACCTAAGTGACAGCCATTGCTTCTTTTTTACTGTCATTTTAGGCTTCTGACACCTTGACATAGGACTTCTTGGTGAGGGCTTCACCCAATTCTGGATTCCAGCAGGGAGGGGGATTGGCCATGGTAGGAAGGGATATAAATGCACCTTGGGATTCACTTAATCCGGGGCTTCTCACCGGCCTCTCTGCCTTAGTCCAGTTTCTGTTGCTTAACTGACTACTACACACTGGCTGCTTCATTCATGGTAAAAGCTTATACTGAGCTCTGAGCTCTGGAGGCTGGAGAGTTAAGGGGCCATCTGCTGAGCATCCTGTGCTAAAAGGGGTACATAAAGAGACAGAGCCAAAGCAAACTGTATGCAGACTCACTGGAGATTATCCACTCACCCATTCTTGAAAGAACCCATGAAAAGCCCAACCCTTCACACTTCACTTAGGGGTTACATTTCACTATCAGCTTTAGTGGAAACCAAATCAGCTGTTCAAAAAAAAAATAGATTCTCTGCCTCAGAAACCTCAGCAGTCCCTACACAATCCGGCTCTCTCCGTAGTGCTCTGAAGAGCATTAGCATTTTAATCTCTCGGAAGTTACGCGGAAAAGGACTCCCTATCTTTCGCCTGGTGTTTTCCATTCTCGTTCAACTAAACAAACTAAACTAAATAAATAAATATTTTAAAAAATTTAAAAATTAAATATTTTAGTTAAAACACCTGTTCACATTTTAGAGACAAAGAAAATATTCTGGACACAATTTTAAGAACACTTACTCAGTTCATCACAAGTTGAACTGGGTTTTCACATTTTAAGGAATGTTTCCACATTCAGTCACCTCCCTAAACAACCTACGGTACTGCAGCTACCCCCTGTCTTCTTTGAGGACTAGGAGGTCCTTCCAGGCACACGCGTGGCCCTGTGTATCCACAGTGCAAGTGTTCGGTATCCATGGATGGATGATGGGAAGCTATTCGGGACTCATTTCACAGCCAGTGACAAAAGACAAGATCAAACTAGCATCAGGAAATGGATATTTATGAAAAGAACCCAGGGAAAGCTCACAGTTTTAGACACACAGCCTGCTGAACAGGGATGAACCAGCCCACCAGACAATCAGACCAGAGTCCCCTGATGGAAATGTGTGGAATTTCAAGATGGCACCTCAGAGAGATGACTGCTCCTCGGCCTAGTTCTGCCAAAAAGACACTGCCTTTGGCTCAAGAATTGGCATGCACTTTACAGAGCCTCACCTTAGTGACTCTTTTGGTGTCCTCTGCTCCCCTTCCTCCCCTTATTGCACTGGGAAGCACATGGACTCTGGTAAGAATGGGATGTGTGTGTCCAAGGAACTGGGGAGTTACAAGGACTCTGGTCTCCTCCATTTCCGGTCACTTCTTGTCTCCTTCTGCATGCTGGTTTTCTTCTCCCAAATGGCTAATTCCCATAGCTTTATGACTACAGAAGAAAAGTGATCACCCCTTAAAACAAACAAACAAACAAACAAAAAACTTTACTTGATCTGAGGCATGGTCTAGGGTGTGCCAGAATTTAAAAACACCAATGGGGCTTTGTCTTACCTTCAGCAGCCCACATTTGGACTACCCAGTTAGAGCAGGGGAAGAAACTACTACGTGAAGGAACTAGAAACTGTGTCTTGAAAAAGTGGTGGAAGGGGCGGAAGACTGACATTCCAAGCGTGCACCTCTGCCAGCAGTGAAGGGAAGGACTGTTGGGTTGGAGGAAAGAATGCTGACCATCCACCCCAGAGGCATTCTGAGGTCAGCCAAACCCAAGCACGTTGCTCTGGATGGAACACCCTCTTTGCTCAGGTGCTTCTGTGCGTGACCTGTGTCAGCTTCTCCCAAGAGGAAAGCACAGAGGCTAATTGCTTCAGCAGCTCCATCACCTAACTGGAGATTCTGCATTTAATCTGCTCATTATGCTACTTATGTCTTTTCATAAGTAGAGAGAAATTGTGTTATCACAGGAGAAGCGAACTCTCTCGTTGAGAAATTCTTTTATGCCTAGACAAAGGAGTTTTTAAGTTTATCAGCTTCTCCTTTGTGAATCTACATTCTAAGGGATGTATTAATCATGCATTGATTATACAAATCAATTAAAGATATTTTGCTGGTGGGTTAAATTTTTTTTCATTTAAAAACAGATTGTTAGGTATATAACATTTTAGGTATATAATGATCACGTTGATCATAGGAAATTTGTACCTGCATGTGATATATCTAGATTCTTCTTTTTTTTCCATTCCCCTCCCCTCCTTTCAAACCCTCTTTCCCTCTTTATTTATAAAATATTTGTTTCTATTTTTTCCTTCTTTTCACATTTTTTTTTTACTTTTCCCTTCCTTCCTTTTCCCTACCCACCTCCCTTGTTTCTCTGCCCATTTGACTATTTGAAGGTTTTCTTCCTATTACATAATAACTGGTGGGTTAATTTAATTGACTCTTAGGTAGCTTTCCTGTTTATTTAGACTTCTTGATTATATACCTCACCAGCGAATTGACTCAGGTGCTTCTGTGCATAACAGAATAAAGCCAATCAAAGCAAACCAGTGTGACACAGGACTTCAAAACAACCGAAAATCAACAATGGCTACCATAATGCCTTTTGTTGTCTTCAAAATAGCTGCAGATACTGTCAGACATAGTAAAAATCAAACAAAATAGAAAAGACTAGAACCAGTAAAAACAAAACAATGAATGCAATAAAGGACTTCAAAACGAGATGAGTAAATACAAAATATATCCTATTATCCTTGAAACAGCTTCCTATGCCATTGGGTATAATAATAATAATAATAATAGTAATAAACAGAATAAACCCAATCCAGCAAAACAATGAAAATGATAACAGGACTTCAAAACAAGATGATAGGGAATTAGCAATGGCTGCCACCTTCAGAAGGAGATTCCCCCAGATGCTACATTGAGTCTGAGTAGAGATCAGACTATCAGCCATAGACCTGCAAAGTCAGTGAAACACTAAACACTACAGGTATTAAATTGCATTTCACCTCAATAGCTATCATCACAGCCTGTGTTTCCCTGGATGAGCTGATTGTGTAGGGTGAGGGGATGGGGGAGGGGTTCTTCTTGTTTCCCAGCCTGCACACAGGAAGAGGCTGGCATCTGGCTTTCCCAACAGCAGCCTGCACATGGTGTTGATTCTCAGGGAAGGTTTGCTTCTTGGCAACTTCTTGTTCTCTTCCTCTCCCAGTCCGTGAATGCCACTGACTCATGGGAAAAGGCTGGCATCTGGCTGCCCGCCCAGCAGCCCGTACATGGTGCCAATTTGCAGGGAGGGCTTGCTTCTTGGTGACTTCTTCACCTTAACCCTCTTTAAAAAAAACCTTCTGGAGAGATTGATTTCTCTATGACCCATGCAGAATGGATGGAAAAAAGATGGACAGGAGTGGAGGTAAAGCAGCCAGTCTGGCAGCTGTGGTGGTAGCAAGGCACTGGGTGAGCAAGGCCGGTGTGGGTGCAGCGATACAGCCCCTGTGACTGGTTGGAATGGGAGAGGGATGGGTGAGGAAGAGTGGAAGAAGCAAGGGTCACCCGAGTTCCTTAATTTATTCACAATACTTGGGGCATAAGAAAATGAGGCAACCTCCAGGAAGACTGGGGTCCTGGGAGGGGAGAGTCTACTCACTCACCCACAATAGCAAGCCCATAGGATGGACCAGAGCATGATGTGTTGACAGCCTGGGTGGCCCCAACTACAAAACTGGTCCACACTGCAAGTCCCTCCCCAGTTGGTCATGGCTCTGTACCTTGTCTTCTCTCTTCTCTGGGTCCAGTTTAGCAAGGCAGCCTCTGTTACAGGACTGCTATACAGCATAAGAAAAGACTCTTAGGTGGCATGACTTCACTTTAACTCACAGTGAATTGGCTAAAAGGAGTTATAAGAGTTCTCTGAGAAAAATAGGGCTGAAGAGTATAAATATGTCTGTTGGAGGGTCACCGGAAGATATGATGGAAGAGTTGCACCAGCTCAGAATAAGCACTGACTTTCCCCAGTCTGCATGGGCACAGCTGAACCTGTGGCAGCACTCTGGGATGCTTGCTTCAGAGAGCCAAGTGGAGAGATGAAATGGTTATACAGCACCAAGCTCTGGTCCTTCATCAAACCAATGTGTGTGGCCTTGAACCTGATTGGATCTGAGTTTTCTCATCTGCCAAATGATAATATTAACAGAAAGGCTTTTATAATGTCCCTTCTAGTCCTGCAGTTCAGTGGCTCTGACCTTTACTCCCATGGCCTGCATGTTATATAATCTGGCCTTTTACTCCCTCACTTTAAAGGGCAAGAGTCTTCCTATTTGCCACATGGTCACATGTCAAGATTCAAAAGGGGGCCACGAGTCCCTGTGACTCTTCCGCAAGTATCCTGGCAGCTTCTGACTTATCACTGCTGTGAGGTCTGTCTTCTCTACCTGCTTCTGCCTGGCTGCTCAGTGCCATTGGGAACTAATGGCTTATGCTTGGCCCACTTCTTAATTCCCTCTGTGGGAAGGGCCTAAGCTACTTGGGCTATGGCTTGTCATCCTATGAAAGCAGGAGGGAGGCCAGAGGGTGGGCACTTGGACTTTCGCACTAGTCCTAAGTTGTCATGTTTTATTCCATTCACTTTCATCTTGACTGACTTAGCAGTGATGGCTGCCACTGGCCTCACTTCGATTTTAATTTCTATCCCTCGATGTTCCTCTAGTGAGCAATGATGCATTACAATTTCCAGGTGCCCAGGGCTGCACATCTTTTTAAGATATAGTCAGGTGAACATAACCATTTTTGCACCTGAGGCTGATGCCGGCATGACTACATACCTATTACCAAGCCTGTGTAATTAAAAACAAACATTTCATACATATACAAAACCTGCCACCTTAATGCAAAAACATTAAGATGAAAAATTGCAGGAGAGACTGAATAGGATGAAAATGGCAGAGAAGAGAGGATGGGCAGAGGATCGAGAGAGGAGGCTGAGAACTCCTTCTCCAAGAACTACACTGGCTAAGTCAGCCTTGTGTGTTAAAGTCTATCCCATGGGATGTGATTTGGGTTATGGGTTAACCTGTTTAATTAAAAAAGTGGCATTGTATTTATGAAGTGTGGAAACACTTCTAACAGTGTCCACTCGCAAGGTCTGTGTCCAGTGCCTTCTTTGAGAGTAAATACATGGATGTGTGACTGCGGAACTCACCATGAGCCTTTGAGGCGGCCACCAATAATCTCTGCCTCCTGAGATCCATTTCCACTCCCTCTGAGTCTTGGTCCAGATTTGCTTGTAATCTACAGAAGGTGACAGAGGTAATGGGATATGACCTCCCTAATTATTTTCAGAAGATCCCGATTCTACCATCTGCTGGTAGACTCTGTCCCTGACTTCCACCCAGGAAGCAACTTGTCATGTGTGAGCTGCACTGTGGGGAGGCTACATGTCAAGGTGCTCAAGGTAGCTTCTGGCTGATAGGCAGCAAGGAAATGCCACTCTCAAGCCCACCCGTAGGTTGGGATTCTGCTGGAAAACTGAGCTTCAAGGAAGACCTTTCCCTAATGGAGCGGTCTGATACACTGCGGCCCTCACCAGCACCTTCATTATAACCTGGCAAGAAGTGCTGAATCCCCAGCTCAATTCTGTCCATATTCCTGATCTATGTCTCCTTGGAGCTCAAAAGCATGTATTGTTTTAAAACTCTAAATTTGTGCTAATTTGTTATACAGCCATGGAAAACTAGTATAGATCCTCTAGTGAGATTTCAAGGGTTGCTGGTAAAAGGGTTTTCACGTACCTCATGATTATGGGGACTTGAAGAAGGAGGATAGCTGTAAACTTTCAGGCAAAAAGCTTGCTTACAGCGTAGATCATGATTACTGCTTTACGCATATGGGCACATATTGGCTCTACCGTAAATAGACTATTACAGCCTTACCTGATGAAGATTGGATAACCCCATTTCTTTCTATGAAAAGAACTGTAGTACTTGTAAGTGTAGAATATTTTCACTTGGCTCAAAGCCTAAATCCCAAACTCTCAGTTACACTGTGGCCTTCATACCATCATTGCATATATACCGCATGTATTGGCAAGTATTTGTTTTCCATTCCTCCAGCACATACTATAGATAAAAGAATTTTTTATAAAAGACAAGCACTTTAAAATCTAGAAACTATTTGTCCAGAGGATATCTTAAGCCCAGGTCCTCAGTATTATCCAAGGAAGGGATGAATCCACATCTCTGCTTGGATAAGCACGACAGCCAGAAAATCAAAAGCAGTTACAGACAGGAACTACAATACGCAGTGTGAGTCAAGGGCTGCATGTGCTGAGCTCACTTCAGAATGAGTGGGCTCCTGTCAGAGAGGCCAGTGTGAGTAACACGGGAGACCTTAAGAGGAGGAAGGGAGAGAAACCTTGCATGTCATGAAGGTGGATGACAGACACCTGCACCACTGCTCTGCAGTGGAAGATACATCTGTGCAGTCCCAAAGGAAGAACAAGAAGCCAGAGTGTTGCCACAGGAAGGGAACCTTATAGACTGTGTTGTGAAGAACTCAGAAGGTCAGAAAAAAATGTTTTCTCATTCACATCTATATACTTTTAAAATGCCTCTTCCCTAAGCTAAAATGAAATTTTAATAGAATGAAAAAGATTCCCCAATTATCACATGAAGGACAGTGTAGCTGCTAAGCTTAATTGTCAACCTGATTGCTTTCAGAGCCACCTGGGGGATGAGTAAGCACACTTCTGGGTATGTCTGGGAGAGCCATGAGGTCTATAGCTGGTCACTGGTCCCTTTGTCTCTGGTTCTGTCCCCCCAGTTTGCTTCTCAGTCTCTGTTAACTGAACAGCTTTGCTCTGCCACTTGTGTCCACCATGATGCTCCTGCCACAGAGGCAGCTGACCATGGACTGAAACCTCTGAAAACATGAGTCACTATGTAAATGATTAAGAATGATTTCACTAGATGGACAAATAGTGAAAGTGCACTGAAACGGGTGTGCAGTGCTGGTGTGAAGGCTTGGCTGAGTGCCCCCAAAGGCCTTGTGCTTAAGGTTTTGGTCCAGTTTGTGGTATTCTGATCCTATGGGAATGTGCCTTCTAAGGAGATATTTGGACCCTGGTTTATACTCTCTTTGTGTCTGTGTCGTCTGTGTTTGTGACTGTATCTCTTTCTCTCTCTCTCTCTCTTTATCTCTCTCTCCTCATCCCTCTTTCTCTCCTCTTGCAGCATCATGAGATGAGCAAGTTGCTCCACAGTGTGCTCTCTGCCATGATGCACTGCCTCACCACAGGTCCAAACCAAAGTGTCAGTTGATAATGGACTAGAAGCTCCAAAACCACAAGCCAAATAAAACTTTCTTTTATGCAAGGATGATTGTCATAAGGATTGCTACAATAATGGAAAGCTGACTAATACAGCGATTTAAATACCAAAACAGACAGTGCCATTACTAATGGGATTTTTCATTTTGAACTGAATTCACCAAAAAAAAAAAAAAAAATCTTGCAAGAACGAACAGAAGCCCCACAAATTTCTGATCTTCCCTCCAGGGAATACTCCCATCCATGCAGAGGAAACTTAAAGGACTTCCTTGTTAGCCAGGAGGATGCAGTCTCTTCTTGGATGTGTCCCAAGAGAGGCAGCTGGAATGACACAGGTGGGGTGTGGGCTTAGGTGTGGTGGAGGGAGACAGGATCACCAACAAGCACCTACCTATCAAGGTAGCATGACTCTAGGACAAGACAGACCTAAGTTCTAACTCCATATACTGTATCCATAGGTCCACCCCATTCTTTACTCACTATGGAGAAATTTGCAATCATTACTTAGCATTTCAGAGCTCTCAACTCTTCTGATTCATCTGTAGCAACAAGAATCACAGAGCAGGAGAGAGTTGTCCTAGCACAGTGCCTGGCGGGAAGTATATGCTTTTGTACATCATTTATCTTGTGGCTCCAGATCTTATCTGAGGAGTCCAGAAACCCTATACTAGTTTCAAACTGGCTTGTGGAGCTTCTGGTCTCTTTGCTTGCCTGAAGTCTGATTGAGCTGCCATTCCATGATTCAAATGCTGTTCTATATTTGGTCTTTCCATGATTTTAATAGATCCGATGACCTCTTTCTCCTTCCCTCTAGAGAAACATTCAGAGCATGAACAGTAAGTCTGACTCAGGCTGAAATACCAGGGCATCGCCTTCTGACTGCTAAGAACATTTCCTAACTCCTCCTAAATTCAGTATCCTCTTCAGCAAGATAAGGAAAATGTCGTTTATCTCACACTACTGTTTTTGAAATAGAGAATGATTCCTACAAACACCTATAACACCATCTCAATATCTGATTCATAGGAACTCAAATACACAATTAATGATGCTATTTTACTTATTATTTCTATTACCTCGCCACTGATCTGCTACTAACTACTCTTACCACCTTATTTTGCTAGGAGAGGGGTTATGCAGCACAGTGATTAAGCACATCAACTCTGGAGGAAGTTGCTGGTTTTGTCACTACAAGCTGTGTGTGCTCTTGTGACAATTTTAACACCTGGTGTAAATTTTTAACACTCCACCACCACACGTGCACTCTTTTCCTCCAATTTAGCAATGTTGAGACATTACGTTAGTTGAGAAATGTTGTTTTGAAATGTACCAGGTATCTGCTTTCATCTGTTGTTAAAATAAGACTCTGTTACCAGATAACTGTAGACAAATGGTAAAGTCTTGGTAAGTATTTGGGCAGTAATCATAAAAATCAAAAGTGGCTCTGGCATACACTGATACACAGAATATGAGGAAAGAGAGATGTTTGTGGCAGACAAGGAACAGAGGAACCTGTCATCACAGAGAAGCCTTTCTTACTGTGCTTGTCTGGACCCAGAAATTTTGCACATAGCCAAGTGTCCAAGAAGATGCTGCTTTCTAATCTGAAATATTTTCTTTGCCATTTTTCATATTTTACTGCTAAAGCAAGATTCAAGAGGTTACGGGAAATAAACATTCATCTTCTTGCTAGGAGTCAATGCATCAATGATTACATTGGGTAGAAATTTATGTGTTTTTTTTTTTTTTGTAACCTTTGCTGAAAATTAACATGGTTTTCCACTTGCAACAAACATAGAGCTTCTCCTCAAGTGCTGGCTTCCCAGGGAAAATAGCTAATATTTTTCAGCAGCTATTGAAAGTAAAAACCAGGCTGGTGCAAAATGTGCGTGCTTCTGCATTTCTGTTTCCCCCTGCACACAAAGCATCAATTGGATGAAATAATAGCTATTCAGTTGGTCTTTCCTTATGACTGCAAGCCATTGGGAGCTAAGTCACACTTAGCAAAGCCGATATTGACTATGTGCAGAAATATCCGGAATGAGATGCTTCACCACTGACATCTTTCATTCATAATTACTGCAAAGTTGGCCTGCCCAGGACTAGTCAATGGTCAGTCAATATTTCCATTATAAGATGGAACAGGGTGAATTGCTAGGGCAGAAACACAAAGCAAACTATTCAACAGGCCCTCAGATCCAGACAGCAGAGGTGACTGGAGAGGGTCTCGTGACCCCAGAGTTCAGATGGGAGGGTGAGCACAATGCAATGTTTTCCTGTAATCTGTGTTCCCTGGTATTAGAATTAAGTTTCTTCACAGTAGCACAATGTTTGTAAATGGCCTCTGTCAAGTGTGATCTTCTATGGAGGAGAGAATCATTTTCTCTGAAGAGATAAAGCTGCCAGCTTGTTGCAGTGACTTCTGCCATAGAACTTATCTGAAATAGGAATAGGTAACAGTCACATTCAGTCTGTCGGCAGTGCAGATGAGGAAGGGCAAGCAAGTACTTCTCACCCCAGAGAAGATAGCCCAGGCCTCAGCACCGTATGGAAACCTTCCCTGTCACAGAGACTGGGAAATAACAGGTTTATAAAATGGCTCAGGAATATCTGAGAGTTATTTGACTTATGATAGGCTGTTAGTAGAGGATTTGTTTGCGTTGTAATCCAATTTGATAATTTTTATTTTGTCAGCATGAAGCCACTGTAAGTCTTTAATCAGAAGATTCACACAAGCCCATAGGTCAGCTGATATTAAGTAGTATGTATGCAGGCACATGCTACTGAGTGGAATTTTGTTTTAAATAAACATTTTGTAAAAACTTATCTGCTACAAATAACTGAATAAAAGCTGTGAGGGTTAGCACTGATTATCAATTTGATTGGCTTGAGGGAGGCCTAGGAGATTAGCAAAGCACACTTCTGACTATATCTGGCTGGGTCACAGAATATGTCTGGATCCCAGCTCTTCCTGTCTGTTACCTGACTTCTATGTGGCTAGAACTCTACCAAGTAGTTCTACCACAATGTTTCTGCCATGGAGCCAATCAACCATGGACTGGACCCTCTGAAGCTTTGAGGTAAAACTTTTCCACTTTATGTTGTATATGTAAGGTATTTGTCCCAGCAGTGGAAAACTAATATAAGGACATTAGAAGTTTTGGTTTTATATTTCTTATACCCAGTTTCACAGAAAACGCTTTTATAATGCCTTTACTTATGGACATGATGAGTGTCACTACTTGAGTCTAAGTTAAGTAATTTCCTGTTGCCCTAGTGTACTAGGAGAGAAATGAAAATTAATTTACTGTTAATTTAGTATGCTAATCCCAATACCAACAATCCTTGTCTGAAATAGCAAAATAACAGCCACTACCACATGTATTTATACATACACACATGCACTTCATCTGCCCAACCTATTCACTTTGGGAGCCCACTTCTTGGATATTAGCTTTAGAAACATTAGTTCTAAGCATAAATAGTATCATAATAGTATAGGTTATTTAAGAATCAAAAATAGAAATGAATTTGTGGGTGTGGAAATCCTCAAAATAGCCACAGAGCCTTTCAGGGCGTTCTCCTTGGGAGAACTCAAATGCAATTGTGTGTCTCTAACAGTGAACTCAATGGAATGTTCTATAGCACATACATTCCCTCCTTTAACACTCACAATGACCTCTCAAGGCAGTTTCTATTGTTAATTCCTTTTCCCCCGAGAGATCAGGAGTCAGAGAAGTTCATTTATACACCTACTCGTTTATTCCACAACTATTGACTGCTTACTCTAGGAAAGCTTCTCTTATGGATGGGGATACAGTAGAAGCGAAACAGGGCTCATCTCTCAAAGGAGCTCACAGTCTAGAGCATTAAATAATTCACCCAAAGCCACACATTCAATAGGAACATGGACAGAGTTCCAAGTCTTGATTTTGTGATCAGAGCCATACTCTTACCCAAAACCCCATTCTGTCCTCTATGACAGGAGAATACATAGGAGAAACTGCAAATCCTTGCCTAGTATGCAGTATGGTTTCCTCCAGAGAACCTTGGTGTTGACATACCACAATATACTCCCTTTATCAATCTTGGCCATATATTTGCCTCCAGTGCTCACCAGTGACCTCTTCAACATCCAGGTATACCCCCTTCTTTCCTTTCCACGAGAGCTGCAACTTTGCTTGGGGCAGCTCTAGAGAAAAAAGGATATTTTCTCAGAATTTTTGGATAAAAACATGCTCATTTGACTAGATTATGGCCAATGATACATAAAACAATATCTATGAGGCAGAACTTCAGGAAGGAATTTGTTTTCTTGATGAATGGTGTTATGGTTTGTGTTTAGATGTCCCCACAAAGCCTCATGTAGTCATAGGGCTTTTGCAGGGGTGGCTGAATCTAGAGTGTGTGATGCTGAAATTAAGGATGTGTGATTACTGAATCAGTCTACTAACTGGTTTGGCATTGCCCTAGTCCCAGTAGTTTGGATAAGGTAAAGAGGGAGGAGCATAAAGATGTTTTTAAGCTCACTTCTTGCTTGACTATCTTCTGGTCACAATAAACTGGTTCCCACTTGTTGCTTTGCTAACCTTGTGGGCTCCATGAACTGTTCTCCTCTGTGATGCCCTCTGCCATGCCATCCTGCCTTGGAGCCAGCCAATTATGGACTGAAACTTCCACAAACTGTGAGCTAAATAAACTTTTCCACCTTTAACTTTGGGTGTCTTGTATTATGTCTCAGCAATGAGAAAAATATTAAGACAAACAAGGACAGACTTTGATGCTCCAGGTCATCTACCATTTGCCCTTCTTTTCCTGTTCCTACTGGAGGATGGGCTGATTACAGAAAGGGCAAGAGAGTTTTGCATCTGTGAAAAGAAAGTCTCATGCCACAGGTGGCAGAACCTGAAGAGAAAAGGGCTTGGGTACTCCAGGACTAACTCAATCATGCAATTCCTAGGCTACATCTCTCTGGACATGAGAAAAATTCATCATTACTTGTTTTAGCCACTGAATTTGGAATTTTGTGCATGCAACAGATTATGATACCAATTGTGGACAAATACAAAATACACTATTCTAAGTTGAATAATCACACCCTCTAAATCATTTGCCTCATTTAAAGTTCACTGTGTAAGGCCCTATGTTAAGTTTCATTGCATTGTATCATGTATTCCTCGGAAAAATTTATGAAGGAAATATCATTCTTTATTTAACAGATGAAAAAACTGAAACTCAAGGTAATTAAGTAACTTATGCAGAGCAGTCAAGGGGAATACAGCAGAATATGGCTCCAAACCTAATCCTTAAGCCCCGATTATTCATGCACACCAAGCTGAAGCAAATCATATGAAAGGGCTACAGTTAGTATTTGAAAGATATCCTTATAGTAGTATTTAGTACAATAATGATCCTGAGCCAAAATTAAGGGTACATTTGCCTAATTTCTTCAGAATCACTGTTTCCATAGAGGATTTTCCCCCACACTAGTCAACTTTCAAATCCTTTTTCTTTGGAACATCAAATATTTCAGAGTATGAAAAATATACCTGCAAGCTCTGCATGAACTTACACAAAACAAAAATACTACTTGTCTGACAACTTCATGTCTAAGAGTGACATATGCAGTTACTAATGCAGATATTCTTGTTTAATGGCTTAATTTTTAATGATTATTCAGAATTCCAGCCATGCTGCTCGAACCTACAATCCACCTTTTTTGAGAGGGGTACCATTTTTTTTTTTAATTTCAAGAGAAAAAAAAAACAGAAAAAAGGTAGAAATAATATGGAATTTAAAAAAAAACAGTAAGAAACACTAGTTGATAAATTACATATTGTCCTCTTAGAAATAGTTGTTCAAGTTACAAAATTAAAGCATACAAAGTGGACATTCTAACAGTGAAACTGCAAACTGTTCTGTTCAACAATCCAACAAAAACTTAGTAATATGGTTATCAATCCTACACACTTAAACATACATGCAGTTATATCCTTTAGAGCACTTTTGGGTACTAATTTTAAAAATTCATTTAATTTTAAAGGTAAATAAATGTTGCATAAAGCCCAAATCATTCATGACCAAATACTTGGGAAACAATAGATTAAACAATAGATTAAGTCATATATCTTTACAATGGTACTTTGATAACCCTTAATATATTTTGGGAATATCTAAGAAGGAAGGAGAGGATATGGAATTACTGTTTCATTTCACACAGTGCAGAGAGCTCTTGAACAGCTCTAGCTTCTTACCCCTCTTCACTACCATACTGAAAATCTGGGCAGTTGATTGTAGGACACACTACAGTATAAGCAGATACACTGCCACTTTCAATTGAACACAGACCTGGCTATCCATTTCTAGACAGATTTGATGTTCATAAATCTGCTGCAGACAATAGACTAGGTGGCATCTGCCCCATCTCCATACACCCCTCTCTAACCACTGGTGCCAAATTTCAACCTCTGTTATGTCTGGCTGCTATACTAGAAGTGCTGGAAAAGAATTTGGAGTCCCTTCAGTGTGTATTTCCATGGGGTTGATCTTTGGCAGAGAGCTCGCCCATAGATCTATCTTTCTGAACACTTCAAATAAAGAAAGTCATCAAGCAGATAGTGTAGAAATTCTTCCATCAGAGTCTCATAAGATTCAGAAGCAATCAGACAGACATTTCAGGCCCCTCTCAGGTGGGTAAACAGTTTCCCAAAAACAATTTTTCTGTATAAAAATCAGAGGAGAAACTTACTCCCATTTGTGAGCCTAAAGCACAGAAAAGAAAGGCATAAATAAAAGGCTTAACTGTGACAGCTTAGGAGTAAAAAAGGTAAAATCCCTAGACCTTAGTTGGAACTGGTAAGAGAATATATGTGAAAGTTAAAAGTGATTAGAAATTCATAGAAAATGTACAAAACAAGTTGATTCAGATTGGGAAGCTGAGTCCAAAGCCTTATCATTTTAAAGCCTCACAGTCATGAAAAATGTTCAGTGATTATTATTTAATATTGTTTTATTGCTTGGTGACTTAAGATATGTTTTTGAGATATAAAGCCCTCTTAAGGAGTAAGTTGTTTGTTTGAATTATTAAGAGAAAGACTTTAAAAAAAAATGCCCCTAGAAAGAAATTTGATTAACCATTTGGAACACTGCCAAGGAGTTTTGGTCAAAGCTCTAATTAATAATTAGCATGGGTATTATTTATAAATGCAAAGATCTGGGTAATTCAAAAAGAAAAGTCATGGAGTCTACAGCTACAGGTTAAGCAATAAGAACACTTCAATATGACCCCCCCTTAATTTTGCCATAATAGACAGAAAAACTGATAGGAACAAGCTGCCATGGTATTACTTGTTCTTGTTTAACTGCCAGCATCAATGAGTTTCAGTTTCAGTCAGAATTTGACACAGCTAGGAGCAGAGACCACTGGGTTTGAGCCATATCCTTACAAAATGAAAAGTGAGGGAGAAAAAGGCTCAATTTGGTTAAGCTTGGTACCTACTCTCTTAAATAAAAAGCAAGCTATGTTTTAATAGCCAAAGATGTGCTACTTGTCTTGACTTAAATCTACAGAAACTTAGATGGAAGTGGGGAGGACTTCCAGAGAACTTTGCAGAAAAGTGTCTCCTCAAGCTGACAGCTGCTAGCACATGCTGGCAGAGTTTGGCTCCTTATATCTGATTTAATTACTACCTCTTCAATAGTCTTCTTTTCTTTTTTTTTTAATTTAAAGAGAAAAAACAGAAAAAAAGAAGCAATAATACAAAATTCAAAAAAAATGAAATAAAATATACACTAAGAAATCACTAATTGACAAATTATGGACTGTCATCTTAGAAATAGTTGTCCAAGTTACACAATTAAAGCACACAAAGTGGACATTCAAACAGTGAGACTGAAAACAGCTCTGCTCAATGATCCAACAAAAACTTAATAATATGGTTATCTATCCTACACACTTAAACATACATGCAGTTATATCTTTAGAGCACTTTCTTTTCCTCTCTTTTTTACAATAGCAATTACACATTTTGGGTTTTATTGCTCCTACACTTCTTATTATTTTTTACACTAGAGACACAGTGTGATATTTATAAATATCATTCTTATTTATTTCACTTATGAGAATAGGCTCAAGTTGCCTCCATTTCAATATGAAGGTCTCAAGGTCATCCTTTTTTATAGCAGAGTAATATTCCATTGTATAAAAATACCACATCTTTTTCATCCACTCTGCAGTTGATGGGCATTTTGGTTGTTGCCAAGATTTAGCTATTACAAATTGTGCTGCTATGAACATGGCACATATGTATGACTGTGATATGACCTTTTCAGGTTTTCTGGGAAAATACCCAGGAAGGGAAGAGCTGGGTTGAATGGAATTTCCAATCCTAGTCTTCTGAGAAATCTCCATACTGATTTCAATAGTGGCTGCAGAGTCTGCACTCCCACCAACAGTGAAGCAGTGTTCCTTTTCCCCCCGCAGCCTCTATCAGTTGTTTTCTTGATGGCAGCTATTCTTTCCGGAGTGAGATGAAATCTTAATGCTGTTTTAATTTGCATTTCTCAAATGACCAGTGATGTTGAACATTTCTTCATGTATTTATTTGCCATTTGTATATCTTCCTCTGAGAACTGTGTGTTCATCTCAGATGCCCATTATTGAAGAGGGCCTTCGAATTTGGGGGATTTGATGTTTTTCAATTCTTTATATGTTCTGGATATAAGTTCTTTGTCTGAGGGGTTGCTGACTAAAATTCTTTCCCATTCTATGGGCTTTCTTTTCACTCTGTTGGTGATTTCTTTTGAAGTGCAGAAACTTTTCAACAATATGAGATCCCAGTTGTTGATTCTTTGAAGTGTTTCCCATGCAGTTTGTGTTTTGTTCATGAATTCTCTGCCTGCCCCTTTGTCTCCAGGACTTCTACCTACCTTGTCTTCCAGTAGATTTAGTGTTTCTGTTAATATTTAGATCTTTGATCCATTTAGAATTTAGTTGTGTGCATGGTGATAGGCATGGATCTAGTTTCAGTCTTCGGTATGTGGAGAGCCAATTTTTCCAACACCATTTCTTAAAGAGACTATCCTTCTTCCAGTGAACATGTTTAGCCCTTTTGTCAAATATCAGGTGGCTGAAAGTCTTTGTAGTTGTGCTTGCATCTTCTAATTTGTTCCATTGATTCTCAGAGACTATTTCTTTGCCAGTACCAGGCTGATTTTATCACTGTGGCTTTGTAGTATAGTTTCAAGTCAGGAATTAAGATGCCTCCTGTCTTGCCTTTGTTGCCCAGAATTGCTTTTGCTATTCTAGGTTTCTTCTGTTTCTAAATGAATTTTATGAATGTTTTCCCTAGATCTGTGAGATATGTTAATGGTATTTTGATTGGGATTGCGTTAAATCTGTATAACAACTTTGGGAGTATGGTCATTTTCACAATGTTGGTTCTTCCTAGCCAAGAGCAAGGAACATCCTTCCATTTTCTAATATCCTCTTCAATCTCCTTTTTTAGCAAAGTATAATTTTCATCATATAGATCTTTTACATTCTTAGGTTGATTCCTAAGTATTTCATTTTTTTAGATGTTATTGTGAAGGGCAATATTTCCATAATTTCTCTCTCAGTGAGTTTTTTGTTTGTGTACAGCAATGCTATTGATTTTTGAGCACTGACTTTGTATTCAGTTACCCTGCTGAATTTGGTCATTACTTCTAATAGTCTTTTAATGGAGTTTTTTGGGTGTTCTATATAGAGTATCAGGTCATCTGCAAAGAGTGATAATTTAACTTCTTCCTATCTTATCTTTATTCCTTTTATTTCTCTTTCTTGTCTGATTGCCCTGGCTAGTGTTTCCAGCACTATATTGAATAGGAGTGGTGATAGTGGACATCCTTGCCTTGTTCCTGATTTTAAAGTGAAAGTTTTCAGTTTTTGTCTATTTAGTATAATGTTGGCTATTGGTTTGTCATAGATGGCCTTTATAAGATTGAGGTAGACACCGTGTATTCTGAGTTTCTGAAGGGTTTTTATCATGAACATGGGTTAGACTTTATCAAAAGCTTTTTCTGCATCTATTGAGATGACCATGTGGTTTTTTTTTTTTTGGCTCTGATAATGTAGTGTATTATATTTATTGATTTGCATATGTTAAACCATCTCTGCATTCCTGGAATGAATCCCACTTGGTCATGATGTATAATCTTCTTGATGATTTGCTGCATTCTATTTGCCAGTACTTTGTTGAGAATCTTTGCATCAATGTTCATTAGTGAGATTGGCCTATAGATCTCCTTTTTGGTTGGTCATTTTCTGGTTTTGGTGTCAGAGTGATACTTGCCTCCAGGAATGATTTAGTGAGGACTGCTTCGTTTTCAATTTCATTGAAGAGTTTAAGGAGTATTGGCATCAAATCTTCTCTAAACTTCTTGTAGAATCCAGCTGTGAATCCATCAGGACCTGGGATTTTCTTTGTTGGTAAGTTTTTAATTACATTTTCAATTTCAATAGCTGATATTGAGTTATTCAAAATTGCTATATCTTCTTGGTTGAGCTTTGGTAATTCATATGTTTCTAGAAATCTGTCCATTTCCTCTGTGTTTTCCACTCTATGTGAGTAGAGATTTTCAAAGTACATATTCATGATCTTTTGAATTTCCATGGGATCTGTAGTAATTTCCCCCTTTTCAGTCCTTATTGTGTGAATTTGGGTTTTTTTCTTTCTTTTTCTTTATGAGGTTAGGTAGAGGCTTGTCAATTTTGTTTATTCTCTCAAAAAACCAGCTTTTTGATTCAATAATTCTTTGTATTTTTTTTAGTTTCAATTGCATTGATTTCTGCTCTAATCTTTACAATTTCCTCTCTTCTATGAGCTTTGGATTTAACTTGCTCTTCTTTTTCTAGAAGCTTGAGATGAAGCATTAGGTTGTTTATTTCTGTTCATTCTGTTTTCTTGATATGACTATGTATTGGTATATATTTCCCTCTTAGGACTGCTTTCATTGCATCCCACAGGTTAAAGTATGTTGTTTCCACATTTTCACTGAATTGTAGGTATTGCTTTATTTCTTCTTTAATTTCATCTGTAGCCCACTGGTTGTTCAAAAGGTTGTTATTTAATTTCCTTGTACTTATGCAGGTTTGCAGTTTTTTGCCATTAATTTCCAATTTAAGTGAGCTATGGTCAGATAGTATGCATGGGATAATTTCAATACCTTTGCAATTACTTAAGAATGTTTTATGGGACAATACATGGTCTATTTTGGAGACTGTTCCATGCACAGCCGAGAAGAATATGTATTCTGATGTGGTTGGGTGGAACACTCTGTAAACATCTATTAAGTCCAATTGCTCACAGGTATGATTCTGTTCTATTATTTCTTTGCTGACTTTTTGTCTAGTTGATCTATCTCTTTGTGATAATGGGGCATTAAGGTCCCCTGTTATAATTGTGTTCTTATGAATTTGGTTTTTCATGTCCATTAGTACCTGTCTTATATAGTTGGGTGCTCCTGTATTTGATGCATATATATTTATAATTGTTAGTTCTTTCTCTTGAATTTTTTCCACTAACGAGTATGTAGTGACCTTTTTTATCTCTTTTAATCATTTTAGGTTAGAAGTTCACATTGTCTGCAAATAGAAAAGGTACCCCTTCTTTTTTCTGGGTTTTTGCTGCATGGAATACTGTTTTCCATCCTTTGACTTTTAATCTATGAGTTTCTTTTTGGGTCAGATGTGTTTTTTGTAAATAGCATATTGTGGGATCCTGTTTCTTGATCCATCCTGTCAGCCTGTTTCTTTTGATAGGTGAATTGAGGCCATTTACATTTATGGATATAACTGATATGTACTGGCTCCACTTTACCATGTTATGTTCCAATTGTTTGCTTTCTGCTTTTCCCTTTGTTTAATTGCTTGTCCTACCTTGTGGTTTCTTTCTTTTGTTGTTCTGGAAGTTGTGGTCATTTTTATCTCTATCTAGTATGTCTTTCAATACTCTTTCTAGGGTTGGCTTGCTGGATGTGAACTTCTTCAGTTGTTCTTTGTCATGGAGGTATCTTGTTTCTCCATTAAATTTGAATGAAAGTTTTGTTGGGTACATCAGTCTGGGTTGAAAGTTGTTTTCTTTTGGGGCTTGAAATACCTCACTCCAGGCTCATCTTGATTTGACGGTTTATGCTGAAAAGTCTGCTGTGATTCTAATGGGCTTTCCTTGATAGGTGAGTTGTGTCTTTTTTTAACAGCTTTTAGTATTCTGTTTTTATGCTGTATGTCTGAGACCTTAATTATATGTCTGGGTGTAGATTTATGTTGGTTGTGACTGTTTGGCATTCTATATGCCTCACTTATCTGCATATCAGATTTTTTTCCCCATGTTTGGGAAATTTTCTTCTATTACTTCTGTGAATATTTTGGCTGTGTCATTTGCATTGACTCCTGCCTCTTCACTGATGCCCAGTAACCTTATATTTTTTCGCTTGGCATCATCTTGAAGCTGTTGGATTGTCACTTCATGCTGCTTTGTTATTTTTAAAAGTTCTATCCTTTCATGATTACTAATTGCAATCCTGTCCTCAAGATCCAAAATCTTATCCTCAGCTTCATTTAAATGGTTTTGCACACTTTGTATAGAATTTTTTGTTTCTTGGATGTCTCTTTGAGTTTGTTTTATGAATTCTGTATGTTTTCTATACTGTTCATTCAAGGTTTCAAATCATTTTCCCATGCGCCTGTACTTTTTTCTCTATTTCTTCTTTAGCTGTGCTCAACAACTCCTTTACTAAGGTTGTTATTTCTATCTTTACATAAGAGAGAACTTCTAATTTATTTTCCTCTATAGCCTCATGGAGGGGTTTTTTTTGGTGTTTTTGTTTGTTTGTTTTGTTTTGTTTTTTTTCACTCACTATCTTTTCAGAGGATTCTGGTGTGTTACTTTTGAAGTCCCCTATTTAAATGTCTCCTGCACTTGTCCCTGGTAGACTAGATGTTTGAGACTGCATTTTTATTTTTCCTTTTGCCATTTTCCCCTTTTGAGTTAATATTTGGTCTTCAATCCCATTAGTGTCAACTGCTGGTAGTATGTATCATGGGGTCCTAATGTAAGGTTGATATTTGTCCAATTGCTGGGTCAGACAATGAAGAGGTGGGCGAGTCACCTGACTTCCCACTGCTGAGCCTGTTGGGTGAGTCCTATATTCTTCCTGGACTGTCAAGCCTAATAGTATTGATGTAGGTCAACTTCTAGTTCCTCCTCTTACTTTATCTTCAGGTTATTCCAGGTCATCAAATCTACCTGTCTGTAGTATTTGTGTTGGCTGAGGCTCTACTGTTTCCCTATTGTGTGCCTGTGTGTCTTATATGCCCTTTTGGTTTTCTCCAAGTTGGGGGAGTCCTTATTGGCATACTCCTCACTCTGCCTGATGTTTTCTGTGTTCAGGAAGGAGTCATACCCACTCTTGTTAGACTCACTAAGGTCTTACAGTTAGTTGGAGGGAGCTTTACTACTGGCCCTATTTACCCACTGTACACCTCTGTTTTAGGGGCATACTCACCAAACTGACTGGAGCCTGCTGAGATCTTCCATTTGGGTGAGGCAGTCACTGAATCTCCCCTCAAGCTAGCATGGTTAATCCACTGTAGTCCAAGGTTCTGGGAGAAAGGGTGAGAGCTCTGGCTGGAGTTCCCTGGTCCCAAAACATTGTCTGTGGAGAAGGCGGAGCCGAAGGGGAGTTCAGAGTCTAAGCCAGTGGGGTGCCTCTGGCTGGAGTTACCAGTGCCTTGAGGTGATCTCTGCAGAGAAGGAAGTATCCCGGGGAAGACCGGTATCTAGGCTGGTTCCGGGCACCTCTGGCTGGATCCAGTTCCCGCTGCCACAAGGCAGTCTCTGTGGAAAAAAGATAAGAGACTTCTTTTTTCTTTTTCTTTCTTTTTTTTTTGGGGGGGGTCTTTGTTTTTACTGCTTTCTTTTTTGGTACTGGGAATCAAACTCAGGACCTGGAGCCTGTCAGGCAAGCGCTGCACAACTGAGCTACATACCAGGCCCCATCTTTTCTTTTTTGTACAGTTCTGTACAACTTGTGTAGAGAGCCTCAGTGACTTTTTTTGTAGAGTTTTCCTCTTTGTACAGTACTGCAATTTTTGCTGATTGTACTATATAACACAGTACTGAAGTTTTATTTTCTTTTATACATTATTACAGTACTGCATGTAAGAGTTATGCAAATAAAAGACATCAAATGAGTTTCCTTTGACCATTTCTTTGTTTTGAATATTGTAATGTGTGTGGTATACATAATTCCTCAATTAGTGACCAATTGCTTTAATGACCTAGTTGCAGGAAGGAAACTATATCCTTAAAGAATGTCTGTACCTAAATTATCAAGTGCTATTTCCTTGGACTTATTCTGACCATATTAGGATGGAGATCAACATTGGGACAATGCAGAAAGACACTGCCTGCTGTGGAACGATACAGAAAGTCACTGCCCAGTACAGATGGATGCAGCAGTTGCTACCCAGCTGTGAAGATCTGCAAACTTCAAACAAGCTCTATATTTTGCATTGCCTTGCCTCAAGACAGCTGAGAGGTAGACTAACTGACTGACCCAATCCAGTATGCAGCGCATGCCCAGAGGGAGATCAGCAGACCTAAGCAGATAGTAACAACCTGATCAGCAGCTTTAGGGGTTCGAGTGTTATTCTCCCAAAGTGACTGAGTGAAGAACAGCTTCAGGAGTCCACCACAGAGAGGATGACAGTTAGACATAGACCTCCTTAGAAGTTAAGCTCAGATTGAGAAAGGCATGAGCCCTGTTCTCCATAGTGAGAAACTAGGCCTGGTGTGTGTTGCTATCGAGTCCAACAGTCGCTTAACTCTCTGTTCCATGACCTCCATCTACCAGAGATCAGAGCCTATCAACATGAGCAAGGACTCACTTCAGCTTGGACTGTTGCCACAGTTTAGGGTGAATGGACAGAGGGGCCTCTGGTGCAAGGAGGCCAATTTACAAACTAACGGGTCTCAAACCTAGACAAAGATGACTGTGCTTGCTAGATTCCAGCACTGCATGCAGATCTTGGAAAGAAACCACTCATTCAAAAATATAGAATTTTTTACTCAATCTTTTTATTTTTTATTCTTTGTCTCTCTCTCTCCTTCATTTTTTTTTCCTTTTGGAGGAGAAGGATTGCAATTTTTTTCCCATTTTTATTTTCATATTTTTCTTAACTTTTTACTACCTAATCATCTCTCTCTCTCTCTCTCATTTCTTATACTTGTTGAATATTTCTTTATTCTTATTTTTCTTGTTCAATCTTTCCTGAGACCAATTTCTATTATAATTAATTTCCATTAACTCTCCCTCATCTTGTGTTTTTCTCCTTCACATCTTAAAGTTGGTTAATGTTTCAAATTTTACCTTTTTAGGTCTTTGATTTCCCACTCTCTCTGCCTTTCCTACTATACCAATTAAATGCCACGAATCTTTAAATATTTGCTTAACTCTATGCTACTACTGTTGAATACCCTTCTATTGTTAATGGAATATCAATATCTATGTCTTTGATATTATTATTGTTGATGATTTTATTACTATAGCAAAGACAACATAGTTGTTGATACTAACTGGTTTCCACTGGCTGTCGATATGTATATTTCCTTGTTGTCATTAACAATATTGTAGCCCATTCCTAGGGAACTGGTACTCAGTCTAGCAGACCACAGCCTTCCCTCTCAAATAAAAGGAGGAGGTTGGATCCTGGAACAAAGGCAAAGGTCAATAGTTAGCCATACCAAGTGGGCATTATTGAAATGCAGATACTAACTAGTGGTTTCCACATTAGCAACCAAGCTTGTCACTACAATCAGCCCATAAACCCCACCACAAAAACAAACAAAATGAACAAATGAAACAAACAACCAAAAATAAAAACATGAGAAGACAAGACAACAAAATACCACCAAAGCTAATCCATGGGACTTGAAGACAAAGAAATCAAAAGCTGCAAAACTGAGTTATTCAAAAGAATGACAGAGGAGATAACAAAACAGATCCAAAGGCACCTGGAGAGCTTAAAAAATAAGACATAAGCAAATAGATAATGAGCCTAATAATAAAATGATCAGTGAAACTACAGAGCACACGTATAATAAAGACAGGCTGAGCTAAACAAAACAGTATAAAACATGAATGACCAATCAGTATAAAAACAGAGTCTATGAAAACGTACCAGGGATAAATTGAGGTTATTACAAATTGCATTGAAAATATGGGCATCACAAGTGACAAATGTGAGGTTGAGCACAACATCAGAACTAAAAAACAGTGTTATTTTCAGTTATCAATTAATGAGATATACCTTAAAAACAACTAGAGAGCATGAGAAGTAGATCCAATGGCTACAGGATGACACAAAAAAGAATAACCTAAGATTAGCTGGAGTTATTTTAAAAATCAGAAGGCAGAACAAATGTTATAAAGAAAATCTGATATGGAAATAATAGCAGAAAACTTTCCAAATAGGAGATAAGAATTTAACATACGGAAAAGTAACACATACAGAACCCCCAAATAGCCAAGATCAGAAAACTCTTTCCATGATATGTAGTAACCAAAACTGCAGAAGCCAAACACATAATAAAATCTTAAAAGAGAAAAGCAAGGACCCAATTATAAGATTAAACACATTAGGCTTAACAGCAGTATTAAACAATAGGCTTGCATAAATAATGAAAGTTCCAAAGATATCTGTACAGCTCTATAAGCAAAATAAACCCCTTGTTATTAAAAAATCTAAGTATGAAAAATAAGGATAGAACTTTTTAAAAAAACTCTGAATAGAGAATAATTTCTATGAATAAAACACAAGTATTAGCTTTAAAGATAAAGTTTGTGTATTAGATTTAAAATTTCTATACTACAAAAGACAACATAAATAAAGTAGAAAATTAATGCCAGACTACAAATAACATTAGAAATGAAAAAGCAACAGATTAATGTCCAGAATATATGAAGAATCATGAAAATACATTAGATATGGATAACCAATAAGAAAACTATGAATAAAAACAAATAGACAATGCATGAGTAAAAATGGCCAAAAAACAGGAAAACACTTCAGTGGGAATAAGACACATACAAGGAAACAACACAATGGACAATCGTTTGTTCTAGCCAACTATTTGCTTTCAGTTGACTTGTTCTCTTCTTCTGATCCTCTTCTTTCTCTTCTTTTGTTCTCCTTATCATGGGTAAATTCTAGGATCCAGGTTGGTTTAGCTAGTGCAAGGCGCGGAGGATGTAGCAGAAAATGCACCCCTCCCCCTACCAGTGTACTTCAGTTGCCCAGGTGACAGCTCCTGTTGCAGTTAGGGTTGCTCCTGTCTCTTAGAAATGGCTGGTCACCGTGATGTGTAGCTGGTCACTGTGATGCAACCAATCAAATACAGCCAAGTACTCTACCTCTGTTCTTCCCCTTAGCAATCCCATAAAAACTCCCTCCCTGGCCTTTGAGGTATGACATTTTGAGGAATAACTGATTCCTAGTTAGTGTCTGTCCAACTTTAAATAAATCCACCTCCATATTCTGGCTGTCATTTAGATGTTTCTGTTTGCCATTGCAGGGAGGTTAGAGAACAGGAGAAGGGAGAAACCACACTTTCTGTCTGTTGACTTTGCCTCTGCACCCTTGCCTTCCACCCCACACTCCAGGTTTCAGAGTTGGAAAGTTGGTTCAAGTTTCTGGCTTCTTCTCCAATTGCTTTCTTCATTTATCCTCGCAGTGCGGCTGGAGGAGCCAGTGGTCTCCCACTGTCGTGGACATTGCTTCACCATCATTTTGATTTCTCAGCCTCCTCCTCATCTGTGCAGTGATTTGTATTAACATTTCCTGTTGAAAGATGTACAGTGTCCCAGAGTTTCCTCCTTGACTCCAACACACTATTTTGTATTCATTAAACTGACACAAATTTACACATCTGTTAAGTATGTGAATGAAGTTACAGATCAGTATGAATGAACTGTACTTGGTGGTATTTGGTGTAATTGATAAGACCACTTTGCAAGAAGGTAGCACTGCTTAGTAAAACAGAAGATGGACATTTCTATAACTTAGCAAATCCAATTGCACATCTTTCTCTCGTTTTCACAAGTACAATAATACATATTGCAGCATTGTTTATAATGGCAAAACTTTTTGAAAACAACATAAATATCAACAGAAGAAAGTGTGCCTTTAAAGTATGTTTAGATATGAATGAGCTATGTAATATGTAGAACAGAATGAAATACTATTAAAGTGTCAATTGGGCTTTTTAGTGTCAACATAGATGAATCTCAAAATTATGATTCAATTAAATAAGAATATAAGCTAATGCAACATCATTAAGACATAGGTATTAAAGTTCAATTCTATGTACGCTTTAAGAGTATGTATATATGTGTAGTAAAATTATTTAAAATATACATGCATATTAATCAAGAAAACAAGATTCATAACTGTTCTCACTGGAAAGAGAGAGGAGATGGGTTTGGAGAGTGATGTATATAGATGTAAAACATATCTGTAGTATTTTAAACCATCTTATGCAGATTTGGTAGAAACTATATTTGACAAAGCTATGCTGAGGTATATAGATGTTTGCTGTGCAGTTCATATGAACTTTGTATCATTGAAAAGTTCATTTAATTTTTGAAAGAGTTTATTTTTCTAAATTGAAGAAGACATTATTGATGTAGAACAGATAATAATGGCTACTTAATCACAACTCTCAAATTTATGTGAAGTAGAAACCATTGGAGAACTGACAGAAGACCAGCTAGAAAAGTTATCTTATTTCCTCTCGATGGAATGTCATATTTTACCCAGTTTCACACCCATCTATCTTCAAAATAGTACACCTCTTTCATGTTCATCATCATCAACCATGTCAGCCTGCTGAGACATACACCTGCTTCAAAACATTCTCAACCATTTTCCAAAACACTGTCCATCACTGCTGGCCTTCCTCTGCCCACCACAGGAAATCCATCTTCTTGATGTGGCCTTTGTGTCTGCTGAAATTTCTAGCATTATCATTTATGCTGTTTCCCATCTAGACTTATGCTGTAGCCTAACTTCTCAGCTTCATTTTGCTTGCTTTCGTCCTCCTGATTTGCTACAGGAATCTTTACCTTAAGAACCAGAGTTCATTATTCCACAATAATCTGCATGGAGTTGGCTGATTTCTGGACTAGCTGTAGTTACACATACCTTGCTTGCATCATCAGACAGTCCTGGTGTCTCTTGCATACCCACACGTGGTGTTTCCTGGTGCAGAACTGCTGCTACCTTCCAAATCTCACTTTTCCTGCAAACTTCTTATTCTCTTAAATCCAAGTTCACCCACCTATTCCTGGAAATATCTGCAGATCCTTGACACTGGATCCATCCCACTATCCCACTATTGCATGTAGTACGTAATATTATAATCACTAACAGCCTCCAAATCTAAGCCCTATTCAGCTAGAAAAATTGGCTGTATCATTCATCACATAAAACATTCAAGCACAAATCCTGACATATAGTAGACATTCAGTAAATATTTCATGAGCAAATGTAGGCTAATCAAGTTAGACTAATGGTCTACCAGTAAATTATTCCTTTTCTGATGAGTAGTCTAGTTTGAACCCACAAAGTCAAGAGTCTCCCAAACAGCTCAAAGTTTACCAGTGATCAGTTATGTAGATCAGTCTTATCAGTATTTTCTCAATTTCTCCCATAACCTTAGCTTTTAAAAAAAGTTGATGTTAATAAATTCCGTAGGGTTATGTTACACTTTTAGTTTTTCAAATGTGTTAGACATTCTTGTTTCAAGTCATCTTATTGATGTCTTTAAAACATTTGCAATTACATTCTTAACATACTTTCTTCCAGGTAAAAATAATTCAGAAAAAATTTCTCTTTCCATTGCACAAAGAAGGAAGAAGTTGTAGAGACTAGAAAAAATTAAACCTTGAAATAATAACACTCATAGAAGATGTACTAGAAAGCCCTATTTCTACAGAAAGCATACACCAAACTCTGGCAATTGTGTATTGGTGATGATCATGGATTATTGTTCCATTCTATTGACCTTTTATGGTTTTATTTTTACTCATTCTAAAACAACAACAGGCAAATATAAGTGCAGGAAAGTGAATTCTTATTAACAGAGCCTGTTTGATAGCTCTTTTCATACTGGTTAAATCTCTTTAGTTTGCTTCTATAGCAGCAGCTGGAAATAGTATGTTTCCAAACGATCCTACGATTTAATGGTGTAATGTGATCAAAGAGCAAGTTCAACTGGTAACAAGAAGAGAAAAGCAACAAAAAACCAAACAAGATATAATCTACTATAACGATACCAATTTTAACTTTATGAACATTTTATTGAAAATATATGTGTATTTATATTTGTGAAGCATGTGTATAGATGTACTTAATTTTTATGACTTCACTTTTATATATTACATACAGTACAAGATTGTACACATAAAATACATGTAGCATGTATTTCAGAAACAAGCAGACATGTATTTTTTGCAATACAATCTGGTGTTTCCTTGGGAAGCTTCTGTTGATATTTTTATAATACCTTTGCTAGTATTTTGAAGTGAACAAACTTTTATTGATATTTCTGGACTACATTAGTTAATATTTTAAGGAAACTTTCAAGAAAAATTCACTTCAACTTGAGGATAGAAAATCTTCAAGTAGTCCATGTTTTTAATTTTATAAAATACATAAAATTTTATGAGTAAACTAAATAGCATTTGTCTTAAGAATGAGGAGATTCTTTGAAAATGTCCATCACAGCTTGCCAACCAATATGTTTCAATATATTTATTCCTGATTTAATTACTATTAATCCTTTACAACATTCTTCTAAAGAGATTTAAATTGTGCTCTTAAGCAGGGCTTGTTACTTTGAATTTCAAGTGAGTAAATGAATTTATATATTAAAAATGTCTCCTGCAAAATGCAGCTGCTTTGCACATGGCTAATGACCCAATGATGCATGCCAAACAGCAGAACACAGTTTTAGAGTTAGACTTAAGCAGAGTTTAAGTATTTCCAGAAAATATCTCAGGCAACTTTGTTTCCTGAAACTAATTCTTTGATTTTGTAGAAACGTTATTCAGAGAACTCCACAATGCTGACCGGTGATAGCTAAAGTATTTTGTAGATCTAAGTATTAGAGACTATAAACCACTCCCCCTGCTTCCTCAGACCTTCCACCCACCGTCCCAAAGATCATGCTCTTCCTTTCTATCATTTTTTTCCTTTTTTATCATTCAACAAACAACAAACCAGTATGTCTCCTTTCAAACTTAGGTTTATATTTATGAAATTTTAATCTGTTTTTAAAATTGTCTCGCCCATAGTTTGGTTAAAAACAAGAACTTACAGGCCTATATTCTTTTTTAACATTTTAGTATGACTATTTTGGAACTGGGAGGCTTTTTAAAAGTCAGAAGGGCAGTTCGTGGAAGCAGGTTAGGATAACACATTTTGCTTGTGCTTACCCAATTCTGAGCTCCATCTTGTCAGCAAACTGTACAGCCTCTTTGTGCCTCAGCTTCTAGGCATGTAAGACAGTTACACCAGTTCTTTTGGCTTAGTATTTCTGGGCTAATTTATCTTTTAAAAATTTTAAACTTTTAACACCGTGACTGGTACAGTGTAAGATATCAAACGTTTCCTGCTTCTGCCAATTATTTCTATTAATTCTGTATTATGGTGAATAACTCTTTTTTTTCCTCCTACTATTGGCTGAGCATGTTGATTTGATAGAACTTGACATAGAGAAAAACAACCAAATATCAATTTGTTTTAAGGTAGAGTGTTTTAATTAACAGCTTTGCTTTAACTCAAGTAGAGTTTGAGACCTCTGGTAAACAGAATGAAGCCACAGCATTTCATTAGAGAGGTTTCTTAGTTGCAATAAAAACAAAAACAAAGACAAAAAGATGGGCATGGGAGTGCATGCCTATAATCCCAGCACCAAGAGGCTGAGGCAGGAGGATGGCTGTGAGTTCAAGGCCAGTCTGGGTTACAAAGTGAGTTCAAGGACAACCTGAACTGCATGTGAGACCTTGTTTCAGAGAGAGACATAGAGAGAGAGAGAGAGAGAGAGAGAGAGAGAGAGAGAGAAACTCTGGCTAATCGAAGTAGAATAGGAATGCATTGAAAGGATGTTAGGGAGCTCATGGAGAACCACTGAGCAGGCCTGGAGAACCAGGGTCTGAACAGAGGGAAGCTCCATGGGTGGGGCCCAGACTACCTTTGCCTCTCAGGACCCACAAGGGCACACTGACTTTAGCCTCTGGCCTGCACCCCTGTACTATCTCACTGCCTCTGGTCTAGATAAAATCCCTGCCGGCCCTAGTGATGCTTCTAGTGCTGCTAGCAGAATTCCTCCATGATTATGGGTTTTGTAAACTGCAGTCATGGATCTCACTCTTCTCCTAGGATACTAGGCAACTAAGGAATTTATGGTCAAAAAATAGTCAAGCAGGTTAAGGGTCCCCACATGCCCCAAACCTTGAACGACTCCCATGACCAATGATGACCCAGTTACACTGAAAAGGAGCCATATTAGTCACTGATGACTTGAAAAGTCCAAGGTAGCCAAATATATCTGTCTTAGTTTTCTCACTGGGGAGACAAAATATCTGACACCCAAAGTTACAGGAGGAAAGGTGAACTGAGCTTATAGTTCATAGTAGTTGCATTTTATAGGCAGGCTGGCTCCAAGGCAGGGTGGCATGGTACAGGGGCATCGTAGGGCAGGCAGCCAGAAGGAAGCAAGCAGCAAGTGTCAAGCAACAACCAAGGACCCTTGTTCTGTCCCATATATCTTGCCCAGGATGCCTGATCTTAGTGGGAACCCAGGTGGGGTGCCCTGAATCTTACCCAGAACTATGCCAAACCAATCAGTGGACCAATTTAGTAATCACATGCCCCTTGATCCCAGCAGCACACACTCGAGATCCAGCCACCTCTGATGACTTGAGTCTTGGGGGAACTTCTAGATACAAGCCATAACAACCTCTTAGCCAACAATGAAATACAAAAAGTTTAAAATTTTTCAGCTGGATTTTTGGCTGCTTTATTCTGTTTTGAGTTTTCATTTAAAATCACAAACTCAAGAAAAGATCCTGGAAACCTAATAGATATTTCTCTTTTCTGTCTTTTATTTTTATCATTTACAAAGCCACCTTTAAATATACTTCCCAAAATATGAAAATAAATAAATATCTCCACTGGGGGAAAAATATGTATCTAATGCAGTCAGTAAAATTCTGCTTCAACTCATATATTTAAAGAAGAGTGACAGACGTCCCCTAGTTCCTGTGCTGAGTTCTACAATTCCAGCAACTGTCACTGGTATTCTTTATTGAAAATAATCAATGGTTTTGACAGGTAGAAAGGGGATGATATTGAGGCACACTGTGATGCATCTTGACAGTATGTCTCAGAGTGGCTGTCCCTGTCACTGTCTACTGTTTGAACTTTTTTCTAATCAGGACCCAAGGGAAGACTCTTGTGGTTTTTCAGACTGAAATTCTCCAAATATAAAGGGCATTGGATACAGAGAACTTGCTTAGTTTGTGTATATTTTGTTTGTTGGTTGTATTCATGGATGGATTTCATATTTCAGCTCTTTATTCTAACCTGTTATATTTTCAATGAGTCATAAAATTAGGAACTATCTATTTGGTGTGTGTTTCTTCACAATGCGAAAATGCTTGGATTGAAAATTGCACGGATCACATTTTTTTTTCTTGTTCATATGGCATCATTGCAAGTAGTTTTAGAAGTTTATTAGTAGGTATTACATAATATTAATATTCTCCAATAGTAAGAAAAGCATTAAAGAGTGAGGGACATTTTCATTATAATTTATTTCCTATGCCTAGAACTTCCATCATTATGGGTGCCTAAATCAGCATAAATATTCTTTTTACAATCTTTTAAATGAAATGCTTTTCTGTTTATGTAGAAGGATGAGAGATGCACTGGCAACTTGTCCACACATAAACTGCCCTCTCTGCTTGCAGAAGAAAAGAATCTATTGTGCTAAATAATTTGAAATACCATTTTGTTAACAGGTAATTAAAATGTATAGCTAATGAGCCTCCTGAGACTTTCAGCTAAAGCTACTTGCTGCCATTTAAAGGACTTCCTCAGCTGAGGCCTTGTCAGACCAGGGGAATGATTCTGGAGCTCAGCCTCTGGGTGAGCGGGATTTCTATTCTCCAGTTTGGCTTCACGTGGATCCCACAGGAGACAGAGACCCTCAAATCAAAGTCGACACAACATCAAAGGTGAGGAGAGGAAATGGAGCTCCTCCCCAAGACCAGGCTTTTTGTTTTCAGCCTTGCATAGGGTTTAGCAAGCATGTGGGCTGACCCTGTGTCTCGACTTCCTTCCTCACCACCTCTTGATAACTTCCTAACATCTCAAAGAGCTTCTGAAAATACTCTTAGACCTTTGGCATCCCTTCCTGCTCTGGACCTCATGAATAAAACATGTATCCAGTCAGCAGCTTTGGCAGAGAGGAAAAGCCAAGTTCCATCTATCAATGTCAAGAGCTGAATTACCCAGTGATTGCAGATCCTTTAATAACCCTTCTTTTTTATGGTGATATTAGTAAACAGCCACAGACTGCCAGTCCCTGGTTTCTTGGTAAGCACTGGTTTTCTATCTTGCTAATATATCACTACTATGTAAAAATGGCGATAGATCACAGTGAACCATTTCGTGTTTTCCCACTTAAGCTGTATTATTTTGCTGTATTATTTTGAATCATAATGAAATACAACACATTGGGGTAGTTTAAATCAAAATTTATTGTCTCATAGTTCTTGAAACTCTAATATCCAGCCACAAGCCGAAAACTCTGAAAGCTACAAGATCAAGGGATGGGAAGGTTTTGTTCCTTCCTAAGCTACAACAGACAGTCTGTTCTATAGCTTTTGCTTAACTTCTGGTCATTTACTAGCAGCCTGTAGCATTCTTTGGCTTGCAGACATATAACCATTCCTTGGTTTGGAGCCTCCATCTCCACATGGTGTCCTCTCCATGTGCACGTGTGTCTCAAGTTTTTCATCTTAGAAGGGTGCCAGTCGCGTTGGATTGGGACCCTACCTACTCCAAAATAACCTGGACTCAACAAATTACATCTACAATGACCCAATTTCTTTTGTTTTCATTAGTGCATAATTTGCTGTTCATAATAATTACACTTATCGTGGGGAGTTGGTACATATGTATAATACATCTTAATTCCTTTATTCACCCTCATTCCTCCATCCCTCTCTGCTACTTCCAAATTTTGTTCCCCCCATCATTTACAAAAGGTCTATCTCCATTGTTTCCTTCAGTTCTTTTTACCATCCTCTTTCCCTAATGTCCCTCCTCATTCTCTTCATTGCTCACTGCTTTACCCATTGAGAGAGTCTCTCTACTTCCTATTATCTGTCTTATACTTTGCTCTTTATTCATATTTTGGGTTTCTCAAGCTTTTAGATGCTAGGACTTCAACATGAACATTTTTTGAGGACATGATTCAACCCTAGGCTCAATCTTTTATACCTTTGCTTTACAGTATTTATTTATGAAGTGCATTTCTCCTACCTGCTGATTGCATGAAGATCAACCAGACCTACTCATAAAAGACCCGTAAGGATTTGTTTTCCTTAAATAAGCTAAATAGATTCCGGGATTCATATTTATTTGATTTATTTACCATGAGAATCAGTTTAATACACTGCTTGGTGACACATTCCATAACTAAAGCAAATTTGACAGAAAGTATAAATTTCACATTCATAGCATTTTATGACTAGGTTACTCTAAATGATTCTATGTTGAGAATATAAGAAAAAAGATAAAGCAAAAAATTATTATGCAGTCTTTCAAAACTTTATAACTAAATATATAAGAAATATAATTACTTCTCAAATTTCTATGAAAGAATTATGTAAAACTAAAAGTTACTGAAGAATCTTCACAGAATGCCTGGAACTACTCTTTTGATAACATTTCTGATGCTTGTGGACCTTCCCCAAAGGATTTCAGATAAGCAATCCTTTGCTTATCTGTTTGCACTGTCTTTGACACTGTGACATTTTTATGCACCTGTTTTAATGCACCATTAACTTTACTGCCACATGATTTCCTCAGGAAGCAAGAGTCACAGGCCCATTTCTTGGAATACTCTTGCAGGAAGAAAAAAAATTAATTGCTTAAGCCCATTTTCTGAGGATTGCTGTTATTCTGGAGGAGATGGATGTAAGAGGAATTTGCTGAGTGTTAGTAGTCCAGTTGTATATTGCTACCCTCTCTTGAGAGGCTGGATCAGGGTTTCTAGGGTTCACAGACAGGCCTAAATGCTGGCTCTTAGCTGTGTCCTGCTGTAAGGGCCAGAGAGGGAGCAACTCTACATAGAAGGGGCCCCAAATGCATAAATCTAGGACATGTATTCAGCTGAGCTGGGAGTTCAAAATTCTTTTTGCCTCAGAACAGATGTTTACTTCCTAGACAAGCTGTCAATAAGGTTTGGACTGAAAAAAAAAATTTGCTGACAAAGACAATAGCAAACATGAGCGCAGAGAAGCCTCCACAGTTCATTGTTAAGCACAATCAGCTAGAGCATGGCAGGTCCCCCAAATATTAATGAAACTTTAATGAAAGCTAAAGGTGCTGTTTTAGTTTCCCCCAGTCTCATCTGAGGCTAGAGGAGTTAGACCTGCTGTTATAGCTGAGAAAACACTATACTATGAATTGGAAGAGAGCTCAGATGTAAAGAAAAGAAAGCACGTACCCTCGATTGTGACTGTGTTTTACTATCACCAGGACAATGCCAGGCACATGAAAGATACTCAAAAAAGGTTGGCTGGATAAATATTCATTCTGGAATATTCTGGAAAAATATTGTCCAGTAGAACTTTCTAGAATGGGCAAAATATTCTTTATAAAACTATATCAAATAGGGTAGTCATTAACCACATGTGGCTCCTGAGCACTTGAAATGAAGTTAGTATGAAAGAGAAACTAAATATTAAACTGTCATTCAATTTAAATTGTTACATGAAACAGCTGCCAGAGTTGAGACCACAATTTCAGGACAATCTTTTTAGTTCTTAGAAACATACCCAATTACTTTCACAGAAGAAAGTTACCCTGACTCCAAGTTTTGTATTTCTCTGCAATAGTACTCAACCCTGCACATGCAGCCTGGTAATTAATATAATTAGTCTTGATAACACTTTTTCCTGGGTACAGAATATGGAATGTGTTACAAAAGCAAATAATTTGACCATGTTTCTAATAGAGTAAGTTAATATTTTTCTCCTTCATTTTCTTGATGTTTGCATACACACACAATTCCCTCAAAACAACTTCAAGAAGAATAGAACAGGCAATAATGTAAGTAAGCTATATTCCAGATGCATGTTTAGCCAAAACATAGATGCTAGAGTAGATGCTTTCTTGCTGATTCAATAAGCGGTGGGCTTTGAGGGTGAGATCTGTGCGTGCTGGTTCTATGGCATTGCATATCTGCAGAGGCTGCACTTGGTACTAACATGGAGGATGCACCCAGCAAATACTTTTTTAATGCACAAGTAAATCCCATAGGACCATTCTGCTCAATTACTCAGGTTTATTGATTGTTGTCATCTTCGGCTACCATTCATTGTACTTAGCTTTTTAACAGAAGTGAAGAAGCAACAGCTAGGAAATGGCAGTTCGTAGAAGAAACTTCCTCTCCGTATACTAAAAATGTCCAGAGAAAATGACCCACACCATATAATATAAAAGTCAATTTCAGCCATATCAACAACCATACTGAATATGGACACAAAGTCACACTAGCCAGAGTACTTTTACCCAGACACCAACAAGGGCAGCCCATTGCATGACTACTGATTTGTCCTTAGAGCAAAACAGCAATGGGATTGTGAGGATGCAAAAATAGAAACAATATAGTTGGCAAATAAGAAACCAAGAACTCTTGGTGACCCTGTTTTTCTTTTGTTTATTATTCTTTTTTTTTTGCCATTTTGAGAGAGCATTTCACTATGCAGTTCAGGCTGGTCTTGAAATCACTTTGTAGTCAAGGCTGGCCTCAAACTCACAGCAATCCTCCTGCTTCTGCCTTCCAAGTGCTGGGATTGCAGGTATGCTTCACCATGCTGGGCCCTGTGAGCCTGTTCTGAATTAGTTCACAATTAAAGTATGAGATTCTCACTTTCAAAAAATATGGGGACACCACCACTCCTCCCACTTCAATGGCAAAGAATTGCACTAATTTTCTCCTTAGGCACCTGTCTTGAAAACATCCAGAGTTTGTTCTGATTTGCAAGTGGCAGCCCCAGCAAATACTTTCCATGAGAATTAGTCACAGCCCTTTCCTTTATTCCTTCCTCTCCCCCTCCCTCTGCTCTCCCTTCCTTTATGCTTCTCCCCCACTCTTTGATATAGTGGATCACAGTCAGAATTTCCTCTTTCTGATCTCTTTGGAAAAACAGTCTCATTGCTTCAATACTGAGAGCAGCTGCATCTGGACCGCCCCAGGCCAGAAATCCTTTGTCTGAAACAAACAAACAAAAACCCTCCTCTTCCCATCTCCCCACTGAAGCTGTCACCTGCCTCTCAACTGGAAAGCTGACCCGCAGGCTTCTGCATCATGAGGTTTGCTTGCGTAAGTTACAGAAAAAGGCAAAAATGAGCATGATTTTGTGGCTACAGAGCAGACTTTCCAGTCCCTAATTTGTTAGAGATGACGTTTCTGTTAATGCCCTTGCATTAAAATTGCATGTTCGTATTATAATCTTGTCATAATATTACATCATGGCACTTAGAGCAAATCGTCAAAAAGACATCATGGAATTAGTGAGAAAGCTGTACAAAGGGAAACAAAGATGAAAAAGAGAAAAGGAAAGAAACCTATAGAATTTCATGCTAGAAACTCCTGAGAAAGAGGATATTTTTGTTGTTCATTTTGCGATTTATCATTCATCCCATTATGTACAATGAAGATTCATTTGTCTTTAAATGGGTTTGATTATTTCTTTTTTTCTATTGGATCAGATGTTATTATGTATCAACCAGCTCGGAAACCTGCTGTGCCTGAGAAGCATGTTTGGGAAAATAGATGCTAACATCAACACTCTCCTTCTGCTAAATGACAAACTTTCACAAAGCACAAAGCGAAGTTTCATCTAATCTGTTCGGTAGCCATGTCAGAGCATATGTGACACCACATTCGGGAAAATTCTAATTTCAAATGTGACAAGACAGTGTTGATGATCACACACAGAAATTATTTGTCGGTTTTTACGATTAATCATAAACAGGAGAAATAAATAAAACATGCCAGCATCCAGCCATACATTAGGCATTCATTTCACAAAACACGGAAGGCATAGGAAACACATGTGTTCCTCCTCGGATTTCAGAGAGAATAATTAACATAGCATTAGACGCCTTCTCCATCCCATGAAAAGGACATTCTCCAGGACCATAGTCTTCACTTTCATCCTAATTTGGCTGGAATTTTATATCAGGTATTCACAAATACTTCAGAAAATTTCTGGTTAAAAAGGAGAGAACAATTCTTTGCATAGAAGAAGATGTTTCTCACTTTTCCCAATTCTCTGACCCAGCAAAAATTGCTGTCAACTATTTGCCCATCTGAGGGACATGGACTTCCCCATTGCCATGACAACACATTAGTTGTCAGGTCTGTGTGACTCTGATACCCAGTGCCTAATCTGTTCTTCCTGACTTTTGGATTCTGACACTTTCTAAGCCTTAATTAGTTTATTTGATGGGACCTGCACATTTTATTTTTATAGTAAGTAGCTATTGAAAAAAGAGTAACCCACAGAACATCACAGAAATAAAAATTGGTGTGCTGTCAGGCTGACCAGAGATGACAAAGAGCAAGAAAAAAAGTGGGAGGCAGAGGCTTCACTCATTGCTCCCGAGATATTGGGGAAAATCAAACAGTTTTTGCCATCTGTCATCTAGCACAGTGTGAAAATTATGGAGCTGTTCGTTTCAACGTTTGAGGAACATTCTGCCACTGTGATTAGATCAAAATAATATTACCTAGTCACTAAAGGTTTGCATCACTGCTCTTTAATATTCTTTCTTCTCAGAGAATCTCCATCATAACTTACTTTTCAGTGTGACTATCCACTGAGCAATTCACTTAGAGACAAGAATTTCACATAGTAAAGTATTTAGAATGGGAGGCATAGCACAGCTGATGACTTCATTAAATTCAGGGAGTTAATAACAAAACAGAACAAAAACTTCATAAAGATTGTTATCCAGAAGGAAGCTGTCTGGTCTACTTTTCTCTCGTTGCTGAGCCAAAATATCCAATGTCCAAAATTAAGAAAGGAAATGTTTATTTAGCTCATGGTTTGTGGAGGTTTCAGTCCATAATCAGCTCTCTCTGAGGCAGGGTTACATGGCAAAGGGCAATAGTTCAGGACAGCAGAAGGCAGCAAAAGCAACAACAGCAAAAAGGGAGGAGCATGAGAGAAGACTCTTTCTGTCCTTTACATTGTATGTAGGCCACACCCACCCAAGGGTTAGGGGTGGGTATAGCACTCATAACCATAATCCCAGCATTGGACCATGAATCAATCACAAATTCTAGAAGGTTGACCCCATGACTGTATGGGGCTTTGAGGGGACATCTAGACACAAACCATAATAGAAGCATTGCTCTGGAGGATCAATTTGCAAAGGAAGGCTCATAAGATCCTAGGTAGGTAGAGTGGAAACCAAAGAGACTTTCAGGAAAATCAATCTGCCAGAAACTATTATCATGAGAAGCCCAAGAAATTATTGCCTTTTTCACAGAGTTGGCCTTTACACTGATAATGCAAAAGTAATCATGGTAAACTGCACAGGGTTAGCACAGAACAAGGCAATCAACATACTCAGGAAAAGAGGAGGTTGCATTTAGGGATGACCTGAAGACCTGGAGTTATTTGTAGAAGTACATGTCTTTTTAACATTCTGTGCTACCACATGGCAAACACTTCTGCTGTGTACCACAGTGGCACCTCTGTCTCGAGATACAGCTCTTGCGTGATTGAGTGGAGAATTGAATTGACCAACTTTTTTTCTTTTTTTTTTTTTTTTTTTATGAAACACAGTTTTCACTTGAAAGACTACTTGGCAAAATATGGTAGTGAGACTTGAATATTTGTCATATCTTTGCTATATTAAAGTAGATGAAGTGTTGTTTCAAGGAGAAAAACTCACAGCATTTACCGACCCTAACCAAATGTGAGCTTTTGAACAAAATTTATATTTCTGGAAAAATCGCATCTGTGAGTTTGAATACTTCCAATAAATATTCATATTAATAAAAATAATTTTGATGTTATATATTTATATATGTCAACATTTTGAAGTTATTTTGTAATATTCACCCAAGAAGTCAAATGGAGAAAAGTGTAGGAGATCTGTCCACACACAGAGACCCACATAATCCAGCCGAGGGCCTGGATCCCACAGCAGTGTCCTGCATGAGTCCAACTGAAGACCTAGAGCCCATGGCAATGTCCTCTATGAGTCCAAACTGGAGACTTAGAGCCCACAACAATGTCTCATGCAAGTCTATACCAAGGATCTGCACTGGGAAGGCCCAAAGGCCAGTGGTAGAAAAGTGGTAGGAAATCTGCACCAGCAGGATGATAGATCTGTGCAGAGGGATCTGCACTAGAGCCAGAGAGCGATGCTCAATGTAAGCACCAGAGCTCCCCCAAAGAACACTACAGAAATTCTTAGTGACATAGAGGACCCAAGTTCCTCTGACAATGAGAACAGCTGAGTTCATATCAGGAAAACCAGCATAACAAGCTTCTCCAGGAGAATCCACAGCACACCATCTTCCCCTCAAGTTCTCCTCTTGTGCTGCAGGCAGCAATTCTCAGGTGGGCCCTCCACACCCAGCACCATGCTGACTCGGTTCAGCTGGGTATTCCAAATTGATCCATCACAATCTGCAATATTATTTTCTACATAATAAGTGTATGATATCACAAAATCTAACATGGATAAAAGACTTTGTTTAAGTACAAGAAGGAACAACAGATTTTATTGTAAAGGAACATAAAACATTAACACATATAGTTTCAGATTTCATAGTGCAAATAGCTTTGGACACACCACCACTTGCCAAGTTTTGGTGTAGTGTCAAAGATTGATTACTCAGTTATGAAGAAGAATCATAACAGAGTCATCTCTTTTATAGCCACACATCACTGTCAGACAAGATTTTCTTCTTGTGTTTCAACGAAAACAAACTCAAACAACAAATTGAATACAGAAACAGATAAAAGAATCTAGCAGGCTTTTATTATGCTGGACATTTAAAGGGCCTGCAAAAACTGTAAAACACTCTCGACATTTTTTTTTTGTTTTGGAAAATATTGTTATGGTTCATAAAATACCTCAGTTGCATTGAATTGATTCATTATTTTAAAAATACATATATTTGAAAGATCATACTTCTAATCTATAACATAGTAAATATTTAGACAAAAGCTCTTTGGGTCCTCAATAATTTTTAAGTGTGGGGGATCCTGAGATTAAAAAAAAATTGTGAATTATCATTGTATAGAAAGAACCAAGAGAGAAATGTCCAAGACACTGAGATTGAAAATCAATAATGGAAGTTACATAAGGAAGTATGTTCTTAAAAATGCACTTTATTCTCTTGGAAAGAAATAACCACAGTTTCCTGAGTAGTTCCTACATCTTTTCCCAAAGTATAGGCCACACAATTCCAGAGCCAGAAAAGGACAACCTACATGTCATGCTAAGACACGGTTCTGTTTTCTTGGGTATGCCATATTTCTTCCTTCCTCCTTTCTCACCATAAAAGATGTTTTCCTCTTTATACTACACTATTTAATAAGGAATACTTCATACTATATTACTATTAATATAAAGAAGATGCTTTGGGATTATCAGAGAATCTCTAACACCAAATTTATCAAGGCAGAAGACAAAACTCAAGAGGTAAGAAGTTACAACTTTGAATGTTCTCAATTTTGATCACAAAATAGTAATACTCATGTAATAACATGCGTTTCATGTTATTTGAATGAAAATCACAAATCCCAACATGACTAATGCATAACTTCCAAGAGACTAGGAAATGCGTTCTATTTCTAGCAGAGATAGTCATTTCCACATTAAGATCAGGGTCATGCTAATAGCTGAGAAACCCCAAGAGGCAGTACATCTTACAATACTCAATAAAATCAATGATCCGAACTTCCAGAAGCATAAACGACTATCTTCTAAACACAACATTTATCATCCATGAGTGAGTGAAATCAAGTAAGCAAAAACAAGAACACTTCTCCTCAGGTACATTTCATGGAATAAATGGCAACCGTTCTTCAACGTGGACTGTTTTATAGCTTACACTGCCCATTCTCCAAGGGGCTTTACACTTACTCCATTAGTAAGGGTAAAAAATATGGCTTGTCATCTATCTGACTGCAAGGCTATTCAAATATCTTGACAACTGAATGTACAATCATGTCTTCTATCACAGAAATACAAATTAAAACTATTAAGTTCCAGCCTGGAATTCTTCTATACTTCCCACATATACTTTGTCAGTTCACGTCTGAACTTAGTGGTTTAGGGAAAGCAGGCATCAGAATGAGGCCACACGTTCTAAAATGGGGTGACTGGGGAGATGGGACAGCCTCCGCTTGGATTTGGTTATAAGATGTAACTGGGAGAGAAACAGTTATGAAACAGTTTCATTCAATGATTTCATTCATTAAATAACTTCTGTGTCTACCTTTGTCAAATAAAGTTATTTTGTTTTCATTTACTTACAAAAAAAAAAGGATGAGGCCCTGGAACTTTCCCAAGAAATTGCTCCTGGAGTTCCCCCTTCTAGGAAGAAAGTGAGTTTTCTTTGGCTTGTAAATCTTCAATTCTTTATTTTTTACAGAGATCCATTTTCTCTTTCATGTGCTACAAAAATAATCATGCTGACTCCATGAGGGTAGTGTCAGTGTACTTATGCTTTTAAGATAACGATCAATTTTATTGAATTCAGTTAAGGCTTTCACATTTCTGAGTCTACTGATACTTAAAATAACATCAGCAACAACAAGTATCTCTAAAGAGCTTTGTTTTATATCCTTTGTAGAAATGTTGGATGTTTGGTTTCATTCTTTCCTCTACCCGCAAAATGACCAAACCTGTGCAAATAGCAAGGAGCACTAGGAGTACCATGGGGTCCTCATAGGAGACTATATAAAGCTTATCTCTTGGCCTGATGATGTTTGTAGCATAGAGGGCTGTGACTCTAAATTTCCAGAAAGATCTAGCTGGCATCTTGATGTTTGCAGCATCCCTTCAGCACTGTAAAGCTAAAAACAAAAACAAAGCAGCATTACATCTCCTCAGTACTGATATGATCCCTCAAAGCCATAGCACTGATTAGTTTAATGAAGTCACCCCATTAATCTCCCCTGGTAACAGTTACCAGGAAATAAAATGTGGTTCAAGCAGCATTTGTGAAGATTTCTGTGCAGTTGCCTTGGATTTGGGGCTGAAGCTGAGATGCCCAAGTTATTTACAAGGTGTGATCAAGAAATACAGTTAATGTTTAAACTGAAAATAAAATAATGTAGTGGAGTAAAAGACAGATTGCCATTAATCCGCCCAAAACATTTCCATTCACATTAAAACCCCTAATTCTATTCTCTTGCCACTGTTTGCAAAGGTTCTGAAGTCTTGTTCCCAGAGCGTCTTAGAGTATGATAAAAAAAAAAAAAAATACAGTGAACGCTGGTGCCAAGTGCCTTCCAGAGGAAACGCAGGCTCATGAAAATATTAGTGTGTCCTCATCCACCCTGTTCACCAAATCAGGCACTGGGGGACTTCTGGATCTTTCCCAAGGTCAAAGCGATCATGAAAGGTAGACACTGTGAAACCATTCAGGACATTTAGGCAGGTATGAAGTGAAATGTAATGAAAACCAGTCATGAAAGAGCACTACCAGAACAGCTGATAGTGGCAAGAATGGTGGGATAAACGTCTTGGAAGGGAGGTGGGGATTTTGAGGGGATTAATGGCAATGTGTCTTTTATTGTAACACTTCTAAAATTTTACTCTGCACCATATGTTTTGATTGCACTGTATTTGAAGCAACAACAGTATATTCCACTGTTTTGGATTTTGCGGGTAGGAAGAGAACAATACATTTTAGGTTTTATATCAGAATCTGTCTTGACAAATTATATTTGAAATGGTTTACATAAAATTAAAATGTTTTTGAGTGTTTCAAGGTATTTGTGGATGATACCTGTTAGGGATTAAAAACTGGTGGTCAACTTAACACCAGCTGGATTATATCAGCCTGGTGCTGAGCATAGATGTTCCACCTGAGCAAAGTTGCCAGCATAAATAGAGACAGGGAGAAGGAGAAGCTAGGCATTGAGGCATTGTGTTTTCTCCTGTGTTGCTGTTTGAGCCGCTGGTTCTCCTGCAGAAGCTCTGATCCTCACATCGAGCATTGCTTCCTGGCTCCAGAGAGGAAGACGTGTGCTGCTTGGTCTCCAGGATGAACTCATCACGCTGGCTTCCTGGCATGTACTTGACTGTGCTTATTGTCGCTGAGGATGGCTGTGGTACTTTTCAGGACAGCCCTGGTCTTTGTTGCTAGCGTGACTTCTCGGCTCCAGTGTAGAACCCTCAACCTACCAGCACGGCTCCTTCACCCCTCTGGCATAGACTTTCTAGCTTCCACCGCTGACCTTTGAGCCTTCCCAGCACAGATCAGTATAAGAGACTGGCGTGAGTCCTTCTTGTGGGCTCTAGACCTCCAGTTGGACTCGTGGGAGGCATTGTCGTGAGCTCTAGGTCTTCATCTGGACTCATGTGGGACATTGCTGTGGGATTCAGGTCCTTGACTAAATATTCTATGTCTTTAGTGCTGTGGATAGATTTCCTGCATTTTCTTGTGTTAACTCTGGGTGACCATCATAAATATTATTATAAATTCCATGTCCTGATTTTACTTGTTCTCTGTACAACCCCTGACTACAATAATACCATTCTTCAAATAAAACAGGTGACTTTATTCTCCTGTTTATGGCTGGAACAAGGAAACAGGTGATTTACATCTCTAGTAATTTTATGATTGGAATTATTGATGCAAATTTTATGATTCAGTCTTATATTCATATTTTGGGTTCAGTGTTGTCCAACAAAACAAACTAACCCTAAGGAATCAACCCTCAACCTAGACACCCCTTAATAGCTTCCTGTTATCAATTTATCAAATGGTTAACCATTTTGATTGACAATTAAAGCAACATGATCCCAATATATTGGCAATTATTACCTTTTCTTTACTGAAGAATTAAATTTTTCCAAAACTTTAATGGTGACCAACAACAAAGAATTTTGAAGGCATAATTTTTCTAATCCAGTGGCTGAACAATGGGCTCCTCAAACATTTCAATAATGATGAAAGTAAATTATGCTGTTTATATTTATTAATATTTCCCTTAATTTCATGCCTCTTCATATTACCTTAACCTTATAAAATTATTATTCACTGAAAAAAAAATCCCTCTTGGACTCTGCTTTCTCACTTTAGGATTTAAAATATACAAGTACTTTATTATCAGGAAAGAGAATACAATTATACCTCTCACTTATAGGAGGGACAGTTGTTCTGTGCTTGCTACAAGGAAATTTCATCAAACCCTAAATTTCCATTGAATACTTTTTTAATAAAGCTGGAAAAATCTCAGTGAGGTCACACTCAAGAGAGACTGCTACTCCTTGCACCCAGCTGTCACAAGATTAACAGTGAATTCATTGCAGCATTGATAGCATGGGAGCAACTCACTCCTGTACTACAATCTTCTTTATTATTGTGGTAAAACATACATAACAACATTCACCATTTTAACATACAGGACCGAGGAGTATTCCAAATATTCACAGTGTTGTACAGGCATCACTGCTACTTGTTCCAGAACTTTCCATCACTCCCAAAAGAAACCCTATACCCAGTGACCCTACAGTATTTTTTACCGTGGATTGGGGTGAGCCTGGATTTCTTCTTTAACATATGTAGTGGGTGATCGTAGTTGACAGCGTGGACCCTGGAGACCTGACTGTCTGATTGTCCTATTTTTCGCACCACAATGAGCACATGGTTCAAATTCTCTGAGCTTCCCATTGAGAAATGGGAACAATCACAAACCTTTTACAAGGTTCTGAGGATTAAGCCAGAAACCTGAAACCCACTCAATTAGAACTTTTGTCACTCATTAATTTATATTTCTTATTACACTTTCTATGCAACAAATCCAAGTTCCGAGCTCTGTCAACAACCCAGCAGTCCCATGAAGTAGCCACTGTTACTAGCTTAATTTCATAGATAAGGAAAGCTAAGCACAAACACACAAACACACTAAGTAATGTTTACAAGGTCACAGAGTGTGTAAGTGCAAGATTCAGGATCTGAACTTGGAGAAATCCCATTCTTAACCACGAGGCAACAGTGCTCTACATTATTACTACCAGTTATTACTCTTATGCCAAAGTTGTTAGTCTTTCCTAATCTCATTTTTTATTTCCTGAAGCAATGCAATTTTGATAAAATAGAACTTTCATGTTCCTGCCTTCCTCTTATAGCATTTGATGGTATTTCTGCACTCTCTTGCCATTTTTTCATTAAATGTGTGATTTTACTCAATTGCACTACCTGTGCAATTGTCTTGCTATTTTACATCTAAATGTTATAATGTAAATATTCAAAAAAATCTATTCTCCCAAATGTGTTTGACTGCCATAGTGGAATTGCTATGTTGCTATTCCTCTATTTATGGGAATACACTACACCTCTCAAGTGTAGTGCAGGCTTTATGTGACTAGCTAGCTCCTAGCACAGCAAGAATTTGTGGCAAGTTCTGGGTACAATGTTATAGTGATTCAAACCCAAAAGAAAAGTTGGAGCTCTGCTCCAATATGCAAAAAAGTCACATTTATTTATTTTTGGCTTATCCTTTAGCCCCATGACACAGGGCAGGAAACACCCCAGTGGCAGCATAAAGCAATGGTGGTGAACTTGTGGCAAGTGTGCCTCAGTGGACATGCAGAACCTTCTCTGTGGGCATGCCACATGTGTGAGGTTTTGTGTTTTGTTTTATTTTGTTTATAAACTAAAATCCCAATATTCAGGTATCATTGCGCTGTTGGCACTTTGCAATAAATAAAGATTTGGGGCTGCACTTTGGGCACTTGGTCTCTCAAGGGAGTACCACCACTGGCATAGAGGAAAAGAGAGATTATGAAGAAACCAACTCATCGGTTAGAAAATCCAAACTGTACAGAAAGCAATGGTATCAACATCAGGAAGCACCTAGGCATGTCGCTGTGTGGATGAGATGCCAGCCGAACTAATAACACTTTCAGTTACTATAAATTATTAGCAGAGATATGCATATTTACACAAATCAAATCTACTGGCAATCCAAGGCAAGATGCTTCAATACGTGATTAAGGGTGAGGAGAGAGAGAGAGAGAGAGAGAAAGTATAGGTTTTGATACAATAAATTTCCCGTGAGGCCCCATTGTTTTTCTTCCTAACTTCAAAAGGATGAAAGGGTTTTATATTACTTGGAAGTATGTCAAATTTAATTTCTTGCCTTTTTTCTCCTTTAATTATAAAAACAGTATATATTTATACAAGTTCAAACAATACGGAAGGGTGCAGAGTAAAAGACACAGTTCATTCCTTATTATCCCCACCTTACAAACCTTCTCCCCAGAGTCAGCCATTGCCAACACTTTAAAATAAAACCTTCAAACTCTTGTCCTGCCTACAAATATTTTTGCACATACACCAGCATATGTAGATATACAAATACAGTGGTATGCACATTTAAATACACAAAAATCTAACTTCTGCTTCTATTATTCATAGAAAGTAAATAAGAAATAATTTTTTAGTTACTTTCTCATTGCTGGGACAAAACATCTGACACCCACAAGCTGAAGGAGGAAAGGTTTATTTTAGCTCACAGTCTGTACCTGGATCCAAGGCAGGGCTGCACTGCAGAAAGGCACAGCAGAGGTGAAATAGATCATGATGTGGCAGGTGAATAGCTGCAAGACTTTCTCCTTCTTTCCTTCTTATTTTATCTGGGATGCAAGCCTATTGATTCAAGTTACTCATACCCATGGTGGAAGACAGAAGCCCATCATCCATTCCCAGAATAGTACTAAACCAATAAGCAGGCTGACTTATTATCATACACCCATGATCCAGTCATCTCCACTCCTCACCAAGAGTGCATGAAGTTTTGGGGGAACATCTAGATATAAGCCATAACATTTGGATCCCAAAAAGTCTCATGCATATCCTTTTATTCAATATACATTCAGTCCATCTCTAAGGCTCTCCAAAGTCTCAATAGTTCCATCTTTGCTATAGAATCCAAGTTCAAATTCTCCTCTGAGATTTAAGGCAACCTCTTAGATGCAAGCCCCTGTGGAAATCAAAAGAAAGTTAAAGGCAACCAAAGCACAAGATAATCATGCCCATTCCAAAAGGTAGAAATAGGAGGGTAAAACAGAATGAGACCAAAGCAAGACCAAAACTGAACAGCACAAATATTAAATCCCATAGCCCTATGTCCAGCTCCTGGGAAATCAGTGGCAAGATGTGAACTCCAAAAGGCTTGGGTGGCCTTGTCTCTATGATACTGTCAATGGTTGTAGCCCTCATGGCCTCTCTTGGGCATAGCTTTGCTCACTTCTTATATCCTTCAGACAATCCACATTTCTCACTTTGTCAATTTTCTGGAATCTCCATAGCATTTTTTACCTCATATTCAAAGTTTCTCACATTACTCTTTCAGGGGCACACTATCTGGCCTCCCAGGCATGTTTTCTGAAATCTGGATGGAATCTTTTCTGATACCACAACTTTTGCATTCTGCAAGTACCTGAACTCAGCACCACAAGGATGATGCCAAGTTCTGTCACCAACTGGACCAGTAGGCAGGCTCCCTTCTATCTTGGCTGTAAAGGTTGAGTGCCAGATTGCTGAACACTATGAACTCAATCCCAAGAAACAAATTCCCTAAGCTTCAGCCATTCTGAAACATGGCACCCTGGGGCTCTTTGCTCAAAGCAAATTCTTTCACCTTTGCAATTTTGAGTCTGTAAAAGGGAGAGTCCTGCCAGCTCTTATGATATCTCCAGACCATCTTTTCTATTCTCCTTGGCTTTTTAATGCTCATCTTTTCAGCAACAAAATTCTCCTCTGCTCCATCTTTTCAGGCCACAGTTTTATCGGAACATCCTTTCTTGTGAAACTCAAAACTTTTAAAATTATTCTGCTGGGCCATTTGCTCCTGAAATTTAAGGTACAGCTGACTAAAACCCCAGTAATAGCTATGTCACTGCCTTAAAATTAGACTATTTTGAAATTTCTTCTAGCAGATTAATTAATCTGCTACCATTAATCTCAGTCTCCTATAACATCTCTGGATATTAGAAAACACAGACAAATTTCCTGCCACAGCATAATGCACATAACCTGCAATCTTTCTTTCTAACTGATTCTGGTCTTTACCAACCATTTCTTTAAGGATTTTGGGCTTATGAACTCTGACTAGAATCTCCCACCAAGCTCAGTTTATGGCATCCCAGGGTTACTTCTTCAGAAAACATCTCCAACTTTATCAAACTCTTTCTGCCAAACCAGTTCCAAAGGCTCTTGAACCACATGGCCAAGTAGCAGCACAGTTCTTACCCCACTTCTCTGGTACCAAAATCTGTCTTACTTTCTCATTGCCGGGAAAAAGAATCTAACACCTATGAGTTAAAGGATGAAAGGTTTATTTTAGCTCACAGTTTGTAGAGGCTCCAATCCATAGACAGCTGTCTCCAAAGAAGCTTGGCATGGCAGAAAGACAAGAGAGGAGAGAGCTTATAGCATGGCAGGCAGGAAGCAGCAAAACTTCCTTCATTTTTCCATTTGAGAAAGATCCACATCCAGAGTGGGTCATCCCTCTTTAGTAAGGCCATTACCCATACCCAGATGCTAAACCAACCAGTGGATTGATCCAGTAGCACACACCCATGATGCAGTCACTACAAAAAAAAAAAACAACATTTTTGAGTACATGAAGCTTTGGGAGGACATCTAGATATAAACCATAACAAATAGTATTAAGAAGAGAAAAGACAGATTGAAGTAGAAGTATGAGTGTCCTATTAAAAGTTTCTAACACACAGGAAATAACTTTGAGCAGAATCATAGAGAAAAAAATAAAATTAACACATCTTTTAGTTGAGAACACAAAACATCAGTCACTAAATGATTCATGTATGTGTAATACTAACTGTGGCCCACTTAATGTGGCTCTGTAACCATGCCTTCTCATTAGAATTAAGTCAGCAGTACCAATAGCTTGGAACATGTATGTCAATGTGGAGTAATAGGATGTATTTAGAGCATACACCTATTGCTATCCATATTCTTGACATTTGACTTGACAGTGTTCTCAACAGCTTTACTCAAACATTGTTTCCTTGTTCCAAATATCCTTCTTTCTTCTCCCAGATCCCTCTCCATTTTTATACCCAGTTTATTTGTGCATCAAGAAATCAGTCATTTCTTACAACCCGTGCAAAAACTGTCTTGAGTGCTCTGACCTAAGGAGGTTCCTTTGGCTTCTGGACCCTCTGTGGTGTAGTATGCCACCTTGTGCTCATCTAACCACTTTAATGTCCCTAAATAGGATGTATGCTTCTGAGTAAAGATACCTTTGACACTCCCAGGTTGACTAGCATGACATACATACTCTGCCTTAAAACAATGCTTGGTAAGAACTGGAGATGTAGCTGTGGTTGAGTACCTGTCAAGCACACAGAAAGCACTGAAAAATGTTTAGGTTTGCTATGAACTATCACCAGGATTGACCAGTGTTTATAGTTTAAGCCTCAAGTAAAAAATCAAATATGATTTCTCCAAAAGCTTGCAAGTTCTCAAGTCTAGGAAAGAGAAAGTTAATATAAACCCGGATTTCTTAACTTTGAGAAACTAAATTGACTACAGAGGGTCATTAAACTTCCTGAAATGAAGAGCAAAACTAGGTGTGTATATGCACACGCATAGGGCAGTGGAGAGCCAGGTCCATGGCTCCCACCAGGTAATGTGCAGAGCCTGTGCCCCGGAAGATCAAGAACCATTATTTGGATCACTCGACAGACACACAAAGGAAGTGTTCAGGAAGGAGAGGTGGCATCTGTGTGCCATTGCAGGAACCTGATCACACAAAAGGCTCTGCATCTCTGCATAGAGGAAAAGTTTATAAGAACAGCTACTTCACACCTTCATTTCAACCAGCTGTTCAAACGCTTGACATTAATAAATGATATATCTTTCGATAGTTTTGAATGAACATAAACTCCCTTCATGGCAGGAGATTGCAGGAGGGAGAATTGTAATGAGAAAAATACCTCTGGCCAGAAAGGTTTTCCATAAAAATGAGGTGCTTTCATATGATCTCAAACCTCAGTGCGCTACCCCACATTCAGTGGAACACACACACAGTACTGCAGGCTCCTCTTCCTGCTGGAACGTGCCAGCACATAACTGATATGAATGAGGCTTGTAATAAAACATGGCTCTAAAAGGCTATGCGTAACACTGCAGCTCCTTCGAGAATATCAGTAAGAATGATTCTGAAGTACGATACCCAAGCCAAAAAGAACTACAGTGAGTAGAGTTCATTATTTGTGAAACTTGTCATGCTCTGCAATAGGAAAAAAAAAATGGCATCATTTGTGCTGGCTTAAATTAGAACTGGCTTCCTGCTAAGTCATGGGATGAACCTTTGACAGACTAACAGACTATGACTTAGACAATTATACATTCATTCACCTTGGAATGAGACTGAAACCCCACAGTATTTAGACCTATCTTGATTTCAAATGACGCGAGCAATTATACCTTTACAAGCCTCGAAGCAAAATTAGGAGTTTCCAGGATCACAACATCTAGGATTCAGACTTCAGGCTAACAGGTGTGTGACCTTGGACAAATTAGTTGATTTTCTTCAAATGTAAAATTAGTGCATTGGCTTAGGCTTCCTGTTGGCTTCTTCCCATCTGCATCACTCAGATACTTGGCCCTCAGTCTCACAACGGTACAAGGCTTAAGAGATACTTGATTATTAGGAAAAAATAAGACATGTTAAGAGGCAAGTCCTTGAAAACTTCCATGGATTATAGTTTGTAAACAGCTCCTATTGTTTTATGAGAGACACAGAAATTTGCTCTCTGCTAACATTCAAGCTGTAGGTTCCTGGCTGCAGACCCTCTGGCAGGAAGAGCTACTTAAACGAACGCGTAAGTAAGATGGATTCAACATCTGAACACTCTCTGGGTCTGTTCATTTTTTATATAGAGTTTTCTGAAGTTTTGTTTGCTCAGGACCAGAAATCTATTTGAGTTCCTCTTTCCATTCGTGAAAGGTCAATGCAGGACCATGTGCTGGGAAACACGGGGGTCCCAGTGAATTTGGTCTTGGAGACTGAGAACTCTTCGTAATATGTGTAGCTCACTTATCTTTTCCAATATCTAAGGAGATACAGTCAGAATAATTTATCTCCTCTAGTAACAGTATTTCAAAGGAAAACACAAGGCATACACATAACCTGAGAAAAATTTTGTTCAGGGCTGAAGAGAGAGGCGATGAATAGGCCCTTTTTGGGTCTCCCTCAGCAAGGTTCAAATTTCCTTAAGCTGGAACAATTAGAACAGAATTTCTTGGGAATCTGTTTCTGCTCAAGAATTTAGGGTCCACTAGCATCAGTCTGCAGGAAAGAAAATTGATTAAGAATCTGAGCCAAGAATCTTCTGTAGCCCACAAGTCAATCTTGTCTAGTCCTCTGTGGAATAATGGTGTTGACGTAGCTAAGATTCCTTTCATAAACTTAGCAAGAGCCACCGAAAGACCTCAAGAGCACCAGTTATCTGTGTCTCCATAATCTTGAACTGCCTGAGAATCCGAGTTTTCCATCAGAATCTATTTAGTCAATTAACCCCAGATATGTGACCAAAGACTCTAGCTGAGCCACAAATATCTTCATTAAGTAGAGAAAGAAATAATATGTGAAGCTGGTAAATGTAAATGGATGGTAAATCACTCAGTAAATGTAAATGGATGATAATTCAGCTTCTCTGCTGCCTTACTGGGTCATGGGGACATGTGATATCTTGACAGAAAGTAGGCCGTTTTGGACAAGAAAATACTGTCTGCTGGTTTTCTTTGGCAAAACTTTTGACTCACAATGTTCAAGAACAGAAGCCACCAGGTTTAAACCCTGCTTTTGATACAGTTAACCTAGCCTAGTGATGGCAAGCTTTTTAGAGACAGTGTGCTCAAACTACAACCTCAGCCTGACCTATTTTTGCACAGTGCGAGCACTGCCCATACGTACACTGTTACCTCATCCTTGGCAGCCGGGGCCCTGCTGCTGGGACTAGGCCAGCACGCTGACAGAGGGGGCCCTGCAGGCCTGCTGCTGTAGGTGCACTACCCCGACCCAGCCTCTCTGAACACCCTGGTCCTCTTCTATGGGATGGAAATGATAGTGCATGTCTCCCAAGTCTGCTGTGAGACTTAGGTAAGTCATTAGAACTCATTGTTAATCTGCTCAGGCTGCCACAACAAAACATCACAGAGTCAATGTCTCAGCCCACAGAAATTTATTTTCTCAATGTTCTGGAGGCCTAAGTCTAAGATCAAGGTGCCAGGAGGGTTAGTGCCTGGTATGGCCTCTCTTTCTGACTTGTGGGCACCTACCTTCTTGCTTCAACCTTCCCTGGTCCTTCTGTGCATACCTGGGTGGAGAGGGACTGACCTCTGGGGTCTCTTCCTCTTTCTATAAAACTAATAGGAGTCCTCCTGGATTAGAGCGCCACACTTATAACCTCATTTGACTCAGTTACCTCTGTTAAGTCCCTGTCTCCAAATATGGTCACACTGAGGATTAGAGTTTTAATATAAGACTTTGAGAGGAATGGACTTCAGTTCATACCAGAACTTCATTATATTTTGTGTCACATTAGTGACATTTACTGACCACTCACTACAATGGTCACTGTCATTTTGGCAATAGTGGGAGTTAGGAATGCTTTCCTCCATGAGCCCAAAGCAAGTAAGCAAAATTACTTTGATTAAAAAAAAAAAGAAGAAGAAGAACAAGTGTTTTCTTAGAAGACACAACCACTCCCTACCCTACTCCTAACTGTATCCTCAAAGATATTGACTACCTTATGCGGAAACTCAGTCTCTCTGGACTGGAGACTCTGAGAACCCAGCGTCCCTTCTGATGTTAGTCAGGGAAGTCACAGTACCTGCAGGCTCAGCCCTTCGGCTCTGCAGTGGCTGTGTCCTCAGTTCAGTTAATCACACCCCTAAGCACTGTTCTGCAGCGCCTGAAATACCAACACAGCTGTTCTACTCCATAAAGCAGAGTCTGATCTTCACACAGGAGCCATTATAACATCACTTTGTGCTTTAATGAACAAGCCTGGAAAGCGGTGTGCTTTCCAAAGTGAGCCTCCACTATATCCACCCTGACTCTTCTCCTGGCACAGGAAGAGAAGCTATCACTGTAGGAAATTGTGACCATTTGGTGGAACCTTTGTCTGTGGTCCTCCAAATGTAATTTTCTGTATGCAAATCTCAGAGAGATAAGCTGGTAAAGGGTTGAAGCTGTTTTGTCATTCTGCAATGATGTAAAGAAAATTCTACGTGTCCCAAAAAGCTAAGGTGCAATGCAAACACTACATAAAAATCAACGTCTTACAATAAATATCTTCTGAGAAGATATGCCTTCTTCACAATAAATATCTGCTGAGAATGTGGGATGGCTTATATGAGATGAGGCCTCAGAGGGAGAGACCCTAATAGCAGTTCCAGATACTATTTTCCCCAGGAACCAGATGGAGAAAAGGGCAAAAACTTAATCAAAGGCTGAACATGGCAGCATCAAAAATAAATTAGAGAAATATGACAAACGAATTTTTTTACACCAAGTAGGTGTCTTTGCCTATTTTGCACTGCTGCAACAGAACATTTGAGAGTAAGTTACTTATAAACAATAGAATTTTTTTGGCTCTCAGTCCTGAAGGTTGGGAAGGCCAAGGTAGAGGGGTTGATGTGTGATGAGATACTTGTCTCTGCCTCATCCACAGTGAAAGGTGGAAGGGAAGGAGAGCAAGAGACAAGAGGACAAAGGGGACCCTTGAGTAGGAAAGTTCTTCTCCTACTATAACAGTGCCAGCCCATGCATGAGAGCAGACCACGCAGGGCCCACTGCCTCTTAATACCATTAAAGTGGAATCTAAGTTTCCAACCTCCACTTTTGTGGGGACACAGGGACAACACGGTACATAGCAGATGTCTGTAGGTGCTTAAGCCATTGGAACCCAAGTAATCAGAGGGAGACTTGCTTCCTTCTGCCATTAAAAATCAGGAAGTCACTTTCCCATTCTTTAAGAGAGGGCACTCATGACGAATTCACAAGAAGCTCTGTCTGAAGTGTACCCAAGGGTGTGCTGAGCCCAAGGGGATGGTCAGCCTGAGAGGAAGGGAACTGCTGGACCAGTGGAGCAACGGGAGCTTTCCAAAGCAAAGGGTTTCAGCAAAGGGTCTTTTACTGTGGTTCATGGAGTAGGTGGGGACAGCTATATGGGTGATATTTTGCCCCTGAAAATCACACACACACACGAATGTACACACATGCAGAGTCATTTTCTCATTTCAAATGTTTCTACTTAATCCAAGATTCTGTGCTTTCATTTTGCCTTAAAAATTCTTTCTTACTGGTATCCCATCCATGCTCACTAAATTTTTCCAATCTGATCACTTGATATTTTCTGTTTGAAGATTTTTTTCCACCACGATAAAATATACATATGAGTTTTATTTTATTTTTTGAGACAGTTTCTCACTGTGTAGACCAGACTGACCCAAAACTCACAATTCCCCTTCCCCAGCCTACAGAGTGCTGGGATGACTGGTACATGCCATGACACCCAGTTAAAATGAACTACTTTAATTATTTTATGCATGCAACACAAGTCAATAAGCACCCTCAAATTGTTATATTCACAACTATTTACTATTTTACTAGTGTAAACTAGAACCCCATATCCATCAATCTGTCCCCCAGCTTCTAATTTCTATCTCTATAAATTTGCCTAGATGCCTCATAAAAGTAGGATCATACAGTATCTGTCTTTTTGTGTGGTTTACTTAGCATATGTTTCTAAGCTTCACCCATATTGTAGCATATATCTGAATTTATTTCCTTTTTAAAGCTGAGTCATATTCTGTTGTGTGTATACCCCACATTTTGCTTACATATTTATCTCTTAGTGGGCATTTGGTCTGTTTACACTTTTACCTAGAGTTAATAAGGCCATTATGAATGTTCATATATAAAGATCTGTTCAAGAACTTGTATCTGTTCTTTTGGGTGTATACTTTAGATGGGAGATTGCTGAATTCTATGGTAACTCCATGTTTAATTTTATGAAGAACCACCACACTTTCCCCATAACAACTGTCCATTTTACATTTCCATCAAGCAATACACAAGAACCCCAACCCCTCTACTTCTTTATCAACACCAATGATTTTCTGGTTTTGCTGTCATTTTGTTTTGTTTCATAATAGCCATCCCGATGACCGTGAAGTAGTGTCACACGGATGCTCTGAGGGCACTTCCCTAATGAATAGTTATGGTGAACACCTTTTCATGTGTTTTACAGGTCACTTGTGCACCTTCTTTGGAGAAATGTTTATTCAAGTTTCTTGAACATTTTTTAACTGCATTTATCTTGATGCTGATATTAATATTGAATTGTAGAAAGATTTATATGTTCTAGATGTTAGTCTTTCATGAAGTATATGATTTAAATGTATTTTATCCCAATTCTCCAGTTGTCTTCTCACTGTATTAATACTGTCATTGATAAATAAAAGTTTTTAATTTTGGGCCAGTCATAGTAGCACACACCTGTAATCCTAACACTTGGGAGGCTGAGATAGGAGGATCACTGTGAGTTCAAGCCCAGCCTTGGCTATACAGAGTTCAGGACCAGTCTAAACTACATAGAAAATCCTGTCTCAAGACAAGAAAAAACATTTTTTTTTAAATTTTGATGACGTACAATTTATTTTTCTTTTGTTGCCTACAGTTTGAGGATCACATTCAGGAAACTGCAAAGTCCAGTCTCATGAAATATTTTCCCCATGTATCCTTCTGAGAGGTTTATAGTTTTAGCTGGTACTTTTAGATCTTTAATCCACCTTGAGTTAATGTTTGAATACAGTGTAAGGCAAGAGTTCAATTTCTCTCTTTCCCATATCAATCATATATATTAGTGTTTTCTCTGGGGTTGTATATTCTATTCCATTTGAGACATGCATATATATATATATACATATATATATATATATATGATCACACATTTGATATATTTTTACATTTTACATATGCATTTACATGTTTGCCCCTGTGTCATTTCTCACTTTTAATTACTGTAGCTTTGTAATAACTTTTGACATCAGATGTATGATTTGTTCTTCTTTTTCAACATAGTTTTGGAAACACTGAATCTCTTGAAATTGCATATGAAATTTAGGATGAGTTTTTCTACTACTGCAAAAAATGTAGTTGGGATTTCACTAGCAATAACATTGACTCTAGATCACTTTGGGTGATACTGTCATCATACCTCCCAGTCTTTGGACAGGAGTTATATTTTCACTTATTTCTTTTCTTTAAAATAATGTTTTATAGCTTTCAGTCTACTCCAATCTTGACACAACAGCTAAAAGGAGCTTTTGAAATAGTGAGATCATACAACTTCTCTGCCTAAAACTCTACCATAGCTTACCACTATTCTTACAGATCTGCACAACCCCTGCCCACTTGTCTAACAAACAGTAGCTCATGTGACCATCCGTGTCACCCTCCACCCTCCAGTACTGTGCTGTGATCAGTTCCCAGAACACATGAGCTTCTCTCTATCTCAAGGTTTCTGGATATGCAGGTTCCTCTGCCTGGATCACTCCCGCATCTTTTCCCTCCTTTTTCTTTTCTTTTTATTTATTTACTTTTTAAATTATTTCTGCTTTTATCTCCTATGTTTTGCATCAACATAAATTTTTCAAAGAGGCCACCCCTCATAATCCTTGGTGATTCGGTCCACCTGTCTGATACTCTCTCCTTGTTTATGTCTTTCACAATGCTTAGCACAATGCACAAGGCACCTGATTGCTCTTTTTTTCTGTGCACTGACCGGCACCCCAGAGAAGAGTCTTAACTGTCTCATTTACACTGTGTCCTGTGTGCCTGCTACAGTGTTGGCACGCAGGAATTATTAAGTGAAAACTGGCAATGCCATCTGCAACACATAGGCATCAAAACCTTGTCAAGAAGGTCAGCAAGCAACAGGAAAATCCCATGGGAGATGGCTGATGGGTGAAGAATATCAAAACCAATGGACCAGCAATCATTTTTGCCCTACACATTCAACGATATAGGGAGCAGATCCCTAGAAGAAGGAATTCACAGCATTAAATATGCTTGTAATCAGTACCTTCAGCCTGGTGTAATAGCTTACTCTACAGCTTTAAGGTGTAGTACTTTTTAATTTAAAAAGAAGAATAGTTATTCCATGTTCAGCAAGTTCATGGCAAAAACCAGTGGAAGCCCTACTAATCTTCCGTAGCTCATAATGGTTCACACCAAGACAGCGCACTGGAGTGACTGCCATCAGTGTGTGCAGTAGGGTGGTTACATTAGTCACCTTGTGCGGTAGGATCAGGAAGTAAGGACAAAGTGTGTCTGCTTCACAGGGAGCCAAGTAGCTCCCAGGAAAGTGCTGCTGCACTCTGAAGCATCTACACAGACAAAGCAAGACTCATGCATAGATTCCCTGGCAGGTTGTCTACAGAACTGGTTGTAAACTAGAAGATTCCAGAAGCAGAATGTCATAGGGTGCCAAGAAAGCTGGGTGGTAGCAGCACTGATTTGGGAATCAGAGTTAGTTTCAAGCTTGGTTTTGCTAACCATAGGGACTGGGTGACCTTCAGTAAGTCACTTCACTTCTGTGTCCCCTTCTTATCGATGAAATAAGTTGTACAAGAACCCCATCCATGCAGCTTGATTAGGAATGTAACTTCTAGAAACAGTTTTGTTTCAAGTTCTGACTTTACCTCCAACTAGCTATGCTGTTGGATGAGCAGGGTGGTTCCTCCTACCATTGGTTCTTGATTCTATCTGCAGTAAAATGGGGAAAAGGATAATCTGTCATTAATTAATTATTTAAATTAACTTAATTTAATTTAAATGTATGTAAATGAGATATAATCCCTAGAAGCATGTAATTCGGTATCTAGGACAAAAGCACTATTCCGCAGTGCCAGTGATTGCCACACGATCCTTATTTTCCAGAGCACTGTCACAATCAGATGTGCTCTTGAGACCCTGATGAAACAAGTCCTCACATGTAGCTACCGAGGCTTTTTCCGAAAGCAAAACCAAAGGGTGAAATACTGCGTACATATAAGAGCTCAGCAATTAAAGCATCCGCACTCTCTCACCAGCTGAACTACTTAAACAACTCTTGTACCTCTTGCCATAGAAAAGGTGAAGAGAGGTGATCAGGCAAAATTGAAATGCTGGTTAATGCAGAGAAGGAGAAGAAAGCTGAGGAGACCCTCGCAGATAGATAATCCACCTTCACCAATCACACACATGGATTTTTATTCAATTCTATGAACTCGCAGATTTCAGAGCTTCCCGGTATTAGGATTCTGTTTAATCCTGCAAACCTATTGGGTGACGTATCCAGTATTGCCTCCTCCATGAGGCATCTCAGACACTGCTGCTTTTACTGGACAGAGATATGTTTCCATTAGCAGAATGAAAGACCACAGTTCATACATATCTCAAGTCTTTCTTGGAGGTGCTCTCAGCATTAACCTACCACATGCAAAATATTGTTCTTTGTACTGATGACAATCTGTTTATCTACCTACAAGCAATAGGCACCTTGTTATTTCCATGAAACTTAACAAGCATCAACTGTCTGCCAGCCATTGTGCTGTTTCTGTTCCCAATGATCTCACAGCCTGGAAAGGTGAGACTGCCAAATATTCTAGGAGTGTGGAGGTGGTATGAGGTGCTGTGGGAGCAAACATGGGCATGACCAGTCTTTTTTGAGACAGGGTCTCACCATGAGGTTCAGGTTGGCCTTGAGCTCACTTTGTAGCCCAGCTGGTCTCAAACTTGAAACGATCCTCCTGCCTCAGCTTCCCGAGTGCTGGGATTACAGGTGTGAGCCACCATGCCTGGCCGGCATGACCAGTCTTGGGAGATCAGAAAGGCTCTCCAGACAAGCAATATGAAGCAGGGAGGAGGAGGAAGAAGAGGAGGAGGAGGAAGAGGAGGAGGAGGAAGAGGAGAAGGAAAAAGGAAGAGGAAGAGGAGGAGGAAAAGGAGAAGGAAGAAGAGGAAAAAGGAGGAAGAGGAAGAGGAGGAAGAAGAAGAGGAGGAGGAGGAAGAGAAGGAGAGAACTAGCAAAGGAAAATGAAGGGTAAGGATTTTGCAGGAGAGGCTGGAGCCTTTCAAGGTTCTGCAAATCTCTGCAGCTGAGAGTATGAGATGGAAAAGTGTCAGATAAGGCCTTGAAGCTTCTGTCACACACCGAAAGTAGGGAGAGTTGGGAATCTCACGTGAGCCACACAGTCCACATGCACCACTGACTCTGAGGACCACCCTATTCTGGTGACAGGATGGATTTCACCAGCTGGTACTCCCTCACTGGACACGCATATATGGAAGGAAGCCTGTTTGGCCCGATGTGCCTATGCTAGGATCCCCTGCTGATGCCCTCATGACGCTCCCAGCTAAGGAAAGGGGTCTTTGCTGAAATAGCAAGGTGGTAAAAACACATGAGAACCTTTAGGAACAGTACTGAGCGCAGTGATGACTCAGGTCTCCCGGGGCATGTGACAAGTTATAGTGGAAGGTGGGGGAAGAAGAAACCTCAATAGGCCTTTGTTCTCCATGAAAGTGACACTATCCTGGAAAAGGAGAAACTTGCCACAGGGAACGCTTGCTGGGTGATCCTCAAGGCAGGCAACAATAAGAAAAACAGGTCCCAAAACCATGATTTTTCAAGTTACTAAGGCCATCTCAGACCAGGTTTCCTGTAGCCTTATTACAGTATAGAGTTTCTCCAGAACACCTGTAAAAGCCAATCTGACACGTTACAAAGCCATTTGAAATCTCCATTTGGTAAATGAAATAATGTATTCGCCAGCACGTGTGTGTTAGTGATAACTCAGTTTATCAAGGACCGGAAGAACTCAGTAGCAGAAGAGGGCCCACTGATGAGCAGAGGGGTTGGCGACCGTCTCCTCCTGACTGTACCACCTGCAATAGGTTAATGATGTGGCCCACTTTTAAAAATCATATCAGCAGGTCTCCAGGGCCCCCGGTCCAATGGCTTACATCTCACACAACAGAGTATAAAAGAGAGAAGGGTTCCACACTAGTCATCACTGCCATTAAGATGTAGTTAAATCAAAGATTTTAAGCTCCTTTATTTTTTATCCCAAAAAAAGGCCATTTCCATTTATTCTTTTCATCACTTTTTCATACGTTTCAAAACTAATCACATACTAAGAAACAAGTCATTGGGGGCCATCTAGATGCATAAGTTGTAATTACATGATTCCCTTAATTAATTCTGACAGACAGTTTCACAACAAAGACCCCAAGCCAGTCTGGTTTTCCCTGGAAAAGCACTGCGTGTGTGATCCTTAGCCTCAAAACCTGCGGCAGAGGACGGGGTTTTAAAAGCCAGCCTCTTTAACTACCTTGGTTATTAATGATGCAAGACAAATAGACAAACTCCCAGTCCCATTAGGAAGCTGTACCTGGTATACCCAGAGTCGTGTGAAGTCACTACTGGTCATGAGCTTTTCCTGTGATCAGGTCTGGAGGGAAAAGTGTTAGAGTTACCAACTGGACTAATCAGAAAAGTAACAAATTCTAAAGGCAGTAACCCAGTTCCAGAAGGAAAGTAACTCAGTGACCCCCATGTCTGTGATGGTAGGAGTGGTTCTAGGATGTCTAGACAGACACTGTCTTTGTGTCTGTCCTTCCAGGGCCCAGAGTGCAGCTGAGCTGCTCTCTAGTACTTCAGCCATGAAACTTTCTTCCTTCTCCCATCATTTAGGTTGAAGAGGAAAGAAATCCTGACTCAAGTCTCTAACCACGGCTCCAACTAAACTAAGAAGCTCCCTTGCTCTACGAAAGCAGTTTACATCCATCTACCACTCTCATGGAGTTTTTCCACGGGGTCTAGAAAATTCCATTACCCTTTTCACTCACTCAGTTGTACATCCACAATACAATAGTCCTACCAAAACAGGCCTCTTGTAGGCTGATTATAAAAACAATTCCTATTTGCATCTCTTTCCATCCTTAGGCCTTGAATTGTTTATGCTCTGAAATTCAAATATGCACACTCTTTTTTGCTTTGCACAAGTAGTGGTGCTGTACCACGAACTTGGTTACGTATTCATACGCCTCACTTGTAATTGTGTCCATCAACACCTGAGCTCCAGGGATAGCCAAACTCCAGTGCAAACATAAATTGCATGAGGATCTTATTTGATGAGGAGTGACTGGTGCAGGGGCTAAGATTCCACACTTGCAGCAAGCTCTCCCGTCCCGTCAGCGTGGCTGGTGTGCAGCCCACACCTGGAGCAGCCAGGAGCTGGTTTATACTGGGGGCCAATAAACTTTCCAGTTATTGTTCAAGTAAACATGTCTTGCTTCCTTCTCTGTACCCTGTGGGATTCTTTAATTTTAATTTACAATTTCTCCTTAGTATCACACTCTGATTTCAGTGGCATTCCCCAGTACCCATAAAAACCAACACCACAACCTAAATTAGTTCCACATGGGAACACAGCCATGAAAAGTAGACTCACTTGGCTCTTTCCCCATTTGTCATTTCAATCACCAGACACACAAATTAAAGAGACAGAGGGAGAGAAACAATAAAGTACCTAATGCCCCATGTTCCCCTGTTTATCTAAAGGTGTTGATTACCTACAGGTATTTTTTTTTCCTGTAAAGTAATTTATTTTAAATAAAAAAAGGTCAGACAGCTATTTCATTTATCACTATTACAAAGGAGTCTAAAGCAGTGATGGAGAAAGGGAAGGAGAAATTAATTACAAGTCAGAAGCTGTAATAATGCTCCCAGTAATTGTGACAAAAATTTTAAATTAACATTTCTGTCACTGAGAGAAGTTTGATTAATTTTACAACTGGAGATGCGATCACCGGAATATTGGAGAGATGGGAGGACACAGCAGTTTGCAGTCTGACGTGCAGATCCGCTTCTTTGAGACTTAGGATGTATCTGCAAGTCACCTTCACACTTTATTAACAGCTCAATCAGTGTTATGCTGGAAATAATTAGCTGGGAAGCCATAGAGTAAATAGATCTTGACTGACAAACCTTGTGAAAAGAAAGGCATGCCAGGCTGTGTGAAGGGAACCTTGTTTTCTAGCTGCAAAGCACCCCTGGAAAACTTGCTGCTGCCACTGCAGTCTTCCCTTCGGGGAAATAAAATGGCATAGCGGGCAGTGGCCATTCCACCTCTTTACAGGCCCTGTGCTGGGAAGGGAAGGAGGAGTACCCGGGATCTGAACAACGGAAATCAAGAGGAACAAAGAGTTATACTAATAACATATTTTAAAACTAGCTGAGATGTTTTCCCAGTGATAAATTTATCAATGACCTATGTAGTATACCAGCCTCAAACCAATGCACAGCATTTACCAGGTAATTTAGGGCTTCTTATGTTCAGGGCTTTGTCTGTATTGATTTATTCAATGCTCGTAACAACCTCTTAAAAGTCGTTTCTGTAGCTGTACTTAGTTTAGGGTGTATAGCCCATTGTGGTGGCACAGAAGGGTTAAGCAATTTACCTAAGGTCAAATATACATGAAGTGAGGCATAGAGATTTATACCCAGGCAACCTGGCTCAGAATCTGCTGCCTAAATTGGGAGTCAGCAAGTGCTGTCTCTGGGGCCCAGTGCAGGTCACTGCCTATTTCCGTAAAAATGGAGCACATTCTTCTACTGGCACACAACCAGGGTCCTTCCCTCCATTTACGTACTAGCCATAACTATTTCTCACTACAGTGTCAGAGTTGGGTAGTTGCAACAGAGACTCACAGCTCATAAAGCCAGAAGTGTTTTCTGTCTGTTGTGTACAGAACCAGCTTACAGCCCCCTCCGTTAACCACACTGCTATCCAGGACCTCTGAGAGGAATTCTATACCAACTCCCACCAGCTAGTGGAGACTGAACTGTGACAGGCACTTTGAGACCCTGATAGGTTACATGACAAGGGACACATGAAATCTACAGGATCAAAACTTCCTTATAAAATATAGATGCTAATTTCTTCATTTATGAAGCTTCCTCCTCCATAATAATATACAATATTGTTTTGATTTTGATGCAAAACATACCTGTCAAGCTATGGAAGAAAGCAGGAGAGAAATAGGGCTTCATGGTCTCTGTATCTGCTGCCAGGGAGGGGACAGTTTCTGGCATTGCTCCTTGAGCTGCTCATAAGGGAAGTGGACTTGGAAGATGGAATTCCTTCTTTTCCAGGGGGATCAGAAAGAACTGATGGCAAATTGCAGTTTGTGATTACAGTTCACACTGATACTTTTCAGTTCTTTCAAAACAGTTTGATAACATGTAGTTATTTTCTAAAACCCATAGGATGAAAAAGAGATACAGGCAATTTCTACTGGGCCAAACCTTGTTTTCAGAGTTTGAGCTATTTAACTGCACAGATTAAGAGACAAAAATATAGAGTTAGGGAGAGAGAAAAGGGTGACATAGAAGAGGGAGAAAAGGGTAAAGTAAGATACTTATCTGCAGTCACTGGTGTTCTGTCAGCAGATATTAACTGGCCCTCTGTAAAGATTTGTGCCCTGAAATGGAAACCTTGGATGATGTAATCCAATGAGGAATTGAAATAGGAAAGAAAATTCACCAAAGGTAAGATTCAGTGCCTACAAAACATTTATAACAATTATTCATGCAGTCGAAGAGGAAGAATCAAATATTTAAAAAGAAAAATAAGGGCTGGGGATTTAGCTCAGTGGCTTAAGTGCCTGCCTTGCAAGCACAAGGTCGTGAGTTCAATCCCTGGTACAAAAAAAAAAAAAAGTAGAAATTAAGAAATAGTGTTAAAATTAAAGAGAAAAGCCAAGGGATTGTGAAGTGCTTGGTATTAACATCTATTAAAATTTTATCTTTGTTAAATGTTTTTATTAGTACACGTTTGCAGTATCCAGTGATTACATGTGTCATGAGGAATTTATACATGAACATAACACACCTTCGTTCCTTTTTGTGGGGGGTTCCCCTTCCTCCCTGCTCCATCCAATTCTGGTTCTCCTCCCCACTTGAAAAAGATCGGTCTACTTCCTAATTTTATTTTTCTCTTTGTTTAGACTTTGAGATTCTCATATAAGAGAAATCATGCAGTATTTAAACTTGCGTTTCTGATTTATTTCACTTAACGTGATGCTCCTGCTAGTAACTAAAATGATTGCATTGACCTAAAAGCAAGCAGGCAGAAAAACAGAAAGTGAACTAAATCTTAAAATCAACTTGAACCGTATAAAGTCAGCATATAAAGAGGAGGTATTTAATTCAAGGAAAGAGATTTTTCATAAATGGTACTCAAATCGCCCCCAAAATTTTAAAGACCTATTTCCCTTGTAAATCAAAATATGTTCTAGATGAATTAGCAAAGCAAAAATAAGGCTGAGTCACGCAAGAGAATGAGAGCATTTATACTCTCAGAATGAAGCCACCAAAAAGCAAGAAAACATTCCAAAAAGGATTTTACAAATATTTGGCTGTGTAAAAGTAAAATAAAAATTTAGTGCTAAATAGAAGCCAGACAAATAATTGTGAACTATTTATGATGTTAAGACTTTACAAGATGTAAGACTACAATGGACAATACATAAAACAACAGCAATAAATAAATTAAATTTTCTATTTGTATTTTAAATTATAATTAAAACAAAAATAATAAAAGGAAACACAAAAATCCAGTGAACCTTAGAAGAAAATGCTTGAAAATTTCTAGTCATCAAAATAAGAGTATTAATAACAAATAGGTATCTATTTTAACCAGTCAAATTAACCAAGATTCTACCATCTCCTCTTCCATCTCTAGTGTACAAGATTTCATCTGATGGTCCTCTCCAAATGGTATGGATGGTGTAAGTCCCAGCAATGCTTCTCTGAAGATTTTTATCTGAAGGGGGGAAAATCATAGGTGTGCAATATGAATTGAGTGAAAGTTTAATTCTGACAAAATAAACAACCAAATTGGGCGAGGAAAAAACCTTCAAACGTCTAGCAATGACGTCTGATTATGCATAGCAGGATGCTTTGATACAAAAGAACAATGTGCAGCTCAAATCTCTGCTATAAAGAAAACTAAAATGTAGGAGAATATTCTAAATATAACACTGAGAAGAAAGTAATTAGCGTACAGTGTGTGCAGTAAGTTGCTTGGTTCAGAGAAAAGAGTAAAAAGCATGCATAAAATATTTGCTCACGGAAAGATGAAAGGCAGAACATGCTTTCTTCTTTCTGCTTTCTCATATAGCCTATATAACCTTTTTTTTTTTTCAGAAAACCCAAAATAGGTTTGCTCCAATGTCATTATATGCTCACCATGCACTCTGAAGAAGGGTACGATGTGGAAATCAGACCAAGCTGGTCACACTCTCCAGGGCCTCTGCAATACTCAGCAGCCAGTCCCTTGGGTCATACAATGGGGCCTATCTTCCTGAGGTGCTGTAGGCTGCAAGAGGCACCAGGGCCAGCCAGATGCCAGCCTGAATAAAACAGTGATTCAGACTACCCCGAGATAGATGCAGACCACCACAAGAAGGAGGAGAATGGTGGGAGTTGTCAGTGTTTGGGCAGAGGCTGTACCAAAAGACCTTGGAGCCCCCATCCTATCTTCTCCAGATCCCAGCACCGCAGCACCCTGACCGAACCCCTGTCTGTGTTTGAGAAAAAGCAAAATGACATTGGGAGACAGAAAGCATTTCATAGCAATTATGTCCCATGGTTCTGTCTTCAGGAACCATCAAAGGTAAAGAGTCCATTAGGTAATACTTTACAAGGCAATGTGATAGAAAGCTTTTACTCTGGATCCAAACACGCTTCATTCTTCCGATGGACAGTGTGAAAGTGTGGGCTTCATGCAGAGAGGGGCTCAGTTTCCACTCCTGCCTCTGCTCACCCCAGCCCAGCCACACCTAGTCTGCTTTTATAGGAAGGAGGTAAAGCCACAAGATGTCCACTCACATTGGATTTAGGCTCATCAGGAAGATTCTAGGAATGCAATCCATTGCCGACCAGTGTTGGGACCTAGCACAGTGCCTGATGTACAGCAAACACTCCGTAAACAAGCTTAAATAAATAATCAAGTTCATGAAGTCCACATCATCTGGAAGACACCTGGGATTATGCTCTTTCTTAAGTGTTCTTGAAATAACTTGAATTTTACACATTTTGATCATTCTACAATATCCTGTGAGGTTTGGGTTTTCTAGATCTGAAGCTCTTCTCTTGAGCCCAAGCCTCACCCTCCAAAGAGTTTAAATTCCCTGTTTCTGCTTTTTCCCTGGAAAGCTGTGCTGCCTTTACAGCCCAGCTATCTAGCTGTGCATGGGAAGCAGCAGGCTGGAGAGCAGGTGGAATGAGCAGCCGACTCGAGATTAGGTGTCAGGCTTCCTTTCTCTTGTGCAAGGCTCTATCCACTAACGTTTCATTCAGCCAGAGCCCCAAAGGGCTGTTCCAGGGAGGGGGTCCTCACCTCTCTATGTGTAACTCGTTCCCCAGATGAGTGAGAAGGTTGGATTGAGACAGATTTCATTTGGTCATGGCTCTCAGCAGGCTACCAGCATCTTAACCATTTATCCACAACTCTCAGCTCAGTGCCTATCATGGAAAAGTTGCCTGTGTTTGTCAGGTTCATGTTTACTAGGAATGTCTTGTGCGCCATTAAAAGACACATAGACCATCTAGTAGTTGGGAAGAAATTTAGAGTATGTATTTGAGGTCAGTGTGTTATTGGTTTACAACATCTGCTGCTACCATTGGATTTTAATGGGGTTCTGCCACCTATACCCTCTCACATGCTGTGACTAAGGAAAAGATAGAAAAGACAAGGAGACAGAAGTTCGGTGTCCTTGGTTTCCCAGATCACATCTTCATGCATCAGAATCTATAACCTGTGCTTGCTTCATCTTGGGAAATCCACAGCCAGAACAGAGGATAGTGTAACTGTCACAGGTGTGGCGTTCCATCCAAGGTTAGCATTATCTGCAAGCTCTATGAGCAGGAGGGTGTTGTAAGTTCTTTGAACCTCAATTTCTTCATCTGTAAAATGGGATGCTGCTTTTACACTTTGTCTTTGAATCATTCTAGGGACAGATAGAATTGTTCAAGTTAATATGGCAATACAAGTTAAAAATTATGTATCTACCAACATTAAAATACTCATCTTTCCTAGTGATAATTTTGTAATGTCAAACTCAAACAAGTTTTTTATGACATGCATTTTTATGCATCTAGATTGTTCAATTGTAGTGAAACTATTATTTCTCAGCCTTCATTGCCTTCAGCCCCCACCAAAATAAAATGTGTGAGGAAAAAACCTTTAACTCTTTTAGTAATTTATTGGTAAAATTATCATGAATTGGGGTTATTTTCTGTCTCTTAAGTCTTGGTTAGTCTTTTAAACAAACATCATCTCCTTCCCTTTACATATCTTTTACTATCACATAAGCATAAAAATAGTTTACATCTCAAAAATAAAATAGAAAACTGGAAACATTCATGCTCTAGAAACAGAAACAAAACTACACAATTATCTATAGGATAATTCAGAGAACTTAATCGCACCTCTCTTATTTTGTTATATTTGTCATGTCTTTTCCCCACCTTTGACCCCCAACTGTTAGAGAAGTATGTGAACACACCCTAATGAAATGAGTACACTGAATCTTAATGAATACTCTGAATCTTAATTAGGTTAATTAGGTTGTGTTCCAGTGAATTCTTGAAATGACAAATGCTGCATAGCCAGTCTTAGAAACTTTCCATTTCATTCCCTTAGTAATTTCACTGGCTCAGTTTTCTCCATCATAAAATATGGGTTTCCAATCTGCCTATTTCTCTCATCCCCTGAATATTATTCTTTAGGCTAAATCCTCTGGTGTAGTCAGTACTTGATCTGGTCAGAGGCAGGATGGTTGTTGGGTTAGTCTGATCCACTGGGTGGGGGAGGGAGCTAGAATAGGCTGGGAGAGGCATTCCAAGATGATGCAATCTGATCCCACATAAATCCAAATGGGCATACCTTTTCCAGTGGCATTAAAGGGCAGGGCTACAATTGGTACAAATTTGTGTCTTACCTTTCAGGAATATGTTGGCCTGGTAGCTCTGACACACTCAGCAAGGAATAGTCAGTAAGAAGTATGATCCTGTTGGAAAATCATGGTGGATTTCAAATACTATACTAGTGGTTGAGACCCTCAATTATTTATATGCTCCTTATAGTAGGAGGAATGCAGAGAGCAAACCATAATCCATGAAGTGGGCATGTGACTCAGAGTTTTTTAAAGCTCCCTTTTCATGTACATTTAATTGGCTCCATGTAGAATGAGAAAAAACAGAAAGGGAAATACAGTGCCTGGAAAGAGATTCAAGAAAGTAGTAACAACATCCAGGGATTCTTGGAGGCAAAATTCATTTACAAACTGAAAAAAAAAAAAAAGTATGGGTTTAAAAAAAAATAGCTTCACTGTGAAGTCATCAGCACTGATAAGATTCCATCCCAGGAGCAGCAAGACCTTCCAAGTTGAAACAGTAAATAATTTGATTGAGATAAAGATTAATACCAAAATCATGCGAGTCAGTCAGAAGCACCAGAGAGCATCAATTTCCAAAGATTAATAACGGTAAAAGACAACACTGCGATAACCAGTTTCAAAGTGATGGATCCTGGGAGAGTTTAAATGAGGGAATTTCAGGGGAGGGAATTTCAATGCATTAGACCAGACTTGAGAAAAGCACAAATCACGATGAAACCTGAAAACGGGCAGTCTGCCTGGAGGACACGGGCAGAAATACCCTTTTCCTGTCTTTGTGCTAAATGCTAGAATACCACACAAATTGGTGTCAAGAGGTCGAAAGGGATCTGCTGCAGCAAAACGCGATTGGAGCCAAGGACTTGTGCTCAGCACACTCACTGCACAGGCAGGAGTGCTGAGTTCACAGAATGTAATCGTGTCTTAATGCACTCAAGGCGACCAGGCATCATCAGTCACTGTCTGAGCAGGCACGCAAACTGATCTCATTTACAGGACTGTGTCATATTTCAGAACGTAGGGGCCACTGTCCTCCACGTCTGTCTCTCTGGCTCATGCAGGCATGCATCCCACATTTCTCCCAGAACTGGGCACTCACTGGGCACAGGGAAGCCAGTGCTAGGCGCGGGGAAGGGAGTGATAAACGAGCCAAGCTCCTGCACTTCAGAAGACCTACAGTTTTAAAAAGAGGCAGACGTGGAGCACACACGTGGAGTTCCACCATGTGGAACTCAGGGCCACGTACAGCAAGGATAACCCCAGGTTGCATCCTGGACCTCAGGCACAGATTGGCTTGTGTTGTAGCCTCAGCTCTACTGTTGTGAAACCCCCTTTAAAACTAAAAATCTTTACAGACATTGAAGGACAGGTTGAGAAACTGTATTTTGTAAGAATTTTTTGCTTTTTTTTTATCAGGCCCAGCTCATGCTGTGAACAAAAACTGCCACAACCCCCGGTACCACTGAACCATAGGAAGTGGATTTACAAACAAAAAAGCAACAGGCTCTCCACATATTTCTTGGGTTTTGTTCTCATCTTATAAAACCTTGATGCTATCATATGTTGAGTGAAGAAAGACTCCCCGTCTACCCAATTTTTGCCAAGTTGGTAATACACATTATATTGCTGTCATTATCATCATTTTTCTCTTACTCCGATGTGGCAGGCAGCTGAATCCAGTCTGTTGATCCCCAGAATCAAACCCTAGGGGACCCCAGCAACACTGCCTTATGGTGGAAACAGGCCTGTTGCAAGTATCTGGGCCTCAGTTTCCTCAGTGCCAAGTGGGGAAAATCCTGATTCTCAGTTCATTAAGTTGGAAAGCTTCTGCAGAATAAGGCAAGCACATCATTCACACGGTATCTGACGTGCTGTTATACTTTGCAGATTATAAGTAATTTTGTTCCATAAGTTAATAACTACCTTAATAATATTGTTATCATCAAATAAAATTTACAAAGAGTAGAGTGAAAAGGAAATGAGTTATTTCTGCAAAGAAAGATGGGGCCAGAATTCAGATTAAAACTAGGAGAAAACTTTAAAAAGGAAGAGAGAGAGAGATTTAAGGGGTGCAGAAAAAAGTTTCTCTCACTCTCAAACGAGACTAAAGATTTCAGGGAGAGGAAAGTATGAAAAACCATGGTAAGTCTGAAAAACACCAAGAACATTAATGTGGTTAGAATATTTCATAGTTCATGAGACAAGACAGGAAAAACTGATTGAGACAAGACGGCGAAAAGCTTAAATGCAAGAGAACCCTGAAAAAGACAAATTTGTAGCTGGAGAGATTTACTTTGAAAAAAGAGAGAAAGAAAAAAAAGCATGAAAGACACATAGTTGTCTTTTTGTTTTATATTTGTTCGTCTGTTTTTGTTTTTGTTTTTGTTTTTTGTACCAGGAATGTAATTCAGGACCTTGAGCTTGACAGGCAAACGCTACGCCACTGAGCTAAAGCCCTGGCCCCCACATACCTTTAAAGCAAAGAATAAGCAAAATATACAAAAGAAAATTTTGCTATGGGAAATTTGGTTTTGATTTACCCTTTATGTCTTAGTCACTTTTCTCATCACTGGGAAGAAACAGTCACAAGTTAAAGGGAGTTAAAGGTTTATTTGGCTCGCACTGTAAAGGTCTCAGGCTGGCGTGGTCTGCAGCAGTGGTAGGATACAGGAAAGCAGCTGGACCTACAGCAGCCTGGGAACACAGAGCTAAGGCCGCTAATGCTGCGCCAGGTCACGGCTCCAGGGACCTACGTCTCCTGACTAGACCCTGCCTCCTAACAGCAAGTCAGCTACAGAACCCCATAATTCAATCACCTTTCAAAAGCCTGGCCCTATGCACATGCGATGTTTGGGAGGGACATCTAGATATAAACCACACACTTTACGAAGTCCAGTTTTTCCAAACAAAGCTACATTTAGCAAAAAATATAAAGAAATCTAATTTCTTGAATTATGGGTATTGGTCTGAAAGACCACATTGTCATGGGCAATTTGGTCAACATTATTTCTGTGTTTGTAAGATCAATTATTATCACTAAGTTCCTAAGCACCCATCAGCACACACTCATTGTATCAGGGTGGTGACCTTGACGATCACATCAGTTAGGCACTGCATGTAGTGAAACTAAACCAAACCAAACCAAACCAGAGGTCCTAACCAGGAACGGTGGTACCCGTGTGTAATCCCAGCTATTGGGGAGGCCAAGGGAGAAGGTTCATAAAGTCAAGGGCAGCCTGAGCAAGTCAGTGAAACTCTGTCTCAATATTAAAAAAAAAAATAACTAAAAAGTTGGAAACACAGCTCAGCACTCCCTAGGTTCAATCCCTGGTACTGCAGAAACAAAATGAAACAAGAGAAAAAGGTCAGAGGTCCTAGAGAGTCAGACACTTGCCCAAGATCACACGCAGGAAGTGGGGCTCTTGGGACATGGTCTAACTCCCTCTGTCCTCTGGTGTCCTCTCTCAAGAAAACCAGCAGTGGAAATTCATTCTGCATGGTACTGGGGCAACTTTAGACTCCCACTGGTTTCCATTCTATTCACACCGGGCAAATTACATTGTAAATTAATCCTGATGAAACATTCAAGTCTTCCTTCCCTGAAAGCTCTGAAGAACGCTGTGGTCCTGGGGCCTCCTTCTGAAAGGACCTTCAGAGAAACATCCAGAGGCCTTGAATACATTTGCTTTTTAATTAATCTAAAGTGTTCATTTTCAGCTTGAGGAAAGTTAATTTTTCCTTTTGTTAATCTAATGGCCATGGGCAGTACTTGTACTATTGCAGTGCAAGTCTGGAATGACTGTCAGCTCCCTGGTGCTACAACAAATGCAGGGGCAAATAAAACAGCTTCCCTGGCAGGCACATGGATTTAAATAATTTCTGCAGATGGTGTCTGCTCCTCTCAGGGGAGAGAAAGAAAAGGCTAATTCTGACGGAATCAGGCTACCCCAATGTACAAGCAGATCCATGCTTTTGATCTTTCACATTTCTTTTCTTGGAAATGAAAAAGAGAAGAAAGTAAGATGTAAGAAAGAAAAGCAAAACTAATTTCTTCCAACAGAAGTCAAGCACTACAGATGGGGGAGTGTGAAAAAATAGTGTATTCTCCTTTTTCTGGGGTGCTATTCTATTTCTGGGTCTTCTTTCTTGGCCTCCATTACACAGCTACTTTATAGATTCAGATATATATATATATTTTACTACAACCAAGACTGTTATTTGGAGAAAAAAATGAAATTTTCAAGCCACATGGTTCTGTTGAAGGAAGCTTAGTATATGTCACGTTCCTAGGTGAAATAGTGGGTTGGGGGGAGTGAAGATGCTCATTGTAAGTAGTCATGATGCTCAAAGCTCAAAGCCCACAGGGTGATCCTCCAGCAAGAAACGCTATGACTGCACTTTTTGCTCCAAAAGGCTTTAAGGAGATTTGAAACAACCTAGCGAGGGCAAGCAAGCATTGGTACAGAGACCTGAGTTCTGGAATTCATGAAGGTTGTGACATCACAGTGCCAACCAAAAACACCTGAAATTTGACTTTGGCTTGAGACTGTGAGAGCTACTCTGCCTGACCTCGCCATCCACCCTTTCTCAGTGCTGCCTGCCCACATCTCGTGTTTTACACGCCACCATCATTTCATGTGCCAATTCCAGACATTTGGTGGGGCTGTCCAGAGCATTCTTTTTGTAAGAGACTAGGAGACGCCATGGGCAGGGCTCCCCTGACCTTAGTGATGGCCCTGCGGGCATTCAGCAATGACACATGGGAGTGGAGGCACAGGCACAAGCCATCTGTCATGCACATATCACTTGATCATTTCCTAGCTTGCCAGTGGTAACAAGGTTTCAGTCCTGCCGTGTGTGGTGACACATGCCTGAAACCCCTGAATTCTGAGAGGCTAAAGGCAGGAAGATCACAAGTTCAAGTCTGGCCTGGGGAACTTAGCGATTTAGTGCCTCAAAATAAAAAATTTAAAAGGTATAGGGGAGGAAAGCTTGGGAGGTAGCTCGGTGTGACAGTCTTGAGTTCAATCCTTGGTACCATTGCCCTAAAATCAGAAGGCTCTAGCCCTAAAGGAAATCTGAACTCCTGAAATATCACCTGACCCATGAACCTACCTCAAAACCACAAGTTTTAGTTTCTCTGAAGCATTTCTTGCCAAAGAAAATTGGTTCTTGAAGTGAGCCCATCTCTATCTAAGCTTTTGCTTCATAAAGAAGGGGATTGAAAGCCTTAAATAGACTCTGAGTCTACAGGAAATACATATGTGATGCTGTATAGAAAACTAGGGGAAAGACATGCAGACATCAAGGGGTCACACCTTGTTCATGGAAAATTCTACCCCAATGTGAGTCAGCAACACACAATGAATTCAGCCCATCTACTCTTTAACAACTTGCATTATTAAAAACATTACTTATGCTTTTTTGCATGACAAAGAACATGAGTAATAATTTTGATAATAACTTTGTCTTTCATACACAAAGGAGCTCAGTGTGAAAGTTTTTAAAATAATATCTTTGGGCAAAACTGCAGATTAGTAACATACTGGGAAATGAGCTATTCAATTATGGGAGAAGACTGCAGTACTTTTTTCTTTTTCTTTTTTTAATTTTAAAATTGGAATCCCAGCAGAAAGCTGGAAGAATGCTTCAACAATCATGCCCATTGGAATATTTGGTCTGCAAAACAAGATGTCAAAATCCTGGCTAGAAAAGTGTGTATTTATGATTTCTTCAAACCTTTCCCTACTCTGGTATTATTCCACCTCCCAAATCCATTTTGAAGATATCCTTTAATCTAAGCAGATATCCTTTATATATAATAGTTTGTGGTTCAGTGCAACTAATGGACAATCAACACTTGAATTTGTGTGATCTGAAGTGTGAACAGAATGTTTACATTAAAAAATTTATTACAGTAGAGGGCACATTAACCTTAATTCCCATCAAAATATTCTCACTTTGAGCACACTTACCATGCTTTGAAGACATCACCACGTCATTCTTTCTGAAGCAGTTCCGAAAGCCCTCTTTCACAATATTTTTATGAGATGCGATTAAAAATACAGTGAGTGCTGCTGCCGAGGTCAGAACAACAGACACATTATGACGAGTTCTCATCCACCTTATGGACCAGATTTGGTACAGCGTAACTTCCAGGACTTCCCCAAAGTTAAAATCACTGAAAGGTAAAACATTTTGAATTCTCTCCGGTGTTTTGTTATAGTAACAGAAGCCTGGCCCATTGGAGGGTTACCTGCAGTCCATCACATCCAATGCCAAGATGGTAGCCAAAAGGTTGCATGTGGAGAAAATCTGGAAGTTTGGGGAGATAGACAATTGCACTTTGGATGTGCTGGGTTCAAGATCTCAGCTAGATGAGACATCACAAGACACTGGGCATACAAACCCAAAGTGTAGAGAAGAGAATCAGGCTGGAAAAATAAATGTTTACCCTCAGCATAGAAAGGGCATTTAATGGTATGAGGCTACATGAGATCCCTAAGAAAATAACCGATGACTGAGAAGAAAGGGTGAGGACCACATCCTGGGGCTTTTCAACGTTCCCAACAACAATGAAAAAAGAGGAGGACAGAAAAGAGAGTGGCGAAGGCAGAAAGCAGACCTGGAACCTAATTGAAGAAAGTGTACTAAGGAGGAAGAAAGCGTCAAATGAGTCAACCAGCCTGACTGAACAAGGCAAGAGAGAGGAAGCAAGGGCTGGGGATTTAGGTCAGTGGCTTAAGTGCCTGCCTGGCAAGTGAGAGGTTGTGAGTTTGATACTGGGTACCAGAAAGGGGGGTGGGGGGGCAAGCAGGAAAAGCAGGAATCCACAGAGGGCAAGAGCCGCCAACAGCGTTACTCAGGCACAGCATTGGCCTTACAGTCTCTCACATCCTTTGGTTTTATATATTTTACATTTTACTAAACTGAAACTGTCCTTGCTACACTTTGAATACCCCACCCCCAATTTCATGTGTTGGATGCTTAATCCCCAAATTCACATGTTAACTATAGTTGCAGGTGAGGCCTTTGAGTGTGACTGGGTCAGGAGGACTGAAGGAATCATTCTAGGAGGGTGGTAGATTAATACATCTACAGATCAAGGTAACTGTGGCAGTGGCTTTGTTATAAAAGGGAGCTCTAGCTGGCTGGCTGGCTCCATTTTGCCATGTGACGCCCTCTACCAACACACCATTCTGCACAGGGACCTCACCAGAAGCTGGAAATACACTGGCAACATACTCTTAGACAGCTCAGCCTCCCGAGCTGTGATCTAAATAAGCCCCCTATTCTTTATAAATTACCTGCTTTCAGGTGTTGTTATAGCAACAAGAGATGGATTAAGACAGTCCACAACCCTATCTCCCGGGGCCAGGTTAAACCCAGTAGCACTTGGTGGTAGGAGGTGCCTAGACTGCGTATGTGTTTGTTGTTGGTGTTTTTATTGCTTTGTTTTTGCTGGTCACCACATGGTTTTATACACTTGAAATAAAGAAATTAAAGCTGTGAAATTTCCTAAGAAATTAAAGCTGTGAAATTTCTTACTTAAAACATAGAGATTTTCATGTCCTCTTAAGACACCCTTAATGGCCTATTCCACATTCCCACCACACAGAAGCAACTGGCTGCTGCTGAGGAAGCTGGGTTTCCCACACACTGTGACAGGGGTCCCCAGTCCCTTGGGCCATGACAGGTACAAGCTTCATCTGTATTTACAGACCTCCACCACAAGCATTGCCACCTGGCTCCACCAATCCACAGTCAGCGGAAACATTATCTTCCATGAAATCAGTCTCTGGTGCCAAAAAGGTTGGAGACTGCTGCAGTAGGGCCCCCCACAATCTGACACTGGGTGTGAATGAACTCCTATCTACCCAGCTTCTCCTAGACCTATCTGGCTAAGGAAACATCCCAGTTCTGTTTTCTCTTCTACAAATTTTTAAAAGTGGTGCCAGATTCCAAAGCTTCTGAAGACTCTACAAGGATCTGTATCTGAATCTGAATAGTTTTGTTTGTGAGTCTTGAAACCCTACATCTTATCAAGACAGATTTCCTCTAGAACAGCAGGAGGCACAGACTCCAGGAGATGTCAAGAAATGGTGAATGGTAAAAAAGATTTCATGTTTAAATAAGAATGGGATACACTGAGTTAGGCTGTTTCTTTCCTTTTTCTTTTTTTATGAGCCCAGTGCTGTTAAGAACTGGAACTCCTCCAGAGTTACATTCTGTGCAGTGTTCGTCTGCTGGCCAGAGATTACTTTTCTGGTGGGTGAAGCATTTTGAAAAACAAGAGAAGGCACAGGACATTCAGGGAATAGCCACTCTAGATTGGACATCCATGATAGCTGGAACCATGTGTTATTTTCAGATGTCATTACAATAAATAGCATAAATGTTCAAGCATTTACTGCACAAGTTTTAAACTGATGAGACATAAGTTTATAGTCGAGGACACATCTCCTGGCAAAGCTAACAGATTCCGGATTCTACTGCAACCTGGAGAACAGCAGATGAAACAAGTCCTCAGGACCCATCCTGAACTGGTTCCCCAGCAACAGCTCATGGGGGTTCCACTCAGTGGCATGAGCTGGAGGCCCTCCTCGGGCAGCAAGGGTCCTGCCTGTCCAACTGGTGTCCTTTACACATGGGAAGGGATTTATTCTGAAGCTCTGGACTTACTTAGCTAGTCACAGTCAGAGCACCCAACACTTTCCTGAATCCCCCAGGCCCTTTTTCTCGATTTCTCCCTCTTTACTATTCATCACAGCATCACTTGATGCCAAAACTGATCTTGCATTAAATCGAGAGATGATCTTTGGCAGCGTATGACAGGATTCAGCAATAGACGTCGGGTTTGCCAACTTCTGAATATGGCTGTTTCACTCCACTCCCAGAGGCAGGAGCTTAAGCCAAATGCACTGTGAGGATGAGACACATCCCAAACATCTGCTTCTCTATTCTGCTGTTCTTGTCTCTTCTTCAAAAAAGCTACCACTTATTCAGCACTCCCTATGTGTTCCATAATAACTTTATGACATGGATGTTATTCTTCTTTTACAGATGAGAAAACCAAGGTTCAGAAAAAGTTTAGCCAACTGAGCCAAGGTCTCACAGTTAGAAAGTAGCAGGGATCAGAATGTTACTTCAGACTTGACCTGATTCTAAACTGCTGCCTAACTAGCAACTCCCAAATGCGCTAGAAGAGGCTCAGCAAATCACCTGGGGGCTGCTCCGGAGAGATATCTACCCACATTCTTTCAGGGGATCTTCATATAGAACTCTCCACCTGGGCCTGCACATGATAGATGGAGCATAGCATATACATTTAGCAATAGATTTTGAAATTAAACTGAATGAAAGATGGTATAAGACTTGTTCCCCTCCCCCCAAAAAAAGATTTGCTCCCCATTTAAAAAAAAAAAGACAATTTTCAGAGTCATCAGGTATTTAAACCCCATTCCTGGGGTGTTTCATTTGAGAGTGATTAAAATGTTTTGGAACTAGATAAAGCTAGTGGTTGTACAACAGTGTGGTTATAACCAAAGGTCACTGCTTGCATGTTTTAAAATTGGTTCATTTTATGCTGTGTGAATCTCACCTTTAAAAACACACACACATGAGTAGACCACAAAACTGAATTCAAACACAACTTTATTTTGAAGAACCAGTTCTAGGCTTGGGAAAGCCTCTGTCTAGCAGCAGCCCTCTTGGGGAGACACTGGGTATCACTGCAACTGAAGATCAGTAGCAAGTCTGCATTGCCAAATGACCCATTGCCACTGGGGACATGGCTGCACAGTCCACCTCTTTGGGGCAAAGAAGAAGTTGCCAAAGTCAATGCTCCTTACGCATGAAGATTTTAGAGCACTCAGCAGCCTTGCAAATGTCAGAAAGGGAGTTGGCACAGCTCAGTCCCTTGAAGTAAAATATCAGACTTTTGGCCAACTGTCTGCTGGCTCAAAATCCTCCACCAATGTCAGTGCAATCATTTATCCTCCTTCCCCAATGCACACAGCCCACTCTCATGTGCATGAGCTGACACTCCCAAAGGGCATTGCAGTCTCCCTATCTTGTCCCTATGGATCCTTCCCTTTCCTGCCTTAGTTTACTAAAATGCTGCCTGATAGACTCTAACATTCCTATCCCCTTGTGAGACCTCTTCATGTACACACAGGAGCACACACACACACCTGTGTGTAAACACAGGTGTGGTCTCAGCATGGACTCAGCACCTGCAGTCCTGGCCTGGCACAGGGGTCACACGGAGCGAGAAGCCTGGCCACTTCTAAGCTCATTGCCTCGCCTGCTCGCCTGAAGCCTGAAGCTACTTGGCTCATACCCAGCGTCTTACAGAGTTCCAACAGTTTCCAGCCCTCACTCTCCTAATGCAGAGCAGTGTGTCCTCTCCTTCGTCTGAACCTTGCTTGGTCAGCTAAAACCACCCTGTTCCATAAGCATGTTCATCTCATTACATGCCATGCTGCACTTCCAAGTCACTGTCACTGACTCTTGTGTTTGGTGTTCTGAAAGGAAGGAGGGTGAAATGTGCACTGTCTTCTGCTATGCTGGGAGACCAAGAGTGTACACTCACACCATGTTCCCCTAGCATTCAGAATGCAATTTCAGGCTCTGTGATGGCTTTGCTCTATGCAAGGCTAATCAGCTGTGCCGGGATCGGGCCCGCCACTCTGGCCTCGTCAGCACTCTCCTCAGACTGTTCGCAAAGATCGAAAAGCATACCAAGAATGAAGGCGAATACCATGAAATGGCCTAGACTTTAATTTCCTTTCTGAAGGTCAAGGTTCTGTAATGAGGTTCACAAAGGAGCAATCCAGTGGGGCAGAAGTACACATTAAAGGGGCCTCTCCTATATTAAAAGGGAGAAAATAAGTTAATGGGATCATTTCAGTCTGTTGGCCCCTTAGTGCTGAAACCACTCTGGAATGAAGGAGTGGGATCTTTTATATTCATTAATAATGTCTCAACAGTAGGAAGGCTGAATTTGGTCTAAAATCACACACTTTGGGCAGAGACAGATGAAGACATTGAACTGGCAGTGTCTTAGGAAAGGATTCCAACTTTGTATGCAAGTCGCCAATTTGACTATTGGACTCCCAGAACAGAAGACCAGATCAGTGAGAAGACCAGGTCAGCCATCAGGTTGGTTCCATTGTAGGCTCTGTGAGGTCCTGTCCCTAGGATCTTCTAGGAAGCTTTATGAATATATCTTATAAGTGTTCACTAGGGGAGAAGAGGGAACACTTATCCCTTAGCTATCAACATCCTTTGGCCAAGGGTCACCATAAGGAACAGTCATCCCAGGTCTGTAGCTTGCTCCTGAAATCTGCCCACCACCCCCAACAACCACCCTACACCAAGCATGACAGAGGCCCAAAATGAAGGCAGGAAGCATGCAATGCTCACCAAACAAGGTTCTATCTGCCATACCTGTATAAAGCTGTTCAAGGTCCATGTGAACTGGTTGTGGCAGTCAAGGTATAATAATAAGTTAAGAAAATGTAGGCCAGCCCCATGATATAACTCCAAAGCTCAAAGCCTAGCTGATCAGTGTTGGAGAAACAGAGGCACTTGTTGGAAGATACCAGAAATTTTGCACATGACACAACTCTCCTAAGCCCACCTTCCAAAGAATGATTGCTCAAAATTAAGGGTGTATTTCTCTCACCACTGAATTCCTTCTGATAAAGTAAAGCTTCTTTGCTTCTTCACAGTCATGAAAAAAGACTCTTGACTTCTAATGCCAAGACATGGCTTCTGTCCCCAAAATATTGATATTGTGGTTAAGATAGCAATTTTGAACAGAAATGATAGTCAAAGTTTTCTTTAATCCTCATCAGAATAGCTTTGGATTTATCCACCCTGCCTCATTTCTATCCCAGTTCACAACTCAAAGAAATAGTTATGGCTTAGAAATCAGAAATTCCTTTCTTATATAACACATTTGCAAATTACAACTCCTGAAGATTCTGTAAATCAAAGTCACCCTGTGTCATGATGTAGCATAAACACCTTAGCTGAAGAGATCACTTCTCCATTACTTTGTTATTTCCAGCTTCAACTAACTAAGAGTCTCATGGAGATCCCCAAAACCACTTACTGAGTAAGTCTAGTTATTGTGTCACACAAGGACAAAATGCTGATTCCCTGGTGATAGTGTTTAGGACAGAAAATCTTATAGCAGCTACAAGTGTAGGGCAAGAAAGATTCAGAAAATATGTCTCTATATTCCGTGGCTTCTTTAGCTTTCTTGAATGCTCAGTGACTTACCTTCTTCCTTGTAACCTAAACCTGGTCTCCCCAGCACCTGGTTCCTGGTTGCTAGAAAGTTCTGCCTTCAGTTCATGCCGTGTGGCAAAGCACAGAAATGCCCCTCTGCTTTTCCATCTGGGGATTTAAATTGTTCCATGAGATATACTGACACCCAATTTGGGTTAGGGGTTTGATTTAAATGTGCTGTCAGTTTTGATTTTTCACATTAGCTGCTCATGCTAACAGAGCAGGCCCACTAAACTAGCAATAAGTTTTTAATCCAAAGAGGTTAAAATAAACGGGGAGTCATGTGAGTAGCTGCAGGCTTTTTCTGATCAGGTTCAGCACGCTGAAGGAATGAGCTGCCTGCCCCGTGAATGTGATGGGCGAGGAAGGCATTTTCTCACCAGAGGTGGGCGACAGGCTTCTACACACATTAACTTCTCACCTTTTGAAGAAGAATAGACTTGAAAATTGTCTTCATAGAGATGCAAGAGCTGCTAATTGGATGTCGCTCCTTTTTGACTGCTTGACCATAAAGAAAGCCTGTGGGAATTCAAAGAGAATACTTGCCCCTCTCCTTTCAGAGACTGATAAAGCAGGCAGAGACTCCTCAGACAAAGCCTTGTATTCAGGAGGCACTCAGCAAGTGTGTGCAGAGTACTAAGCAAGGGCATTCCTCCCAGCATGTGGACTGGTCAGCCAGGAGAGAATGGTATCCCCTTTCTGGGACAGAGGTGTGGTCTTTGGATTCCCATTCACCAATGCACCAAGGCTCATGAGTCAACAAAAGTGCTGCATGGGATATTCTCCGGAGATAGTCTACCAGGAAACCACTCTCATCGAGGATTTCTCCCAACAAAAAGCATTTCCCCCCTTGTTTAACACTCATCCATTTGGGCTTCCCAGATGACGGCAGTTAAGATGGGCCAGATGATGGTGCAGGAACAAGAAAGGCAGTGATACTGTGAGAAACACACCAAGTCAGATTCCACAACTTGCACCTCTGTTCATGTCTTGCTTCCCTTCTAAATAGCTCTGTTCTGAGCCTCTGAGCTTCGGCTCTCAAGTCTGTGAAATAAAGGTGAATTACTGGGTCCTGCTAGCTGTCTGTACTGGTGCAAGTAGAAGCATAACGTAGATCACTTTTGACCCCTGCAGCAAGACCACGGTTGGTAGGAGTTCCCCATCTCCACACTCTTAGCAGAGGTGGCACCATTATCTCATCCATGTGGCACACTCCTAAATGCCTGCTTAGAAACTGGTGTCACTTTCCAGTTAAATGTGAGGAAATGCAGAACTAAGGATTGGCATGTATTGCTAGCCATATTTTCCTAAAACAACTTGGCATCTCTTGTGTTAGCAATTTCATCTCAATTAGGTGACAGACCATATAGAGCAGCAGAGAAGGAATGAGCTCTGGGATAGAGGGAAAGAACTGGCAGAGATCAAGGAAGAAACCTTTTTCCTATGATCTCATTTTCACACGTGTGCAATCTTCTATCTATGGATTGAGCATATTCTGGGTTCAGTGTCCTCTAGGTGACTGAAGATAGATAAGGTTCTCTCTCCAGGGAACTTCCATTCTCCCGATGGGGAGAGATGATAAATTGCCAAATGAGCAAGAGAGCTATAGATGGTGAGGTGTGCTATGAAGGAAGTAAAAGGAAGTTGAAAGAATAACTGGGTAAGATCAACTTTAGGAAAAGTGATATGATATTTGAGGGTATCCTGAAAAAATGGGTAGGAATTAGACACTGGTCAGTGGCAGGAAAAGTCTTCTAGGCAGAGAAAACAGTGGTGGCAGAACCCAAATGTATGAAGGGGCAGAGAAACTAGGATGAGGGAGGCAAGCAGAGCGAGCCAGCGGAGAAAAGCTAGCCCTACATAGCAGGGTCAAATTATGAAGGGCAGTAGCTCTGCCTTGATTTTGATTGCTTACAAGAAACAAAGTTAAATACTTGCATTTGCACACATGTGGTTGGATTTCTGACTTTGGAGACTGATTACTGGCAGCACAGGCACATGGAGGGACAAAGAGTCAGATTCTGGATCAATAAAAACCAAAAGTAGAGTCTTGTAAAGGCTCCATCGGGGGCAGTGTGAGACAGACCAAACTGGTGGAGTCAAATGTGTCACCATGCTTGGATAAGTTGGGGACTAGAGCTCAGAGATTTGTAGACACCAGCAGGGGCCAGAAGTGAGAGGACAGATGCCAGATCAGAGCAACCTAAGGTTGGTGGCAGTCCCTCTTTCCATGCTGATTCAATGTGTACGCAAGTTGTCCTTGATTAAGGTGCAATATTCAATTAAGAATCTACAGCTGGACTCAGTGAGAGCATTTTGGAAACTAAGTCTTCTATGTCCTCAAATCATTCACAATCTGGTTAAAAACATTAGAACTTAGACACCTCTAAAGGACAATACAGACACTGTACTGTGTGACACACTGTTGCTTCTATACCTGCTCCAGGCACGGTGAGACCATTCAGGGCAGGAGCTAGAGCCCAGGATGGGCTTTGGAAATAAGGACATAGAGGAAGTGGCAAGGAATGGGCAGGGCCTAGGTAAACTGAAATGCACAATGACACAATGAAGATTAAACACCTTCAAGATGGAGGTTTCTGTGATGTCCTTTTCTGATAATTCGAGCAAAATGTATTTCTATAGTAACATTTTAAGTTAACAATAGACTTGGTTCTCTCAACCCACCAGCTGGCTCCGATCAATATCACCTCGCCTTTCTGAGAAGGGGGCCTTCAGGAGAGACTCCTCACAGAGATAAGAGGCAAAATTGGCTGCTCAGCAAACAGGGCTCTTTATTCCCTGAAACCACTTTCAAAGGGGGAAGCTGAATGTTAATGAAAAGCACCATCATCCTTATTATTTACTTCACACGTTGGCTCTCTCCTCACGAAAGCTTCATTCTCTGTAATCTTATTGTTGTTTGGTATCATGAAGACACTGAAATTCATTTATTCCTCCAGCGCTGGGTAGGACGAGTGCCACCTGCTGCTACTCCTCTGTGGCTGGTTTTATCCTATTATGCTATTTATAGGGCCTTCTCCAAGAAGGTGTCTGGAATAGCGATGCCAAAGTGTCCTGCCTCCCTCCATCTGACAGCTGGCATGTTGTCTGACAACACAAAGGCGGAGAAGAAAGGCTGCATATCAAAATATTTTGAAGGCAATGCTGTCAAGCACAGACACACAACATGGATAATTACTTAAGTTTCACAGCAGTGTCCAAAATGAAATATTTCTAGCCTGGGGACAGTGAGTGAGTTTCAGAAAAATTTGATTCCAAAGTTTATTCTTTTCTTATTGCTCATTTACCCACAGACGTGTGTGGACATGCAGGCAATTCAGAATAACTATCGCTTTAGCAAGGATATCAATTCTGAGTGCATCCTCTATTTCCATAGTGTAAAAAGAGCTGATCTTAGTAAATTTCCATCAAGAAAATCACACTCTTACAGATTTTTGAGCAATAACATTTGAAATCAGCCAAGGTCAAAGTGGAAAACTTTGGTAGCCTGAACAGGCACCTGATTCTCAGGGGAACCAAGACATCGGGTGCACTTGGGGTTTAATTCAAAATGAATAAAAGCCTTTTCCTGGTGGAAAATGTTGTCTTTGTTTGCCAGCCTTTATGTGGGCATGGTGGTGCATGCTTGTAATCCCAGCACTCGGGGAGGCTGAGGAAGGAGGATCTTAAAATTGAACCCAACTTAGTGACTTAGTAAGATCTTGTCTCAAAATAAACAAAAGCCAGCTGGGGATTTAGATTAGTGTGAAGACATTGGGTTAAAAAAAAAAAACCAAATTTCTCAGTGTGTAAACATCTTGGAATTTCCTCTTTGAGAATTTGTATCACTGTAGCATCTTCTTCCTCAGTAATGTCATGAACTGGCTACCGTGTAGAGAATATTCCTTAAGGTAAAAGGCTATGATCAGATAGATTCATTCTCCATCTTGTTTGTCAGAAAGTCCAAAGTCACAATGGTAAAGGTCCAAGGGTCAGTAAGGCCACCTCATCAGTGCCCTCAGGCTCCCAGCCTCCTGCTCCACAGCACCCTCACCTCCACTGCTATAACCCTCCCACCACTCCAGCCTGGGCCTCAGGAGTGGACACACAGCTAGCAAGTGGTCTCACAAAGCTGCTCCTGGATCCTGGACCTGAGTTCCAGAACTCCTTGGGTTCTCTGAAATAATTAGATTTCCTCTCAGGAAAAAGACACAGTACAAGTGGTAGGGGAAGGGCTGGCAGCCGTGGGGGGCTTGGCTAAAGTTCAGGGAGCCCAAGGACTAAACCGGAAGAGGTTAAGAGTGAGAAGAGATCATCAGTACGAACAGATTCTAAGAGTGACAGAGGTAGTAGTTTGGGCTGCTATAAGAAACTGCCATGAAATGAGTGGCTAAAATAACAACTTATTCTGGATGATGCTGGAGGAAGGGGGATTGTAAGCTCAGGGCGCTGCCGGGGTTCTGCTGAGGGCTGTCTTTCAGGATGCACATAGCCACGTTCTCCTTGTATCCTCCCACGGCAGAAGAGTTCCCAGGGACCTGTTTTACAAAGGCACTAATCCCATTTTTCTCAAGGGTGCCAAACTTAGGGCCAAATTACCTCTCGAAGGCCCTGCCTCCTATTAGCTTAACAGTGGAGTTTAGGATCGCAACATTTGCTTCAATGGTTTTTGGTAGGATTTTTGCATTCAGTTCTTAGTAGTTGGGGCAAGTCAGAGGCTGCCTTGGTGATGCCTTTACAGGATCCTGGTTATGTAGGTGCCCTTCCTGTGTTCCTGATGGAATCTGTATCCTTCAAATAAAACAAAACAAAACAAAACACACAAACAAACAACAGTGCCTTTCAACTCCAGGTTGTGGGGTAGGGCTTGTCCCTTGCAACTGTGACAGATCATATAACATAGCTTAAAGACTACCTGAATCCAGACCCAGGCAGACCCAGAGCTCCTCCATCTGCAGATGTGGGGCAGACAAACCAGAGATCTGCATTTCCAGCAAGCTCTACAAATTCCAGGAGAATCTGAAAACTACATTCTTTGCAGAAACATCTTCAAAGGCATTTTGCCTGTGAAAGCTTCCGGAAAAAAAAAAAAGTACGAGAAGTCAAATGATCCCGATTCAGTTTTCAGAACATGTCATGTTCACATTATCTTTAAGTCATTAAAAAAAAGCACTATAATCATCAGGGTGGTTAAATTAGCACACAAGCAACAAATGCTTGTGATAATCTCCTTTCCTTCTAGCAGCGGCTTCTGACTGTTTTTAAATGAGCACACACCTATTAAAATCAGATCATGTGCATGAGGCAAAGTATGTCCTATGCAATTTCATTATCCCTTCTGTCCACACACTATTCTGGGTCTAATACAGCTACTGTGTATTATTTCAATGCCAACTAAGGGAGAAAGAAGATGCCAAATTACCTCTGGAGTCCCAGGGCTTAGTCTTCCAACAAATACTCTCTGAATTCTAACTCTGTACCTAGAGCTACAGAACACTTGCAGGCACAAGGCATCTAGAACTAACTAAGAAGCCATGCTCTAATCTAAAGGAATTATCTTAGAGCTAGAAGAGAGGTAGATCTGAGACTTAACTAACATTGTTACAAAAACCCATGAACACCACAATTGACATGTACAGTGTGAACATGGAGAAGAACATTGGGTGCACTTGGGCCAACTGCATTAGGAGAAGTGCAGGTAATGTGTTCTTGAAGACTTCATTGAAACCGTCTTGTAGAGCACTGCCAACAGCTGGGAAGGTTGGTTGCTTATCTCTGAAGGTGAGAACTAGGAAGCAGGGTAGCTTACAGATGAACCATGACCTCTAATTTTCCTTTCACTGGTAATAAAATGGTGTGGTGACTTAACTGACTAGTTAACTAGTTCAGCTTGCAACACCCAGCTGAACCGAATCAGCGTAGTGCTAGGTGTGGAAGGCCCCCCTGAGGATTGTTACCCACAGCACAAAAGGAGAGATGAAGAGGAAGATGGTATGATGATGCTGTTGAGTCTCCTGGAGAAGCTTGTCACACTGCTCTTCCTGATATGTTCTCAACTGTTATCACCAGAGGAGCTCAGGTCTTCTCTGTGGCTAGGGATGGTTGCAGTTCTTTTCATGGACATTCAGGTCCTTACCTTGAGCACTGCTTCCTGGCTCCAGTGCACATTCTTGAACCTGCTGGCACTGACTTCTAATTTCACCACTGATCTTGAGTCTTCTCAGTTCAGATCCTTGATACAGACTTGCATGAGACATTGTCATGGGCTCTGGGCTTCCAGCTGGACTCAGGGAGCACATTGCCATGGGCTCTATGTCTTCATCCGTACTCATACAGGACATTGTGATGGGACTTAGAGCCTCAGCTGGATTTTGGGACTTCAGTGTGTGGACAGACTTCTCACACTCTTCTGCATTTGACTTTTTTGGGTGAATATTATAAAATAATTCTATAAATTATATGTCCTATATTAAATCTATTCCCTCATGAACCCTGACTATAAAAAATGTCAAGGAATGCCTCTCTCCTACCATCTCCTCTTGTCTCTCAGGTTATATACTGCATCAAAGACATTTTTTAAAAATCTTAGAATTTTTCTGTGTTTCTTTCATTTCAATAAATACTTCAGTATCTATCATGCTGAAGTGACTAAGCCAGGTACCAAAAATGTATAAACTTTGTCTTTTAGAGTTTAGAGAACACAAGAAACACAGACATGAATAAGAAAAGTATAATGACATATAGCCTAAGTGTCCAAGATATAACAATAATGTGGAATTATCAAGAGAGTAACAATTAATTCTGGCTTGCAAAGAGAGGTAGATTCTCTGAGGACAAATTATTTGGCATTAATGTGAATTAGGATTTGAGACTCTTACAGCTTCATTTGAATGAGGAAAAACACAGACAATTCAATGGAAATCCATAACAAACCACCTCAAAACTTAAAGTTAAACAAAGCACTGAATCACTTGTTACTTTCCATGTTCTTGAGTTCATTTGATAGCTCTGGTGCAAATTGGCCTAGTTGGAGCCAGCTGACTTAAAGAGATTATAGACCTGGGAGCTTGAGTGGAATGGTGAGACAGCCAGTGACTTTGTCCTGTGGCTTCTCATCCTCTAGAAGGCTAGCCTGTGAGTTCTCAGATGAGAGCTTAGCAATAAGAGAAGGGAAACTGCAAGAATCACACACACTTGTCAAATCTCACCTTGAATCACATTTGGTAAAACCCCATTGGCCAAGAAGTCATAAAGCCAAACTAGATTCCAGGGGTAGAGAAAGACCCCACCTCTTGATTGGAAGAGTACCAAAGTCACGTTGCAGAAGGATACATGTGTATGTGGTCACAACTATCTTTAAAACAGTTTATTTACAGTAAGTGTAGTCATCTCTCCTATCTGCAGGTTCCACATCTGCAGATTCAACTGATTGCAAATTTAAAAACAAATTTAAAACATTGAAATATAAAGATATTTTCTTGTTAATAGTCTTTAAACTATTCATATAGAATAGGAAATATTTATACAGTAATTACATTGTATTAGTTATAACTAACCTAAAGATGATTAAAGTATAGGGGAGGATATGCAAAGCTTATGTGCAAATACTATGCCACTTTCTATAAGGGATTTGAGCAGTTTCAAATGTCATTCTCTGCAGGGGATTTTGGAACTGAACAGTTGTACACACCAAGGGACAACAGCACATACAAAATCACATCTCAGCTTCACCTCTGTTTCACATGAAGCAGAAGCAGGAAGGAAGAAAGACTATGAAAAGGTATTTTTTCACATCAGCGTCAACAACTGGACTACTTCAAATCATCATAAATTCAAAAAGCAAACTTCCAAAACAATAGGTAAGGTCAACATAAAGGTCAAACTGCTTTTACTAGGATATCGAAGTCACTGACGGATAAGGATGTGAATGAATGGTGGCAGACCACTGGGCCTAAGCAAGTTAGTATAGAAATGAAAAACCCATTGTTGGCCCACCCAGGAGACCAAAGGCAGATTTTCTTGGGTGAGGTCCCAAGATTAAAGAATGTGTGTGTGCAAGATATCAGCAAAACCAGCAGGCAGCATGAAGCACAGTAGAACACAAGTGCCCAAGTATCCAAGAGCACAAGAGCCAGAGTCCAAAAGCTGCCTGCATCATGATTTTATAATTCCTATACATGTTGTTATCTCATATTTACATTCTTACATAGTGCTGTAACCAGGGCATGTGTGTTAACCTGTGCTAAGTCATGGTTATATAACTGTTTTCCACTCTAACCTTGTGCTAGAAAAGCAGGGTCACATCCTTATGAGACCTTAGACACCCCTGAGCTTTGAAGGAGTCTGAGTAGTTCCCCCCTACACACCCAAACACACTGGAGAAACTTGGACAATTAAGTGCTCTGAGCAGGATCCTCCACTGACTGGCTGAGTCCCCACCAGTAGGTTCCCAGTGGAACTGACTGCAGAACTGATAGGGTTTGCAAGTGACACAAATAACTTATCCTGCATTCTTCATGGCCAAGGCTGAACCTCAATTAGAAGGTTAGTAAACTGAGCCTTATCACAAACTTTATCAGTTCCTGAAGTTAATACCTGGAGTCCTTTCCCCACCCAGAAGGTGAATTGATATTGAATTGAATTCTCCCTGTGCGGTTACAAAATAAGCTCTTAAAAAACAATGAGCAAATGGAAAATAGAGTGTCTTGTATTGATTGTGATGTTTCCACTTAACTCAATTCCAGCAGGGGGGCAGCTAAGGTGGCACCTGCTCATGGAGCAAGGGCACAGCCATGGTCGATAATACAGAGGAAATGGACAGCCTTGTCTGCCTAATGGATCGCTCCAATTTCCGCCACTGGAATCCAACGTGGGATGAGTGGCCGGACATATTTTTCAGCAGTTTCTCTACACAATTCTTTCCTTCAAGGCAATTTGCTAAACGTCATCTGAGCATCTGCTTACTTTCACATGAAGGCTTCTTCTTAGAGTCACCTTCCATGTAGCACTGAGATATTCTTCTCCTTTTCTTTGCAAACCAGTACCAGACTTTGATTTTCTGTATTTCACTATTTTTCTCAGTATGTCACTAGTAAAACAGACACTCCCACAGGGCACATACACATGAATATTTTTTAGGGGAAAAATTCTCTATGAAATACCCAGGATTCTGTAGGCCCTTAAATTTCCCACTTCCCCTCCTATGTTCCTTTCAACACTGTTTCTGAAAATCCATCCACTTGGGAATAATTTTAAATTTATGAAAACATTGCAAAGATAGCTCCTTCTATCTTCTATTAGAGGAAAGTAGAGTTTCCCTAATGTTATTGTATTACATTTTTTAAAACTCAGAAAACAAGGAAGGTGCCATGGGCTAAGAGGCCTCACCACCCCTAGGGGGAGCACTAATGAGCTGCCATTCTGTACCACCTCTCCATCCCCCTGGAAACCTCAGATAGGAGGAAGCCAGGTGCCTGGCCCAATCCCCTGCACCGTGGACGGGCAGCCAGTGCAGGAAGTACTCAGGACTCAGCAACAAGCTAATTCAGAGGAACACAGGAAAATGTGAAGACAAAGGAGCAAGGTACAGTCTCAGTCCTCCAGTCCACCCAGAACAAGTCCAGGAGACATAGACGCAAAATAAATTAGAAGTCACACACCTGAAATTTCTGAAATGATAGCAACCAAAGTGAAGAAACAACTTAGCGCTTAAACTGTTTGATTAATTTTGCAGGCCTATATCTGGTAGTCTCAGCAGCTACTTAGAGGATAATAATGTGCAATATAGCAACTATTGTTGATTTCCTACTGCCTTGTTTTTGAAATCCAATATCGTTCTCTTTATTTTTTGTTTTGTTGTTTTGTTTTGCTTTATTCTCTTAAAAAAAAAACCCTCAGAAAACAACACAGTGAATTCCAGCCTTCATTCAGATTTCAGGACTTTTTCTGTTCATGTCCCAGTTCTGTTTCAAGATCAATCCCAGGAGCCCTGTTGCATTCAGTTCTTATGTCTTCTTAGTTTCCTTTAGTCTGTTTTTCTCTTAATGTGTGGTAACCTTGCCATTTTTAAGGAAAACTGTTGAGGTACTTTGTAGAATGACCCTCAGTTTAGGTTGGTTAGATGGTTTTCTTAGGATTAGCCTGGAGTTATGGCTTTGGGAAAGAATATCACAGAGGAAAAGGCTCTTTCTAATTACATCTTCTCCAATGAAATATGCTATCAGTGAAGTTTATCAGCTACAACGTAAACTTGATTTCCAGGCCACGTAATATTTGTCAGGTTGTTCCTGTGTTAGTCTTTTTATTCCCTCTTTAAAGAAGATAGTAGAACAGAAAAGCCACACCCCAGCCAGTATATTTCAGTTTTTTAGTTGCCAAGGTAATAGCTTTTGATCCAGTTTCAGTTCTTCCTGTCTCTTAGAAATAGCACGTCACTATGATTCACAGCCTGTCATTTTTGTGTAAACCATTCCCCAACTGACAAGCCATTCTGCCTCAGTACTTCCTGTTTGCTTATCTCACATAAGCCCTAGAACACCAGAGATCAGGGCCTGATATTCTGACAATGTCCTGAGTCAGTGATCATCAATATAAAGTAAATCTGTCTCTAAATCCTGGGTGTTGTTTTGGTGTTTCTGTTTGCCAGTGCAGTAAGACTGAAAATATGTGCCATAATAGGTGGTGTTTCTATATATTATGTTGCTCAAGATACTAAAATATAAAGTGCCACTAATATGTTAGTGTCCACAATAATAGGTTGAGACAAACCAAGGGGAAATTAGACAGTATTAGGGTGAGAAGGATGGAAAGGGAAAGAGGATATGAGTTTTATTTCAAATTGAGCTTTAATTTCCAAATTCTCTATATAAAAACTTCTTTTGAAATCAGATACTAATCCATATGGGCCTACTGGTCAGTGTCAGCCTTGAAGGCTTCAGTCTCAGAGCCTTTGTTAGTTATAAGCACAGCAAGCTGATCCTCACTTCAAAACTTGTTAGATATTTGAAATTGAAATTAGCAATTGCCAACTTCAAGTCTACTTTGCATTTCAGAAGAATTGAGAATTATAAGTCTGTGTAACTAGTTCAACTATGTCTTGGGAAGGAAAATTAACAACAAGAAAAGCAGTTTAATCTTTTGAAAATCTCATTGAAATAGCCTCTAGTCCATAAATAATGTTTATTATATTTTCTTCATGGAAGTAACATCTGTAGTGCACCACAATTTTGCTTCTCAAAATGAAACTCTGCTCAGCTATAGTCACATCTCTGGGGAAATATGCAGAGCTTCAGGTCCTACTTGGGCCCCGGGAACCAGAACCTGCATCTTAACTCCACCCCTAAGTGATGTATCTGCACACTGAAGTGTCAGAAGCACTGCTCTAGAGATTATGCAGGAAACCTTGGATACAAAAGGAAAACAGTAAGGTCATGAAAAATATATGTACACAGACCCCATCCTGTCTCCAAGCTGATGTTGATATATAAGTTTTAAGAACACAGTTTGCTAGAGGAATAGGTGGTATTTGTCTGTGAATTATTCTACTTGATTTACTTTTCAAAAACAGTTGCTCTCTTAAACAAATCTGCTAATGAGCTACATCACGAAGTCACCAAAGCACATGGTTTCCACATGGTCTTTAAAAAAAGAAATGAGTAGGAAAAAAATGCACAATAAAGGAGACATGCAACAAGTAACATTGCCTAATTTGAATTGCATTTCCAGTTCCCTGGGTTTGTGGCAAATCTTTTCCCCACTGCAGCCTGGTGTTACTGGCTCCCAGAGACCTGCCAGGCAGCAGGCTTTCACTTTCAGTCCTTACGCAGGTATGAGATTCAAAATATGCTTTTGCCACTGCACGTACAATGGCTACTTTATTATTGGTCAGTTGTTGGGAAAAGAAATTATTAACCACACTGAATCACAATGTGATTAAATTCTTTATGGATTTCTAAAAGTCTCTGCTGTAACTTGTGACAAAAGAAACACGTTCGAGAAGTTAAAGTCGTGAGTAACCTGAGACAGGAGAAGATTTGCTATGGTTCCAGAGAAATCTATAGGTAGCAGGATAAACCACAGGGGGAAGAACCAGATCCCAAATGCTACTCCTGTAAATGCTTAAAGACATAGAGGTGAAACATGATTGAAGGGAGGAAAGCAGGAAAAGTGGGACCAGAAAAGTGGGATATTAATCCCTTTCTGTCTCCTTACTAGCTATGTCGCTTTGGGCAAATTATTCACTCTCCCTCAAGCCTCAGTTTGTCTATAAAATGAAATAATAATAGTATATGCTTCAAAGGAGTAGTATAAGGTTTTCATGACAATGCACAATGCCTATCAAACATTTACCAAGAGAGTCACTTAGCTATTACCAGAATGGTCACTGTGGTGGTCTCCTTATTAAAAGGTGTATTAGGTGCTTTGCACAATACCCAGCACATACGAGTATTCAATTAATAATGGCCATATTATTGTGATGTTACTGGTCACTTCTTCAAGCTCCAGAATTTCAAATCTCAGAAAATGATAGAACAAACTGTAAAATTTCCCTCCCACATCCAATACAGTTCTTCTAGCCCATTCTAGACTCACTATCCAGACCTCATGGTGCTTTGGCTGAAGGGAAAATTCCTTAAAACTTGAGTCTGACATGATGTGTAAGGTCAATCATGATTTGGGAAAGGAATCCAGTCCCTGAGCTGAGAGGAGATTTTTTTCAAAGAGGCATAGCAAAGATCACTCCAGAGACAAGTTTTTCTAACAGATGATGCTCTTAGGCATCAGAGAAGCCAGAATAGACCTCTGCTTGAATATCTTGTGAACATCTTGCATTTTGACAGCTACAATTCTTCCTTTTTCAATTTCAATTCTTATTGATTTTCAAGATTCTCATTTTGGAGATGTATGCCATCATTGTACTACAGTGTTTAGCGATTTATCTGTGCCTGCTTTTATATGCTGGATTGATCTTTTCCTACTGAGCTGCAAGCAGGGCCAGCAGGGTTGTTGCTCAGTGCATTGCTGCCTGCAAACTCTTAAACATGGACACTACATCCTCTCATCTGAGTAAAACACTCTATGGCAAGCTAGTGCAGAGCACTAGTGCAGCTCCACATGGAGTAAGGAACCAGCAGGTGTTGGTACTGAACATTTAAGAAGAAAGGAATAAATTAGAGCTGAAGCCAAAAGAGACAAGGACAACAGAGACATGGTCCTCTATTTCTATTCAAAAAGGCCAGATTCCTCTCTGCAAAGTTGGGAAGTACATTAGTCATATTGCCATCATGGGTACAAAATACCTGACACCTGCCATTTAAAAGAAGAAATGGTTATTAGGCTAATGGTTTCAAAGAATTCAGTCCATGGTCAGTTGGCTCCAAGGCAGAAATACTGTAGTGGAAGAGGATGGTGGAAGAAAGCATTCAAGTCATGGCAGCCTGGAAGCAGAAAACAGAGAAGCTAGGAACAAAACATACAACCTTTCATTCATAACCCCAGTGACTACTTCTAACCAGGCCCTACCTCCTGACTGCATATTTAGCTCCAAACTCATCCATGGATCACTAATGAGTACAGCACCCCATGATCCAGTCACTTCAAAAAGCCTCACTACTCAACACAGGACTCATTCCATACCTAAACTGTAACAGCAGCAAAATCCCATTATATGATTAATTAAATACATGGTTAGTACTGATTATAGCCAGAACTGGAGGTCAATATTTTTTCTTATCATGTGCACACAAACAGCTAGAACAGTTCTCAAGAACTGTTGCAATGGCTAATAAAGTGAACCTAGATGAGAATCAATTTTTATTGATAGCTTTCACAAGAAAGAAATTCTTAAATAAATAGCAGAGTTTATCTGAACTAAATTACAGCACTCATTGATAAATGCGTGACAAGAAAAGTGCTTGAAAATTTAGGAATTAAAGAACAACCAGAAGCATTTAGGGATTAAAATGATTGCTAATTTTTCCCATTAGCAATTTTCAACTAGTACATCTACAATGACTGTGGATAGTTGTGTTTCCCATTTGCTGTTAGTGGTATTTCTTTGTGTCATGTTAATACATTTTTCTGCTTGCTTCTGATTCTCTTGAATATGGTTCTCAAACCCCATGGAATAGGACTGGTAGTCATGGGGCTCCCCCACCTGAATTGATCCCCTGGCCAATATCACATGAGACTTAATTATGCTTTAAAAATCCATTGTTTATTGAAAGTTCAAATTTAACTGGGCTATTTGGGACCTGCATTCATTTTTAAAAAGTATTTGTTGTTTATCTGCAATTCAAATTTAGCTGGATATGTTTGAAACCACCTTATACTAAAAAAAAATCTACTTTTTATTGTAAGTTCAAGTGTAACTAGGCAACCTATACTTACTTTATCTGGCACCTTGAAATTGTGTTCACCCCCACCAGCAGTTCTGGTGTCCTTATTGTATTTCCCACATGAAATGTAGTGTGAGTCTCTTATTCTATGAATCAGTAATTATCAACTGTCACTGCATTATCAACCTGCTGAATGTTTGGAATAAGGTATGTTACTCAGAACTAGTTTTGAGTATAGTCCTTTCCCTGCCTTATCTTTTCTCTGACTGCTTCCCTAACCAATATGAGAAAACATTCTGAGAACAGCTATTATCAAGAGAAAAGACCACTACTAACCTCGGAATTCACAGTCTATCACTGCGTTACTGACGGATAATAGCTGAGGTACTCCCTACCCTAGGAAACTTGCCTTGCAGTGTGAAGATGGTGCTTTGGTCCAAAGAAGGGCTGCCTTCCAGAACCTAAAACTGCAACTGAGCAGGAAATATAAGGAAGGTGATTTTTGGAAAAAGTTAACCTTTGCTCCTGCACTATTCCCAAGTGATCAGATCACTCCAGAATGATCCACTCATTCCATATGTTCTTTAGTATAAGTGAGACACTTGGCCGTGAGTACATGCCTACAAGTGTATCTGTGCTTGGGTCAGTGAGTGTGCTAGAAATTCCAATCTCTTCTCTACTGCTCTGCAAAATCCTTTCAGGGTTTGGAGATTATATTATTATACACCTAATTTTCTCTTCTTCTTTCATCGGAAGCATTTCATAATCTATACACACACACACCAAGAGGCATACTGAGGCCATTTCCCTGCAGCACTGATTGGGAGAAACTGGATCAGGGTTGTGCACTGTCTTGACCTTCTGCATCACCCATGCAGCCTCACACCAGGACAATGGTATTTAAATTCACTTTGTAGAAGATTCTAACAGTGTGCACGGGGAACAGGCTCACTAATGGGTTGAGATCTAAAAAGTTTCCATGTCCACCTCATGCAGCACTGAACTGTGTGAGGCATAAGTGACCCATTTTGCCAATACCGCTGGGACACTGCTCTCCATGACAAGTTAGGAAAGCAGAGCTCCTCTTTTCCCAGCAATCCTGAAAGCGCACAGTAATAAGCAGAGAGACTGGTAGGGAAAAGAGAAGGAGCAAATTTAAAAATATCAATTAAATGAAAAATCCAAAGATAGGTATTTTGAATTGACTGAATTTAGAAGGTCCTGAAATGTAGATATGGAACTTGAATATGCATCTAAAATATTTCAAATTCAGTTCATTGGAAAAGGTGGACAGTACCTCATCCATGCCTAGATCATTTCATGCTTTCCTGAATTTTTGATTGACGTAATATGTTGACAAATAGTAAATAAAATGCTTCACGGTTTTCAGTGTTTTCCTCTCTTTTGTTTCCTCAAATTAAAAAAAATAACATTCAAAAGATAATCATTAACCCCATGTTTCAAATGAGAAGATATGTTTAATGTACAAATTTTCCATTGCCACATGGTTGGTAAATGATGCAAGCTCCCAGTCTGGCCTGAAACATTTTCTAAGGTGTTAGAAGCACTATGGCCAGATGCCATTCCAGATACTTGGTGACTAAAGACAGACAGGATCCTGTATCTGTGAGGTTAACATAATACTCCTTCAGGTGTATTAAACAAATTGAATATTATGAGGTGAAGAGAGCCATAAACTACCTTTCATGCCTTCGAAGACTAGAACAGGAAACCCTGAAATCACAGTTATCAAGCCTTGATTTCTCTTGAGAAGAGATCAAAAAAGAATGAGGGAAAAGGAAATTAGAGAAACAAGGAGAGAGCCTGGGAGAAAAATAGAATCTGCTTGGGATAGGGTAGGAAAGAGCAGAAAACACAGAAAATATTTGAGAGGTGCACTCGCTACATGGGGACAGCACACCCATCCTCTTATCTTCATAGATCTCATAATGCAGGTATTCAGACACCCTATTCTGGCTTCATTTTCTAAGGCACTACTGCTACAGGACAGTTCCATCCAGGAGTTTCAAACTCCTACCAGTTCATTTTGCTCTAATTATTCTTTTCTGATGTCATAGATTTCTTTCTTATATTGAACATCTAAGTGCTTCTAGAACAGTAAACATGGAAGCTCAAATCCATCTCTGATTCATATCCGTAGCTTCTAAGACATTTACCTTAGTTTCAAGCAACTATTAGGACCCCAAAAAGTCTTTGTTGCTTTGAAATTAAATTGAGATTTCTTATTTCTAGTTTAACACCTTGAGTAAATAAATCAGATGCTATTTGAGCAAGATTGATTTTTATGTTCACCGTGACAAAATTCTTGCTTCTTCTAATAGGCTAAATGTGCAAGGTGAATTTTCATCAAGGGAATTAAACTATTAGATTCTGGAGATACAGGATATAATGGAAAACATGACAAATGCCCTTTTGGGATTTACATTCCGTGTTCCTCCCCGTGATGCTTTCCTATTTTGATGGGGAGTTTATTGAATCAGTCCTGTCTGGGTCACCAGGGCCAGAGCTTCCTAGTGAATCACAGGATTACTTTCATCTTCCCACCTGCCAATGAGCACCACGGAAGAGTGAGTGAGAGGGAAACAGCTCCTGCCCAGGGCTTCCCTGCATGCCTCCAGAGTCCCTGCATGCCTACATGTTGAATAAGACATGCAAGATACACATTGCTGATGTTCAGATAAAACTTTCCTCAAGATTTTATTGAGAACAGGTAGGGAATGAAGATAAAGTACAGAGGTACATTTATGATTTACATGTGCTTCTTACAGAAGTCTTAAGTAGGAAAACCTAGAATTTTTCCGTAGGTCATCAAAATGAATATGGTATAATTATAATATAGAAAAAATAATCTTTTGGTTGTGCTAAACAAAACCAAGATTGCTCAGACTTTTCAGTTAAAAGAGGATCTAGTAAAAAGTAAAAAAGCAGGTACATTCATTCAGTGGAATATTATTCAGCAAAAAGAAAGAAAGAAAGAAAGAAAGAAAGAAAGAAAGAAAGAAAGAAAGAGGAAGGAAGAGAGGAAGAGAAGGAAGAGATGGAGGGAGAAAATGTCAATCCATGAACAGATATAGAACTGTAAGTGTCAGTGAGAAAAGCCAATCTGAAAGAATCAGTGGCTGCTGGGCGTGTGAGGAAAGGGCTGGCTGGAGGATGAACAGGTGGAACATAGACATTTTACAGTAGCAGAACTATTCTGCCTGATTTTGTCATAGTCAGTGTATGTCACTGTGTACTTATCAAAAGCTGCACAGTGTACAGTACAAAGAATGAATTTCAATATAAACTATGGGCTTTAGTTAAAAATGTGTCCATATTGGCTTATCAGTGGTCAAGGTGCCACACTGTGGGAGATGGTAATAAAAGGGGAGACTGAGTGTGAGCTGGCTGGGAAAATCTATGATAAGGAATGTGGAAACTCTGTAGTTTCTGATTAACTTTTTTGTAAACTCACACTGCTCACAAGCAGTCTATTTTTTATACAGTCATATAAGCAAAATATAATTTACTGGGAAAAAAATTTTTTTAGCAAAATGAGTATCATAATGATAAACCTATTTTGGGAAACGACAGAGGAACTTGATCCATTCCTCGGTTCTGTGGAATGTATGGTGTGCACACCACAGCAGGCTGGCTGGTATTTAAAGCTCTGAAAGTTTCTCCATCCCTGGATGGTATACTTGTATTATTCATGGTAGGCAGTATGGATTTTGAGAGGTAGAAAGTCAAATGTTAAAAAAGTACAAAAAAACGAAGAAATAAAGGACCCAGCAGCCCTGAATCATTTTATGGCAACCACAGAGAGCAGAGATGGGGAAGCAATTAGAGTGAGGGAAGAACATGAACAATCTAGTGAAAGGTCATGATAAAAATGGAAGAATTACAGGTGAAAGGAAAATATACATTAAAAGTGAGGCTTCACATAAAACTCAACAATGTTTTTTAACCACAGTGTTTGCTTTAGAAATTCAACATGGGGCCAATGTGTCTGTACAGCTTTGGGCAGTCAGAGAGTATTATTGAAGTTTTCATTGCCTTTCAACAGTGTAAAGTAGGGAATTACAGCAGACCATAACAACCACTCTCCAGAACTTTCTAGTGCTTTCTCACCCCTAGAGATTTTCTCTCACCCATTTTCTATTTTGTCTTTAGTAGGAAGATTTTTTCACATTTGGATGGTTTCTAGACATTCTCTGCTTTTGATCAGAACATAAGTTGAAGTAAAACCATCCTGGCTTGGTTCCGTCTCCAATCTTATTTCAACCCTGTGCAGAGATGCCAAATGAGGGGTAGGGAGGAAATGAATAACTGAAGTTATATCCTCTCCCCCCACCCTCCATAGTGGCACAAGTGCCCACCAAATATTCCTTAAAGGAAAGGATGAGTGAATGATTTCACTCATGGAGGCCACCATGCTGAGCAAAATAACACTAAAAGAAAGTAATTCTCTCCTGAATGTCAACTAGATGTAGCTTATGATAAGATGTTGGTAAAAGTTACAGATTTTAAAAAGTCAAAGTTTTTGAGATATGATTTGTTGCTTGTTACCCAATAAATGTAGAAAGACTTGGGTTCCCAGGATGAGGAAGGAATACAGTAAAAACAGAGGAAACCTTGCAGTAGGAGGTTCTCTGTTATGGTTTGTATCTAGATATCTCTCCCAAGTTACATGTGGGTAGAAGTGGGGAGTTTCAAAGATAACTGGACTATGGTGCATGATGGTGGGGTTAAGGATATGATGCTGGGATTGAGGGTGCCCCACCTGTGTAAGGGTGACCCCCCCCCAAATGTAGGTAGCCTCGATGAAATACAAAGGGCTGCCTTTTGTCTTTGTCATGAACAGTTTCTCCTTTTTGATGCCCCTCTGCCATGCTAGCCTGTCTTGGAGCAACCAACTATGGACTGAAATCTCTACAAACTCTAGTGCAAAACAGACCTTCCCTCTTTTAACTTTGGGTTTTTGGTATTTTCTCTCAGCAAGAAGAGAAGTAACAAGATATCCTGAGTGAATGCTTGATAACTAAATGGAAGAATCTACTTTCCAAACATGAGACCAGGCAAATAAATTGAGGTATGTCTACTCACTATGATGTGACAGGTACACTGCAAGTTATATAATCTTGAAAAGGAAAAATTTGGAGGACTGGTACTTCCTGATCTCAAAAATAACAGTAACTATAACAATATGGGTCTGAAATAATAAGAGTCATGTAGATCAAGAACATGAAGAAGTATAAATGACTAACCAATACATGCAAAACAAATGTTGAACACCTTTAGCCACTAGCGAAACGCAAATCAAAATTACAATGAGATTCCATCTCACTCTAGTCAGAATGGCTAACATTAAGAATACAAAATGCTGGCAAGAATTTTTTGGGGAAAGCCATCATCTTGTACTCTGGTTGGAAATAAGTGTGAAGAATCTTTACAAAACCAAATACAGAAATATTGTTTGATCCATTTATACCATTAAAAACTAATTTATAATTAAAAAATTAAAGCCAGCATGCTAGAGTAATGCATGCATAACCATGTTTAGTGTGGCATAATTCGCATAGCTAAGCTGTAGAAACAACCTAGGTATCTATGAACAGATGAGTGACTAAAGGAAATGTGCATATGTACACAGCAGAATATTATTTGGTTATAAAGGAAATGAAATCATGTCACGTGCAGCAAAATGGCTGCAGCTGGAGGCCACCATGCTGAGCAAAATAAGACAGATGTAGAAAGTTTAATTTTGCATATTTTCTCTGATATGAGCAAGGAAGCAGAGAGAGACAGACAGAGAGACAGAGAGAAAGAGAGAGACACTAAAATTATATATAGCTCAGTGTGAAAGCCTCGGGTTCAATCCCCAGTGCTAGCAGGGAAGAGAATGAAGTGAAAGTGGGAGGGCAAGAAGTCACCCAGGGCAGAGGGCTCTGTAAATCCTCTGGGAAGCCTTCCTGTCTGTCCCACCTGCAGTACCCTCATTACAGATAGGGGTTCGCAGGACATGTTGAGAGGTGCTCTTAGGGTGTGAGTGCATGCAGAAGCCACATGCTCTGGGGTTTGGAGCTCACTACCCCCACAGCCTTGGTCACAGTTAGGTTGCCTCCAGAGCTGGGTCCTGATGAAAGGACTGAGTGACAGTGAACTGGGTCACTTTCAGACTGAGATAGCTGGTGTGGACAGCAGGAAGACCATGCATTTCAGATCGCACAGCTACCCATGGACAGTGCCACGTGGGCTTTACAGGACTTAGCCCAGCAATAATTGTCACCAATTATTCTAATGAAGAAATTCTTAACTCAGAAGCAGGGAGCCATCGTAACAAAAGATACATAGGATGTTAGCAGGTGGGCAGCGGCCCACAAGGAGCTGGTGTCTAAGGCCAGAAGGTGTCACCCTTAAGAAAGATCATATCTATTCTATGTGTAAACAGAAGCAATTGTTAAAGGAGTGATGGACACAGACTACCTGAGCTGGCAGTGCTTCTGTGTGTCACTCTGAGTTCCCACCCTTCTGAGTGCTTGCAGGGGGACCATGTGGATAGTTTTGGGCAGTGGACAATGAGCCAATGCATTTTATCTGTCTCTTTCTCTCTTCCTACCATGAAGACTTTCCAGGCCATGTATATTTCTGGTGATATACCCATTAAAGCTACCATGCTGTGGGTAATTTCATATGAGTAAGAGATAACAGGGCTTTATCAAGTTTTAGATAAACTGTTATAGCTCTAGGTTTAACTGTCATCGTATAAGACTTGATTGTTTTATAATAAAGGTATTTTAATCAGCACTAATGTAGGACAGATTCTGGTCCCTAAAGAGCTAATGTCAGAGCCCCATACATAGTGATGTCTCACAGGGTTGGTCCTGGAACTCAGCTGGAGGTTTCTCATGGCATCAGTGTAGCCATCTGGCCCCATCCTCTAACTCACTGAGGGGCATTTTGAGTGAGTCACAGCCATTCCGAGCTTCTGCTAATGACTTGTAAAAGAACTGAGCCTCAACATTTCCCTAGTCTTTCAAGCCATAAATATGGATATCCACGGGTCCCGTCCATCTCAGTATCAGCTCATATGCATCTTTCACCACTTAAATTCCAATTAAAAGCATGGATCTGAAATCTGGGAGTTTAAATTGGGAAATAAGTTCATAAGAAATGATGCCTCGCTGTCTTCAAAGCGTGGTTTTCAGCTGCATGTGGCCACAGCCTGGGAGTCCCAACAAGCCGGGAAGGATTTCTGAAGTTACTCATTACTAGTAATGGCTAGAGTGCAGCATGTTCTGATTTGGCTTGAAACATTAGACTTACAGATTATTCCCATATGAGGCACTGAATAAACTTGCTTGTGTGGAACAGAAAGGAACGGAGGTTAGTAACTGCAAGAACAGCCTCTGGATTGGCTTCTGTATAGGGCAGGGGTCTGTGCCGGTATGATAACTGTGAACCCTGTTTGGCGTGCTTCGCTTGCCTGAAATCTCACCCTAACTTTCACCATATGTGTGTGATATTCAACCGTCTTATGCCTACGGTATTTGTCTGACAGGAACCTGTTCTCTGACACCAGTTGATCATCCAAAATTCAGTTTTGATTCTAACTCTCCAGAGTCATTGCAGAGCCATGCAGGAAGATGTTTTACATAGTTATTTCTTGATTAAGGATATAACTTAGGGAGAGTGAAATGTAAGAGATGCATAGGGCAAGCTGTGAGGAATGGAGGGCAGAGAACACAGGGACTTTTCAGGCTCACCAGGACCTCAGTGTGTTCCCGGACCCAGGAGCTCTTTGAACAGCACAGTTTAGGAGTTTTTACGGAGACTCGGTTATAAGACTTGGTTATAAAAGCATGACTGATTACATCGTTGACATCGTTGGCTATTCATGACTGGACTCGACTTTACACCCGTCTCTCCTCCCGAGAAGTGTTGGGTAGTGGGATAAGTCACGCGACCCTCTCGTTTAGTTACTTTCCTATTGCTGGGGCAAAAGGAAGAGAGTTTTATTTCGGCTCATAGTTTCTGTCAGTGATTTGCAGGGGCACATGGCAGAGGAGCAGGTGTTCAACTCCTGGCAGCTAGGAAGCAGAGGGCAAAGGGAGGAGCCAAGGATAAGAATGTACTTCCACGACACGCCTCTCGGAGAGTCACCTCCATCCAGACCCTATCTGCTGACAGCACACATAAGTGCTGAATTCACAGATGGACGAATCCACTGATGTGTGTGCAACACCCTCGTGATCCAAATACCTTCCACACCCGTGAGAACTCAGGGGGGTTATTTTAGATCTAAATCAAAGTATTTATCACAAGATTGTATTGCAGTTGCTCTGTTTACCAGCTCTCTTCATGGAGCTATTGAGGGACCCACTATGTGTCACCTCATTAAAATAAACTCAGAAGTGGTTGAAAGGGGTTCATTATGAATAACACAAGACACTAACATTCAGGAAACTCGAAGGGCTAGAGGAGCTCTGGGTCAGGAACAGGGAATAAAGAACAAACATAATTTTTTTGTTATACTAGATTGCATTTCATGAGTTCATTATTATTATCATTTTGTAGTTGACACTATAGATGTAAAGAATTTGGCTGCTCTTAACAAATAAATCCTTCAGCATCTCCTGGTGTTCTAAAAGCACAGAAAGGACGTTGATTGTGTGGTACAGAACCCAGATGGCTGTCAGCTGGTTCTCACTAAGGTTGCAGCAGACAGGTCTCTTTGTTGATATTAGTATGTTGACTACACCTGTAGTTACCTGGCGACAGGATAAAATTACAGCCAGCGGTTTATTTTCATATTTCCCACTAGGCAGTCAATTTTCTGGAGTGAGCCACTCTACAAGCAATGTATAATTTTGATACCTGTTTAATTTCAACCCTTTTCTTATGCTAATAGTGATTTCTCACCTTTTTTAGATAGTGTCAGGCACCTCCATTGAATTTCTTCTTCCTGCTGTTCCAAACTGATTCTGCCTAAAATATTTAGAGAATCAGTTCTCCAGCTGTTGACTTCCTGAGATTGCATGTGTGCAGATACACACACACACACACACACACACACACACACACTGAGGCACAGAAGTTACAAAAGAAGGCGCTCTTTCAGTATGTTTATTTTGCTACTTTGTTAAATGTTTCTATAGTATCCTTCATTACACAGAAAACTTCCACTTCCACAAACCCAAAACATATATATAGAGAGATTTTTGAAGAAATTCTCAACAGAATCAATCCATAGCCATTTTTTTCTGACTTGAAATGGTCTACTATAAACAAGAAAGTCCCACAATTTCTAACCTACCATCAATTTCTTTTATAAATGACTCTTGAAGACCCATAAGATCTAATGTAGCAACTCAGTGAAGTTCTCTGTACATAGGGCTATACTCACATCTTAGCCCTGGAGTGCAAATGAAGTAGAATGCCAGAAATGAATGTTTACTAAATCAATCTCTCTCTCTCTCTCTCTCTCTCTCTCTCTCTCTCTCTACACACACACACACACACACACACACACACGTTGTTACTCTGCTCCATGTCCCACCCACCAGTCCTTAGCTAATGGAGTAAAATGTACACAGCATGTGGGAAGGGAAGGAGGGAGGCAGCCAGTGAGTGTGTAAACCAAACACCGGGTGAGGCCCCTGCACCATCACAGAGAGACAAAGGCCCATCACCAAAGCTCCTGGAAAGTCTCAGCCTCTTATCTCTCAAAGAACAACAAAACTCTAACTCACATGCAGAACAATCCTAAAGTCCTCTCTCCTTTCTCTTTTTTTCTAGTTCATAAACCCCATAACTAGTCCAGGACTTCCTCAAATAATTTACTCTCGTCTTTCCACCAGCAATTCTCTAGAACATTTTGTGTGTGTATGTGTGTGTGTGTGTCCATGAATGTTTGTGTGAGAGATTCAGTGAATAAGTATAGAAAAGCACGCATATGGTCATATATACAGCTACATTCCTATACACAAGAGTCTATCAAAAATAGGGTTTACATTTTAAAAATGTATTGCAGTAAAAGACGTATTGCCATTAATCATCCTGAAATCCCCCCTCACTTCAAGCACACTTTTTCAAGCACACTTTTCTCATTGTTCTTGCCATTCTCTAAAGCATTTTTAGAAGTCTGTTTTTATGACTGTCTTTATGAGTTATGGTAAAAAAAAAATACAGTGAATGCTGTTGCTAAGTGCTATCCAACCGAAAGGCTAGGTCCTTGTCATAGTCAGGGGTTTTAAGGACACGGCAATTTATAGTATTATTGTAATGGTCACCCAAGGAGCCTAATACAAGGAAAGTGCAGGAAATCTGTGCACACACCTAGAAAATCCAGCTGAGGGTCTGGATCCCACAGCAATAATCTGCATGAGTTCAGCCAAAAACCTAGTGCCCGTATCAATGCCTTCCACGAGTCCAGCTGGAGCCCTGGAGCCCACAACAGTGACTCATGCACGTCTATTTCATGGACCTATCTGTGCTGAGAAGGCCCAAAGCTGAGAAGGTGGAAGCCAGAAAGTCTGTGCCAGTGGGATGAAGGATTTGTGCCAGTAGGTTGAAGGTTCTACACTGGAGCCAGGAAGCAATGCTTAAAGTAAGGACCAGGGCTCCCCCAAAAAGTACCACAGCCATACTCAGTGACAATGAGGTTCCAAGCTCCTCCAACAATGGGAACAGCAGAGTTTGTATCAGGAAGCCAGTGTGACAAGCTTCTCCTGGGGATTGAACAGCACGTATTTTCCCCTCTGGAGTCAGGAAGTGATGCTCAAAGGACTGGAGCTCCCACAAAATGAATTGCAGCCATTCCCAGCAACAAGGTCCAGAGCTCCTCTAATGATAACAGCTGAGTTCATATCAGGGGAGCCAGCATGACAAGCTCCTCCAGGAGAACCAACAGCTCCTAACAGCACCGCTTAGGAGAACCCACAGTACCACTCTTCCTCTCCAGATGTCCTTTTTATGCGGGCAGCAGTCCTTGGGGGGCCACCTACTCTCAGCACTACGCTGATTCAGCTCCGATGGTATCAGGTTGACCACCAGTTTTTAATCCACCACCATCATGAAAACATTACTGTAATCCTCATCCACTGTGCTGGCTGGATCTAGCATTGCAAAAAGTAAACATTTTGAGGGAAAATGACCATGAATGTCAAAATGCTCATGAAAGGTAAATATTTTGAATCAGTTCAGTACATCAAGCCAGCCCTGACAGCATAGCTAAAGACATGAAACAAGACTTTTAGAACCGCTTCAGAAAGCAACAACCACAATGGATAAGTGTGTTCGAAGCCAGTGGGAGTATTCTGGAGAGGATTAATGGCAATGAGTCTTTTACTATGATGTATTTTCCAAAAAATTGAAGCACATGATATATTTTATTACACTTCCTATAAGGCCTGTGTGCAGGTAAGTGTACATCTATGTACCTAGACACATGTGCACAGATGTGTATCATTCACACTCATATTCAGTCCTGAAGTTCTGCATCGAAATGGAATAAGAAACTCTACTTAGAGATTAGAGAGAAGGGAAACAGAGCCAGCACAGACATAAGTTTCTGTAGGGCCAGGAAAGGGCAGATACAAAATAATCCGAACAAGCAGAGCCCCCTCCGGTGATGCCCTGTTCCCTCACTACTCGGCCTTTCTATTTCCTGTTTTGTTCAGCAGGTTCTCAAGTTACTATCACCACACCAGCCTCCTCTTTCCAACATCTTTATGGCTCAGGCTTAATTTCTACTTTAACTCACCTTTCAAATCTAAACCATTTATGAGAATATCAAAATAATCATGTAATTCCATAAAAAGTGCTCTTCTGCAGGAGGAAAGCGTGGCAGAGACAGCCAATTTTCCAGGCCATAAGAGAGTTCTGTTCCAAATCACTGAAGTGAGAGGCATCTAATAGCAAAGGGAGTTAGCCATTTTTCTGAAGGAAGAGAAACCCTTGGGACTGATTCTCTCTTCTGGATGAACCAGCAGAGTTCAGAGGCAGAGTTGATCTCTGAACTCTCTGTGCTCTCAGTCTCTGTGCTGATCTTTCCATATCTTTGCATCCTAGATGATTCAAGTCTGAGAAATTTATAGGGATTTTCCAAGGAAATCAATCCTCCAGGGCCTGAAAATGCACACATAATGCCATCTTAAAATCCAAAGGAATTTGCAAGAAACTTTTTAAATTCCTAGGAATCTTCATTAATAAGCTTTTCCTAACCAGACTTCAAGAGGCTCCAAGGGAGTCCAATATGCAGTATATGAGAAACTCTCCAGGTCTTGGACAAGGAATGTATCTGGAGGTTTGGGCAGTGTGAGAGTGGTGTCCCAAATGTTGGGATCAGCAAGAAGTAGCTCCCAATCCATAACTTAATATAAGATTTAGGAAGAAGACTCAAAAGAGAGAATAGCCGAAAAGTGTCATGAGTTTTGAAACTGTACCACAAGGAATCAGCTATTTTTAAGCACCATATTTTGTCTTCAGCCAGTACAAGTACTCAGAAAAAGCCCTGAAAAGCCTCTTGCTCTTTCTAGACCTTCCTCCACATTCTACCCACCCATTTACCTCGTCCATGGAATCTGCTCCCAAGGATGGGTATTAACAATACATCTTTGCTTTTCATCAAAGGTTACTTAAAGAAGTAAGATCCTGGTTGTTACTGACACTATAGTATAATCAATGACTCTCTTACTTGAGAATTATATTAGAATTTTGTTATAAAGTTATTATACTTCTCAATATTTCTTTACTCTCGGGGGAAATAAACTGGTACATGTCTTTCCCTTTAAACTGAGAATTATATGATTATTTCCCAATGTTATGACTTTTGTCTAGATGTCCATTCAAAGCCTCATGAAGTCACATGTGGGCCTCCTCAGAGGTGACTGGATCAAAGTGTGTGATGCTGAGATCAAGGGTGCATGGTTCCTAAATTAGCCCACTCATTGGTCTGGCATAGTTCTGGGTGTGGATAATGGCAAAGCCCACTCTGGGTATGGGTACCATTCATTCTAAGGGTGTAAACCTGGATAAAATATAAGGGACAGAGGTATATTATGAAGAACTGTCTCATGTAATTAAGGAGAAGTCCTATGATCTTCCATACATAGGCAGAAGACCCAAGAAAAAGGCCAGTGATATAATTCACACCAAGTCCCAAGGCTAGAGAATCAGTGAAGATGTTGGTATAAATCTCAGTGTGATGATAAGAGAAGACAACATATCCAAGCTCAATATGCAAGGCAAGAAGAAAGGTGCAGTTCCTCTGCCCTTTTGGTTCTACTCCCTGAATGAACTGGACGATAACCATCCACATCAGGGAGAGCAGTTTATTTTACTGATTCTGTCACTTCAGATGTTGCTATCATCTGGACACACCTTTGCAGACACACTGTTAAATAATGCTTAATCTGGACACCCTGTTGCCAAGTTGACACATAAAATTGTCCAACACAACATAGACACAATCTGGTATCTCCCTGCCACCCCTTAATTTTAAAAAATATTTTTGGGTTTTGTAAATTTGAATCTTCACAATTGGGTCTTCCTTTCATGTACAAGTGGGAATTTTTCTACCATCTACATATTATCAAACGTGACTTGCCAATAGGCCAGATAAGATGATTACCACAGTAGCTAACGTGCTGCCAGGTTAGAGTTTCTTCTTGGTCTTTTTTAATAAGTATGATCTCAGGAGTATATTAATTGATCCACACTGTAGCCCATACACTGGGAAAACCTGTGATTTCCGGGAAGACCTGTCTGAATCAGTGCACTGCCCTTCTTCTCAGGTCTGTTGGGTTTTCTGAATACATGATTTTCAACCCCTCAGTGTCTAAACAAGATAATTACTTTCAAGTTGACCAGGATCAACTCGAAATACTAATGACTGAAGCTAAATACAGCAGTTGTGAGCTCACATGAAGCTAACTACAGGCATTCAACTTCCTTTTCCAAAGAAAAATATTTGTCAAACTTTCTCATTCAATAATCAACAGAGGGCAGACACTTTGTACTTGATGACAAGTCTGACAAAGACATATAGGGATAACAACAGTTTGAATGCACATGAACTCACAGGCACCCAGAACCAGGTGGACTGGCATCATATAGCCAGACCACCATTGTTGGTTTTGGAAGAAAATTTATATCCAAGGGTCCCTTTAGGTTAGCTCTGTTGGTTCAGTAGCAATTTAAGTTCCTAAATGTTTATTTGACAAGCAGTCTGATGGGGTATCAACTTTGGGAGTTAGACAGGCTTAAAGTTCCAACTCTGCCACTGTTTTTGAACAGTAGGAAGGACTTTTCCCTTCTGAACCTGAGTTTTCTCACCCTAACATGCATAAAATATTAACTGACAGGTAGTGAACCTTGGGCGCCTTGATGTATTAATGTAGGGTGGTATACACCTTACAGCACAAAGTCAGCAATGATGCCTGTTTCTCTTCTAAAGCACCAGTCTCCCTGAATCACAACATGTGGCTACTCCAGGACCAACAGGCAGCTTGGCTCAAGACGGACATTCAGGGCAATCAAGTCCTGACATCTGAACTATCAGCCAGTCCAAGCATGGCTTAATGCATGCAAATCATGAGAACCAATGGTTTAGGATATGAAGACCACAGTTGGACTGTATTTGGTGCTGAGATTATTTTAACCCAAACAGTCTTTTCCAAAGGATTACAGGGAGTGATAAATAGCACACACAAAAGATTTAAACATATTTCAAATTTTTTTATTGAATGGAAGTTTTTTCTATTTAAATTTAAATGGAAGTTTTTTCTATAATTTGGAACTCAGAAATCTACTTTAATAAGAAAAAAAACTGTTTCAGAATAGACTTCTTGATCCCCAAAATAACTTCAAAATCCTTGAGGTAGCTGAGATGTAGCTCCTTTAATTTGCATTGTTATGGGTTGAAGGGACTCTTTTTGATACGATATTAAAGAATTAAAAAGGAATATGTCATCAAAGGCAAAATAAATAGTACAGTAAATATCAGTGTACCCAGAATAAGAACTGAAGTCTTCAAGAGTTCTCTAGTTGATTCCCAAGTCATACATTTGACATTTCAGTTAGGACTGGGAAAGCCCAGCTCATAGGACGGGGTCAGGCAGTGGTGGGAGGTTTCACGGGCATATGTCACTCAGCTTCTGGAAACTACTTATGAATCTGAATGTGTTAAGTTTAATTGGTGGATTTAAAGCCCCTGCTGAAAAGGAAAATCTTTATCACAAACCGCTAATGTCAGCTTGCAAGTTCTATAGATACTTAGCTACATAAATACAATCTTAAGTGTAAAGCCACACTTGAATTAGAAATGAATAAAACTATAAAAGAAACATAGTTAAAGTTCACATCAATTAATGAAATCTGACATTTGGTTAAAGGGAACCACCACTGGCGGCATCAAGGTGTACTGCTTTCTTGGGTGATCTTTTAAATTTGGTGAGTTTATACTAACTTCTTGTTTGAAAAAAGCGGTTGAGCTCTCTGCCTTCACTTGGCTCAGAGGCGCTAAGTCCGCTTATTTCTTTCCTCTGTTGATTCTCGTTGCCTGCAACAGGCTCTGTAGCAACAGGAAACTCACAAACTTGGAGATTCCAGATAAAGGAGAGAGAAGAGAGAACCTAAAATCTGAGTGTGCAACTCTCCTTCTGTGCTCTTCCTTATTCTGGGCTGAAATATTCAAGGAGCTTTTCACGTATAGGTTGAGAGAGGGGAAACTGGTGTTCTCGCACATCTGCATTTTGAGGAAAGAATAGATTTCTTGCTGTATCGAGGGTTCACGTCTGGTAAAGCAGAGTGCCAGTTCCTACTATGATCAGCTACCAGGCCAGTGAGGCCTCTGCTTTCCAGAACACTGGTGGTTGAGCACCTAAAAAGGAAGCTGAGGGACTGGTGATGTAATTCAGTGGCACAGCGCCTGTCTGGCAAGTGCAAGGTCCTAAGTTCAATTTCCAGTACCTCCTCCTCTCAAAAAAAAAAAAAACCTGAGCTAAGTGGAGAAGCTATATTGATACATATCAAGTTTCTAATACTTGGTGTGAAGAATTTAAAATTTTGAGAAACAGTTGTAGCATTGATCACATTGAAAGAATTTTTTGCTATATTGTTATGCATGAAATATGCTCTCAATATTCATTTCATTTGTCTTTTTTATATAGCTACTACAAGACTTCTAGCAATAGATATGACCTGACTCCTATTTGTACTGGAGAGCACTAACCTAGTAGTAGTCAGCTTGATTCTTTTTGCTCCAATTCATCAGGGAGCCTGTTTGGACCCTGTTTTAGCCAGCTTTCCAAAGAAATAGAGCAGGTGTGTGTGTGTGTGTGTGTGTGTGTGTGTGTGTGTGTGTACAGACTGTGTACAAACAGGCAGAGACAAACAGTTAGATAAGAAGTTGGTTCATGCAATTGTGCAGATGTGAGTCCCAGCTCTGTCAGGTAAGCAGCCAGACTGGAGACCCAGGGGTGACACTCAAATGTGAAAGGCAACCTACTGGCATAGTTTCTTTTAACTCAGGAAAATCCCACTCACAGTACTGGAGGCAAGGTACTTTTCTCACAGTCTTCCTATCCAAATATAAATGTCATCCAAAAATCCTTTCCACAAAAATAAACAGGATAATGTTTCTTCAGTGGCACTGTGGCCCAGCCTAGTTGACATATAAAATTAGTCACCATCTCTCCGCTTGTATATTCTGAACTTGGTCTCTCCCCTCCCTGGTCACCATGCATACACTTGGACAAACACAAGAGTGTCTCACCTGCCGTAACGTGGAGATTCTACAGAATCCTCAGTATGACCTTCTCATACCTCTTGCTTGCATTTCTTCAGTGACTTCCCATTGCTGTTGGAATTAAAGCCAAACCAGGTTGCTGGGGAAATAAAATCCCACACCATCTGCCCCCTGCCCACCTCTCCTGCCTTTTATGGGTTCCCAGTATCCTCTTCTGCAAGACTCCTACTCTACCAGCCTTTTCAGAACTCCTCCAAACAAAGCAAACTCAAGCTAGCTCCACTTCGGACACTCTGTACCTTTTGCTGGGAGATCTCTCCTCCTGCTGTTCACAAGCAATGTTCACATTGCTTCTTCGCATTAAAGCCATGGTTAATTTAAATGAGGTGACACCTCAGAGATGCTGTCATTGGTCACTTAATCAAAAGTGGGGAAACTTGATCATGTCTCTGGAATTTGTTTCATAGATCAATTCTAAAAATATGTATGTGTTTATTTGTGTGCTGTTTTTCTCCCACCTAAGAATGTGAACTTTTGAGATTGTTGGTGTACCAATTTGTGGTAGGATTTTTAGATATACTTGGTTAGCAAAGAAATTTATCTTGGGAAGAATTAAAGTCTTTCACCCTGTGCATCAGAAGAGGGATGACACAGTGAAGATTCCTTCTTTTATAATCCAAAGGGAATTGCCACAGAAATGTCATTAAAATGTTTTGCCATTTGCACTAATTTTTTTTTATGTCAGAGCTGAGATGAGCCTAGAAAGCAAGGGCTACCTTCAGGTAACTAGGACTTGGGTTTTTAAAAACCAATATAAGATCCATCATAGGACATAATATATTTTATTAGAAATACCTGAGGGACACACTCTTGAATTTCCCTAAAATCCTAAGATCATCCCACCTCTTCTCAGATAATTGGTTTAATTTGAACATGGGCAAAAGGTGACTAAGAATTTAAGGCTCCAAATTCCTTTTATCCCATAATCATAAAATCAGTGAAGGATGCAACACCAGTCTTACAGCCTCAGTGTTACTTAAGGTTTTTGTGCATTTGAAAGCCAAAAACTTGCATGATTTTTAATGTCAATATTAAAAAATAAACATGGATATAGGATAAAATAAAATGGAACATTTTCATGTATTTTTTTTAGCTAAACCTTCACCTTTTCAGACCACTTTGCACTCGCTAGTCTCCACAGCACATTTTGACCCTCTTCCACGTGAAAGGCTTGGAACAGATTTTACACTTGTGGAACCAGTGACTGAACTCAAACCATGGCTTGTATCCCACCAGTGAACCAGAGTTTAGAAATGTGGGGATGAGACCGAAAAATTCCGCAGATTTAGAAACAAATATGGTTTATTACTGAGCACTCAAATTATTTTAAAAAGTCATGAGAAGTAAGTTTCTCTGTGACTCCAAATGATTTCACTTCTGTCATTAAAATATAAAAGTTCTAGATCTCACTCCAACCCCATTCAAAGAGCCCCCCTATCCCCCCTCAAAAAAAACCTCATAAGTATGAAACACAAAAATACATAAAGCAAGTAGTAAAACCATCAAAATGCACACTGAGGTAGCTGGTTGTCAGGGAAGGGAAAATGGAAATTTACTTACTGGATATAGAATTCCAGTTTGACAAGATGAAAACTGTTCTGAAGGTGGGGTTTACAACGACGAGAACTTACCTAACACGACCAAGTTGACTACCGAGAAACGGTTAAGATGCTGAATTCTGTCTTGCTACATTGTCACAAATTGTTAAGAGTAGATTGAGGTATCAAGGCTACACTGGTGCAGTTTCAGTCTTCAAAGAACACACATGTGGAGCCTTCTGGGGCCAGGAAAATGCATGGCAGCATCAGGTGAGCCAGCTAGATCTCAAACAAGACTGAGGCACCGCTGCCTGCCTGGGTGTAGCCTAGATATGACCAGATTCTGGCTCCTTCCGAGGAGTCCACCCTTCAGATTCACGGCCCCTCATCCTTGCACACAAGCAGCCACCTGCAGAGGCTCTCTAACTGTCCCTTTGCATCTGTGACTGCCGGGTGGAGTCTGTTACCTCTGCTAAGCTACCAAACTGGCTTTTGCGGACCCTTCCCCACACCTGGGAGCAAACGCTGCTCTTCCTCCCATTTCATGATTAAAAACACTAAGCCTTTCTAATGACACATACAGACCTGCCCACTCCTATTTTTCAGTGACTAGAAGAAGCCTCTTTCCCTCTTCTCCTAACTTATGTCTTTCTGGGCTTGTGTCGCATATCCAAGAATCCCAGCAACTCTTTCACCCACTTGCACATGAGGACCACTTGGCCCTTGACCAGAAGGGTACTCCTTCTGGTCTTAGACAGAGATGTTCTGAGAGTAGCTCTCACAAACCCACATGAAAGAGGAGGTGGAACCTGACGTGCAGAAGGTGTGGGTGCTTGACAAAAGAATTCGGGAGATGTCCAGGGCAGGAGGCCACAAGTCACAGCTCTTAATCCAATGTGGCTTGGTGACATGGCTTCTGATGCCCATCACTCTGCCAGACAGCCTTTATCCCTGCCTCATGGGATGGTACAGACTCCTGCACTACCGTCTGTTCACACCCACAGAGGTAATGAATGCATTTGAGAAGCCTCATAAAATGGGTTTGCAGAAAGCGAAAGTGTTGGTAGAACGCAAACTCTCCAGAGCCCCTTCCTGTTCCCTCTTTGTTGTGCTTTGATGGGTGGAGGGAGGCTGTCAAGTGTGGCAGCTGCAAGCTCACAAAACACTGTCCTCTCTGTTGGTTTTTCCAGGGTATAAAAACAAAAATGCAAGTATGTCAGAGCTCAAGGCAGTGGCAAGCCTCAGCGCTGCTTTGTATCCTGCAGTTGGGCTCTTACTCACAGCCAGCACAAGCAGCTTGCAAATGCCAAGTGTGTGGCTGTTAAAACGCACCTCAGGAACTGACCTCCTGGGTACCCAAAGTGTCTGAGTTTCAAGGCGGGGAGATTTCTTATATCTCCTTTTCTGCTGCCTCCACCCACCTTGTAACTCAAAATTTGTGAATGTCCAAATTGAACGAGATCCCAGAATCCCACACTGTGTATTCTCAGAAGAGAAACCCAGGCACAGCTACTCAGAAATACATAATTAGCAATAACCCCAGATAATTTTTAAAAACTCATTTCTTGAGAATATTCCATGGCTGTGGATTCCAACGCATGTAAAGGGATTGTGCCCTATAGGAATTTACTAGAGGTCTATGAAGAGCTCTACAAGTGAATGATAAAAACTGTGAGGCAATGCATTAAAAAGGGCAGAACTTCAAATCAAATGCATTAATTCATCAAATGCTTACTGCTGGGCACCAGGTAGAGGCAGGTGAGTACTACAGTTGTGGTTCCTGCCTCATGGAGTTTCCTGTCAGGTGAGAGACATGATTAGTAAACAGTAGAGAAGACATGAGCCATGCTGAAATGTTCAAGAGGGAATCTTGTGCTCCAAGTTACACAGTGCAGACTCCATGATGAAATCTGCCTTTAACAACTCGTATGCCCCTTCAGCGTGGAACAGTATTTCTGAAACGTCTTTAGGATGTCCCTCATCCTGCTGAGACAGCAATGGATTAGAGCACTTCACTGCAGAGGAGATCAGAGCCTACCATTTCAAACCAGCCTCATCAAATACCTGCAGTAGAAGGATCCTGAGAGTCACAGAGTGGAAAGAGAACAAACTTGGGCATTAGTAGACTGGAATGTGAATCCTGACTCCATAACTTATCAGACGGGTGTCCTTGGGCAAAGCACTTGACCACTCTGGGCCTTAGCTTCTTCATATGGTTTCAGAAAAAAGTATTATCATTTCAGAGTTTTCTCATCAGAATGAGCTAATAAAATACACATTATCTGTCCAATGCTGATCACACGAAGTAGTTGTTCAAAGAGGTGGGCATGATATCCGCTGAGAAAAATAGTCTCTCGCTCTTACAGAGATAGGACAAGAGAGGCACAGAGGTTCCATGGAGGAAGCCACTTTTGTTAGCCAAGTTAGGGATTTTCCTTGTATTTCAGCCACTCCTCTTGAAATGAAGGTGTGTTCAGTTACCCAAAATGAACCCAAAGCAAACCCATAAACTGACCTTTTTTGTACTCCAGTAGCACTTATAAAATACTAGAGAAGGTAGAGTTACTTCTACAGTGTCCTCCAGGGTTTAAATTACATTCTTTGATTAAGAGGAAAAGGTGAGTCATTATGCTGTGTCTGTTGAAATTATTTTAGGGCAAAAATGATACCATTTTTAAAATATAGATTGTATATGCTGCTATGCTTAAATTGGGTCTGTGGCACTATGAACACAAAATGGATTCAGCACACTAAATATGTGTTGACCACATACTTAATCCTTTGTGTTCCTGGCTCAGCATTAAAATGTACAAGATTTTTCATGCACAGGATCTTAGTGGAACATGCATATAAATTTTCTGAGTTGACTTGTCCCAGCCCGTGTCAGTTGCTACTTGCTCAGAAAACCCTCTGGTTTCTTCCTTTGCTCCTGGTATGCTTACTGTGTGTCTTTCTCAAGCTCATGTGTAATTACAGTCCTGGCAACTTCTGAACATTATTTGGAACCAAGATGGTCTCAAGCAAATATGAATCTTGCCTTTTCCCAAGGTCAATCTCAAATGGCAAACTAGTGGCTGCTATACAATTGTGTGTGTGTGAGAGAGACAGAAAGAGAGAGAGAAAGAGAGAGGGAATAAATCACTGAAAGCTACTCTAAAACTCTACAGCTCAGGGCTGTCTTGAAAGTGTTAAGTCTCAAAGGGTTTCTGTAATTTTCTTCCAGCTATAAGCCTCTGGGACAGGAATTACATATTTCACATATTACTGTATATCCAGGGCCCACCATATACATGGAACTTTAGGTTTTAATCTCTAATTTTAAACAACAAATAGAGGTTGGAGTATAACACAGGAGAGAAGGCACAAACATAAAACAAGCTGAAAGGTGATGAGCTTCAGGGTGGATGTGCCATGAGTATCAGAGGTGGGTCTGAGAGGCCAGTAGGCCTGTGTGGCAACTGAAGTTTGTTCAGGGAGTCTGGTACTCTGACACTCTACAGGAGCCACTGTAGGAGCGAGACCTACAGTTTGGGGAAGTCAAGACAAGATTAAGGTTGCCAAGCATATCAGTGATGTCTTTATTTGTGGACCAGGCAGCATTGGAACTGTGACCAAATTCATGGAGGTAACAGGTGAGTTGTCTGCCCAATAGAGGTAATAGTTTAACTGTGGCCTGAAATGGGGCATCTTAGAGCAAGAATAAGGAGGAGCTCGAAGCTCACTTGCAGTGTGTAAGTCTGTATAAAAGGAAGAATCGAGAAGGGTGACCTGGAATGAAGCCCAGTTTTGGGTTTGTCCCACAGGAAGGCATTCCCCAGCCAGAGGGAGGTGTGTGTTGGAGATGACACAGTTGCACTCACTAGTGTACACACAGTACAAGTGTTATAAAAACTGTCTGTCAGTCAAGCTCCCTCAATTTTTGATGAAGCCAAGTATAGCCTAAGGTAATGTGAGTCTATCTATGATATCTGAAGCATGATAGCTGCATAAGTCAGAGTCTCTGCAGGAATTTAAAACATACAGTGAATGTTTCCTCCTCTCTGTTACTTTTGATGTTTTCTACCACTATTAATGGTTGTTTCTCTGCCATGTGCCACCCTGCCTTGCAGCAAGCCAATTATGAACTGGAACCTCTACAAACTGTGAGTTAAATGAACTTTTCCTCCTTTATCCTTGGCTGTCAGGTATTTGGTCTCAGCAACAAGAAAATAAAGAACCCAGAATTTGGTTCCAGAGGCCTTCCTGCGAGCCAGCAGCAGCCATGTGGGCTGGGAGGAGAATCAAGAAGACAACCCACACCTTTCTGTGAGTAAGCAGCAGCCATGCAGGCAGAAGGGGAGCCAGGAAGCCAACTGAACCTTCCTGTGAGCCAGAGGCAGCCACATGGGCCAGGAGGAGAATCAAGAAGCCAATGCATGCCTTCCTGTGAGCCAGAGGCAACCATGCAGGCCAGGATGGGAGCTGGGAAGCCAGCCTGAGCCATTCCATGAGCCAGCTGGAGTGCGGGCTGGGAGACCAGAAGAGCAACCCCTGCCCTGTCCACACGAGCAACCCCTGCCCTACCCACACAAGCAACCTGCTGATTCAGAAGAACTCAGGCTGAGACGACAGCAACTGAAGTAAAAAAAAAAAAAGTAACACAATACTTGTATTGTTGTGATTGACTTTGCAGGCCTAAAGCTGGTAGTCTTAGTATCTGTTTGGAGGATAATGATATGCACTGTAGCAACTGGGGGGGGATTTCCTTCTGCCTTGTTTTTGAAATCCAATGTTTTGTTCTGTTTCATTGTTTTGTTTTATTACTGTATCTGGTAACCTGAGCAATTATTTTGAAGATAACACTATGCAATATAACCATTACTGTTAAATTCCTACCACCTTGTTTTGAAATTCTATATCACTGTTGTTTGCTGTTGTTGTTATCATTTTGCTTTTGTTGGTTTTGGTTTGCTTTGTGATTTTTCTGTTTTTTTCTCTTTAAAATTAATATATATATAGTAAATGTTTACATTTTTCAAAGAAATTTTTACAGCAAACTGATATTAACTACCTGCAAAATACCCTTGAATGTATTTATCCCATTGTTAAGTCTTTCTGAAGTGTCCCTGGAAGTCTTTTTTTGTGAGTGTCTTTTACAAGGTATGGTGACAAATAAGGTGAAGGTTGCTGCCAAGTGCCATCCATTAGAAAAGTAAATCAATAAAAACATTGCAGTGAGTCCTGGCCCACTTTATTCACCCAGTCTGGCACTCTGAAATGTCTGATTTTTCCTTAAAGTAAAATCACTATGACAGGTAAGCATTTTGGATCAATTTAGGGAATTGAGGCAGGCACAAGAAGGCAGCTAAAGAAGAGAAAAAGAACTTCCATGATTGCTTCATAAAGTGGCCTGAGTGATGAAATAACTGTTCTAAATGATGCAGAGTATTTTGATGGGGTTGATGGCGATGTGTCTTTTCTGATACTAAATTTTTACTGTTTACACATTAGCTGTGTTTTTCAATCATACAATGTACGACACTGACAAACAAGGCTAATATAAGGAGATTGTCACAGAGCAACTACTGACCAAGTGTGGACAGGGACATGGCCCAGGTAAAGATCCCTAGTTAGATCCTAGGTTTTGGCACCAAATATAACATATGTAACATTCAGGGGAAGAAAGGAAGCCAGCAGAGACCACCAGGCTTGTGTAGATCCAATGTGTGTGCAGGCAGGCAGACAGCATGATAAGGTCTTCTGCCTCAAATGAAGAAAAGTATGGGATGTTAGGTGGGAAGATCCCAGTAAACATCTCTGGTCAAAGTTCTCTGGCAGTCTTGCACCTCATGGGCAGAGTCCTTAAAGTGACCTGTGTAAATTCTTGGAGGTCTCTAGGCTTCCACAGGATCTGCAAAATTTTTCGTCCTATCGTGTCTCCTTTCCTGTGCTTGCTATGACAGCTTGGCTACTGAGCTGAGTTCCCTGCTGAGAGCTGAGTTCCCTGCAGAGAGTAGTTCTTCTGCCGGCAACAGATTGGGGGCTGGGGGCTGCTGGCAAGCAGGTTGGGGAGAGTTAGGTCTGGTTAGAGCCTTACATGTGGCCCAAGGTGAACAAAGCCGTGGCTGCATCATTTATAGGCCAGAAGAGCTCAGGGGAGAGCCATGTGGAACAAGCCCCCAAAAGTGAACTGTTGTCTCTGGTCACAGGACGTTTCAGGCTTTAGGTGACTCTCCAAGATAGGTGAGTCAGAGTCTTGGATCCGTCATTTCCTTCATTCCACTGGGCTGGGCTGTCATAGGCTGAGCCCTGTTACAAACCAGGAGATATTGGAACCCACTGATTTGTCCATAGGATAGAGATCAAGGAGAAGAGAGGGACATGGATCTGGAGGGAGAAAGCAAAAACCACTGAAAATTCACCCAGCTTTGTAAAAAAGCAGGAGGACTGAGCCTCAGGCTTAGAGCCTAGGGCAAAGCTATCTAACTAGAAAATACTTTTATTTTGTTTTCACTCCATTTATTTTTATAGTTGGCTTCTATTATGATAGATGGTCCTGGTTTTCCATTTACTTAGAGATAAAGTTTTCTTTAAGAATACATTTAAAAAGAGTGAGTCCATTTACAGATAAATATGAAGTAAACAACAGCCAGATGGAAGAGAAAAATAGCAAAGATAGTGGAGCCGGTTTGACTAATGTTTGGGAAAGCTGCACAGCAAATTGGGAGCTATTGACAGTTTTTGAGCAAGAAAGTGATAGGATCAAGGTGGTGTTTTGGGAAGTTTAACGCAGCTGCAGCACCTACAATAGACTGGAAGGAGATGGTGGCGGAGGCCACCAGCTAGAGATAATGGGACCAGAGAGGTAGGCATGGAGGGGAAAGAGTGGGGGGAGAAAGAGTACAATTGACAATATTATGTAATTCATTATTTGGAAGGGAAGCAAGATGCAAGGCAGAAAGATAATACCTGCTACCAAAATTGCCTTTAAAAAAATTCTATTACCAGGGATATTAGAACTGATGTAAGAAAGCAGTGCAGCAGCCATCAAAGTCTGTTAACAGGTACAGTTTATATAATTTATCCTTTTGAGGCCGTCTGAGACAAAACAAAACCATGAACATTTATCTAATGTGCACCTATACCTGATGGCTCTCCAGTACAGCTGGGTTTGTTTTTCAGATTTGCAACACAAAACTTGTGAAGGTTATGCAGGCTTGGCATCTGGCACCAGGAAAGAAATTTTCATGCCTTGAGCCAGTACCACAGAGGAGGTGTTTTTATAGTGTAAATACTTCGGATGTTTATTTAGAGCTTTGGAGTAAGCCAGGAGATCTATTTCCTGAAAAGACTATTTAGTTAGAAAAATGAAGTCAAATAGACATAACCATCCAAGCATCATCTAAAACTAATTTGAAACTAGAAGTCAGGAATAGTTAACAGCTTATCAGGGTTGAAATAAAGCCTGTGCCTATTAAGGATTTTGAGACTACTTTTCCCTCTTATCCTGGGTGTTTAAAAAAAATACACACACTGAAATTTCTAGACCATGCTTCACTTGTATAGAATTACTTTCAATTAAATTCTCAAGTTCTGATTTCCTGAGAGCTTTCACCATCATGTTTTTAAATGAGCCAGTGATTCACAGGCATTGAGAGAGAGAAGGACCTATCAGATCATCCAGTCCTTCCCAAAAGGTATCAGGGGAGAGTTCCCTCCAGTTCATTTTCAATCGCTTTGTTCAGTTCTGGTTTTAAATGACTATAGCGGTGGGACTCTTCATCAATCTAAGAGGCCTGGGGGAGCATTTTCTCAGTCGAAGAGTCTGCATTTTAGAAAAAATATTCGGATAAGAAGCCTCGTTATAAGACTCACATCTCCCAAAGGCTGCTTTCTTCTTCTCTGCATTTTGGTCCCTTCCACCCCCTCAGATTACAGGGAATGGCAAAAGCTTTTCTCATCAGTTACCATCTTCCTGCCCTTCATCATTTTTTATTCTTTTTATAATCTGAAGATTTCTGTGCTTCTCTCTGTCTCTCTGGTCTCTATCACTATGGTGACTGAAGTTTTTTGTTTGTCTGTTCATTTGTTTTTTACTTTGGAAACTTTTATTTTTATTCCTTTTTTATTTTAAAGAAAAGAAAAGATAAAAATAACAGTGAAACAGAGTTCCAAAACGGGTTAGTAGGACAGTTACAATAATTAATACATTACATATTGTTCCTGTGGTAGTTATTCAGAGTACAAGATATAGGCACAGTACCTTGTCCAAACTAAATTAGTGCCAACTCTTCTTTTCAATGAACTAACAGAAACTAGTTGTAACTATCTTGTATATGCATATATATTTTTTTCTTTTTCCTTTTCTTCCTTTCTCTTTTCCCCCATCATAGTTGGTCTTTTCTTTTGAACAGTTTCTTCCCAATTCACAATTTCTTTCATATATTTTGGATCTTGTTTCCTTGTTCAGTTTCTCATGCTAATGAGACAGTACAATGTTTCCACCTATGGGTCTGATTTGTTTCACTTATCAGTAGGGTCTCAAGTTGCCTCCATTTAGCTATAAAAGCCTCTGGTTTATCCTCCGTCTGCCATTTCTACACAGGTCCTCAGTGGCCAGCTGCTTTCCCTTATAGCCTTCAACTCTAGACCAGAACGATACTTCCAGAATCCTGAGCATTGGAGGCCTAGGGAAATTCACTGGATGACCAGATGCTCACCTGGTAAGCCGAGCCTGCCACAAAGCCTGCACAAGATCACTGCTCAGCAAAGGCATGGGCTCAGCATGGTAAAAGTCCCTACTTTCCCTGGATGAAGAGGACAAGGAAAACTTGGCTCTTTCTATATCCTCAGAAGTATTAGAAAAAAGTATAAAATCAAGAATCTTTCAATTAGATACTTGATCACTTTAAGCCCACAGATCTGCATTTGCACAGTTAGCAAAAGCAGAGGAGGGACCATAGCCACCTAAGGGCAATGTCTGCACTAGCATGCTAGAGTTCCATCCCAATTCGAAGAAGCAACAGCAGTAGCTCCTACCTGAGGCTGCCAGACATAGCAAGTGAAAACAGAGGATGCTCAGTTACATTTGAATTTCAGAGAAACAAATGGTTTAGTGTACAAGTATATCCCATACAGTTATTTGGAATATATTTGTACTTTTAAAAACGATTTGTTGTTTTTCTAAGATTCACATTTAGCTGGTGTTCTGGGACCAATGGCATGAATCTTTGGCATGGCTATTGCAGAGGCTAAGGTCAGAGGATTTCTTCAACTCAGGAGTTGGAAACCTCAAAATGGACAAAACAGACTGTTTCCATACAGGGTTGATTGCTCTTCTATGCATAAAGTTGGAATGGGATCCTTACTCTGCCATGGTCTAAATGTGCCCCCTCAGTTTTAAGAGTCATAGAGTTAATTCCTGAATTTATTTGCAAATGCTATTTGAAGGTAGGACCTTTGGGAAGGGTTTAGTCCTGCTGTGGATTAATAGGTTATCAAAAGAGTGGTTTTTTTACAAGAGGAAAGCCTTTTTCTGTATCACTGTGGAATGCCCTCTGCCATGACGTAGCACAAGGCCTATACCAAATGCTAAACAGATACTAGTGCTCTGCTTTGAGTCTCCCAGGCCTCCAGAATCTTGAGATAAATAAACCTCTATTCTTTATAAATTATCCAGTCTCAGGTGTTCAGTTACAGCAATGGAAACCATTTAAGTCCCCCTCAAGCACACAAAAATTTTTAAGATGAAGAGAAAGCACAAAGAAATATTTATAAAATGAGATTATGCTCAATAGAAGTGCTCCTGCAAAGCATAAAAAGAAAACAGACCAAAAGAAAATAGCTATAGGTTAGAAGAAAATATCACTGTCAAAGGAGAAGCCCCCAAGATTGTATAATGTCATAGCCAAGAGGCACCTGTGGCTGAGGACCAGTGAAGCACAAATGAGGTTTACTAGGGGTACAAAATATATGTGCCATATTACAAAGTCTTCATTAATAATTTTACATGGGCAATATTTGGATATATCTAGTATAAATAAGATAAATTTAGCAAAATAAAGTAATCAATTATTAAAACTGACTTTCCCAGTTTCATTTTACTTTCTTAATGTGGCTACTAAAATATTTAAAGTACATATGTAGCTGGCATTGTGTTCCTTTTGGACAACACTAATACAGAATATATAAATGGCTCTTCTGAGTTAATAACTAAGAACAAAACTCAACAGAAACAATAGGTCATGAAAAAAGCTTCCCATAGAAGAAACATAAATAACTAACAGGAGAAGGTGCTAAACTTTATGAGCAACCTAAAGTAACTACAAGCTCAAACTAGCTTGAATATCCTTAAAACCATCAAATGAGCAAAATATAAGAATTCTGAGAGTATCTCATATTGGAAAGAAAGCAGAGCAATGAGAATGTTGACTCGTTCACACTGGAGAGATGGTAAACTGGTGTCACCACTTCAGAAAACAATTTAGCACACAGCTCTCGTGACCTGTACAACCTGTGAAGTGGCAAACTCACTGGCAGATGAGAGTGTGTGAGACGTGCAGTCAATGCTTCCAACAGTGGCATCTGTGACACCAAAACCTGAAGATGACCCAAATATCCAGCAACAACAAAGAGGGTAAGCTAGCTGTGACACATTTATATGATGGAAACTATAAGAGATGGCTTTAAAGATGAAACAAAATAGAAAGAATGAGTGGGTGGGAGCTATACACAGGTCAACAATTTCAGAGCCAGAGAGATTGTATCTGTTCAAAAGGACTGATCGCACACAATTCAGACAGCCCTCTAAGCAGGGAAGGGTTAGGTGGTGAAGGACATCGTCCAATTTTGTTTTTCACTCTGGAGGTGCATTCGCAGGTACTTACTTTTTCCAGTCTCATCTGTAAATATTTATTGTCTATCTGGACTCGAGAGTACAACATTTCACAACTTAAAGAGCTTTGAAAAGACAATGCATAACTGTGTGTTTCATTACATTCAGCTGGAAAAATTGCTTTCCATTTTCTTTTAAATAATATTTCTAAGCAGGATAATGTTCTGCTGGTCTTTTCTCTACAATTTCACTCAAATTCCTCTTTCTCATATCCTAAAATATGTGCTCTATGAACACATGATACAATATCCTTGGAAAACAATCAAAGGCAACCTGTTCTTTTGTCTGATTCACTCCAAGCACTCTCTCTGGGGAGCCTGTGGCACCCCGTGTCCACCCACTTACTCTCTAGTCATCTGTATCCTAGACGCTTTGCTTTCTTCATCTGAGCTCTCATCCTTGAAAGAAAAGGTTGAGCCTCTTGCCAATATTACTGGATATATAAGAGAAAATAAGAAAGCACAGACTTGTGAAGAGATATTTGGGGTGACCAAGCTTCCGGACACGTCTACAGCTCTCAGTCTACACGAGATAAAGACATTAAGAAAGTGAATGTAGTGTCCCTGACAATTGGATTTATTTCTTGAGCCAAAACAGTTGGTAGATTTTTTTTTTTTAAAGAGACCAAACTGTTTCCTCAGTTTCATCATCTTCCTAGAAGGAAATTCTGCCATGTGCAACAGCATAGAAGAATCTGGGGACTGATTATGCTAAGTGAAATAAGCATATAGAGAATGGCAAACACTGCATAGTCTCACACTCAGAATCTCTTAAAAGTAAACTCATAGTTACAGAGAATAAAGAGGTTGTCATGAAGTGCTGCAGGTAGGAGGCAAGGGGATATATTGATTAATGAGTACAAATTTTCACAGCTAGATAGGCAAAATAAGTTCTGGTATTCTGTTGCATAGTAGGATAATGGATTGGGTAGTGCATATTTCAAAAAAAAAGCTAATAAAAAGACATTGAATGTTTTCACCACAAAGAAGTGATAAATGTTGGAGGACATACATATGTTTACACTGATGTGAGTGTTGCACAATGTACATGTGTATGAAAGCAGCACATGGTACCATAAATATATACAATTCTTACGTGTTAGATAAAACAAAATGCAAAAACTACATCTTTCAGTTGTAAGATAAATTACTACTGGAGATCTAATACTTCATACAGCAAATGTTGAGAGCTGATAATAATGTATTCTTGAAATTTGCACAAGTGATCTCAAGTGTTCTCAACACACACACACAAATGCACACAGCGAGAGATTGTATCTATGTGAGATGATAAAATAATTAGTTTGGTTGGGGTAATAATTTCATAAAGTAGACATATATCAAAATATCAGATTGTACTTCCTAAATATACACAATTTTGTTAATCATATCACAATAAAAATAAATCTATTATTAGTTTTGTGGAGTTTATTTCTTTTTTAAAAAATTCAGAAACCTGCAGCACTCTGAACTATCTTCATTTCAGAAACATTATTCACCCCTCGTGAGGGCACCTGAGGGCTTTGCTGAGTTGAATTACTTTTAGCAACAGCAGCTTGTGGGGTGTGCTAATCTCTTCGATCTGGCGAGCTGCTGGGCAGCCTCCACAGGACCCTGGGCGCCATCCTTTCCGGGTCAGCCCTGCTCCAGGACATAGCAAATCAATGCACAAACCACTATTCTCACCGTGGAGCAGAACAATTACGAAAATCTATTTGCCAGTAAATGTGCCTTGTCTTGTAAATCACTGGGTCGTTAACCTTAACAATTGCAATGTGCTGTCTCTATCCAATTCAATTAAGGTACAGACCAAGATAATACTTAAGAATACATTTCAAGCAAAAGAATATACTATTATGGCATTATTTCCTCATACATTAATCATACCCTTAGTCCTCTCTTGGAAAAGGAACTCTGTATGATAAACAGGGCACAAAGAAACAAAGGCAATGATTCCAAGAATAACTCTAGAGGATTACAGAGGGGAAAACTAGAATCTAAAAGCACAAGTGAGCCGCCTTGGGCTCGCATTACCTCCCTCCAGCCCTGCTGCAGAATTTCTGGACAAAGCAGAAGGTGTGCTCAGAGGCTTAGTGGCTTTCGCTATATCTTTGCGAAATGGAGATTCCTGAATTGTACCACAGGCCAAAACAGTCCACCACCTCCCTGGTCCTGGGCTCTCACTACTTCAGTGAAAAAATTGGGTGCCTGAAAGTAGAAAGCTCTGGGTTCAGATATGATTGCCTATGCTGTGCTCTGAGCAATCCCTGTTCTTCTCCCCATTGGGAAAGTGAGCCAAGAAAAACTCTCTCAGTAGCATCTTCTCTCAGCTTCTTTCCTGTTCCTGGATTGTTTTAAGGATGAGGCAGGGAAAAAAAGTATAAGCTAAGAGGGAACATGTCTGGAGACTTCCAGTGCCTCTCATCAGATCAGATAATTCAGATACGGATAGAACTGTTCTTCCCTGGGGGCTCAGGATGGAGCTGCCCTCCTGCCACCTACCTCCAGTAATTCCTCTAGCCTGGACCACTTTCTAAGCAATATATTTCCATTTATAAGATATATTAGCTATGTACAGCTGCTGTAATATACACCCACAAACTCAGTGGCTAAAAAATAACACAAAAATGCTATCTTACCACACTATAAATCAGAAACACAATGCAGGTCTCACTAGGGTACAAACAGGGAGGGCAAGGCTGCTTGTCCTCCTTTCTAGAATCTGTAGAAGGAAATTTGTTCTTTGCTTCTTCAGGTTGCTGAATGAATTCAGTTCCTAGAAATTTGTGTTCCTATTTCCTCACTGTTAGAGCCTGATTTACAATTCCAAGCAGGTGGCCCCACTTCCTACTTTTTAAAACCAACAACAGTGGAGTTCTTTGTCATAGTATCTCTCTTGCATGCTACTGCTCTTTACCTTGTAGATTTTCTCTAAATTTAGCAGAAAAGTCATCTTCCTTTATTTAAGCAGGCTTGCCCCATCAAAACAGATACCCAAGATGGATAGATATTCCATTTTAATATCTGTATCATACCCATATATGCAATATGTCTTTGCCATGCAAGGGAGCACATTTCTAGGTTTGAGCAGTAGGATATGGGCATCTTTTATGTCTAGAAGATTTGTTATTTGGCCTCCACATAAATGCCATGCTCATACTAGATGGAACTCAGCTTCCTCCCTGCGTCCTCAACCACTACCCAACATTTCCATTCTCTATTTTAAAAGAATGGCCATTCATCACATTCCTATTTTCAAAAGCACAACCCGGTTACCAGACTCTGCCTCTCCTGGCCAAGAAGTCCCGTCTTTGTTTCCTTGGTTTTCTATGAGGAAAATGTCTTTCCCACACCCAACAGATGGTTCTCATTCATTTACAGAAAGAATTATCTGAGGGAGAAGGTTCCAATTTGGAATCTGGTTCTGATGTTCAGCTGTAAACTTAAGTTTACCTGGTGATCACCAATCTAGGTGGAAAAGGCTGGTGTGGGAAGCTGATGGCTACCATGATCCAGCAGGCTGGGACAATTTGGGTAGGCAGTGTTCAAGGGAGACTTTACCCTTGACAGTTGACCTTCAGCACAGAGGTTCTCTGGACCTCTACTTCTCTTTCCTTTGTAACCATAAGAGACTCTTTCATAGCAGCCTCACCCATTGTTTCAGCTCTCGCACTTTCCTGAGGAAGGCCTTAAGGCCTAGCTGTCACTCAAGATGCCACAGAAGTGCACAGTTATGAAACTCACACCCTTCAGGGCCTGCAGATGTTTTTGATGTTGGGAAGTTTCTTCATGGAGTCCCAGGGCTCCTCATGATCAACTAACAGTAATAATGTAATGACCACCAAAGTGTGGCAAAGCCCCGGCAGGGTGTTCAAGCATTCAGTGTAGGTGAACTCTGGTGACTACAAGTATCGTTATAACTCAGTGTTTCTTCCAAACCACTCCGAACCTCAGAAGCAGGCTTGCCCCTATAAATAGTGTTTCACTCGAACCAGTACAAAGAACAAAAAGGCTTTACGCATTTCAAAGGACTGTATAGGAATTTCATGGAAAAACTGATTAGTCTTAGTGGTTTCTTTCATTGCCAAATCCTGAAGAAACACAGCAGAGGAGAGGATAGATTTGACTGAAATGATGCTCAAGGTATGATCAAAAATAACCGTAAATTATTACAGTAAAAGACACACTAACTGCCCTTACAATACTTCCCCTTGGTTCAAACACATTCATCCCATTGCTTTGGCCATTTTCTGAGGGAGCTCTGGAAGTTGTGCGTGTCTTTAGGAGGTATGAGTTAAAAAATTACTATGAATACTGCCGCCAAGGATCACCTAATAGAAAGGCAGGCTCGTAAAAACATTGTTTGTCCTTATTAACCAGATATGGCACTGTATGACTTCTGGCTCTTTTCCAAAGTCAAAAGAACCACAAAAGGTAAACACTGCTAATCAGTTCAGAACCTCAAACCAGCTGCAACAAAACAACTAAAGACACTCATGAAAGAGGACTCCCAGAACTGCTTCAGAAAATGGTAAAAGCAGGGGGAAAAAAAAGAAATTTCAGTGAAGAAGAAGGCAGTAGCTGGTGGTTCCTTCATCCTGAGGTGGGACTCACTGCACCAAAGAAACTGTTAGAACCTGGGGACACATGGTGACAGTGACAGTGACGGCTGGTGACCTTGGAAGCCTCTGCAAAGAGACAAGGCAGTGAGGGAGAGTGGTGGACATGAAGGACTGCACTGGCTGGTGCTGTTGGTCCTGATAATCCATGAGTGAGATTAACTAGGGGGGACAGAAAATACAGTGGCACAGTGCCAAAGAACCCAGGACTGGGCCAAACAAGAAACAGCCTCTCAGCTCCAACAAACTGAAGAGATAAGATCTTCCAACACACTCAAAACCCAGTGACTAGCTACACCTGGATGGCACTTCAGAGAAGTAATCATCATCTAAGGATCCTAAATATGATCAATAAAGCAACCCACTAAGATAACACACAAGCATCACCCTAGAAATTAAAGTAAAACAGAGAGAAAGTAAAATGAGAAGATGCTTAAGGAAAATGCAACCTCACACATTAAGTTCATCAAAGGCAACTACAGAGAGCAATGAAGTGGGACAATCCAAAAGCAATTGAATGGGGCTCTGAAAAAAATGAAATAAAAAAAATAATCTCTCAGATAACTACAGAGATTACCAAAATATACCCCTTGCTTAGTGACATTAAAGCAGACACAGACAAAAAAAAATAGATGATCTTAAGAAAATTATGGAAGCTCAGCATAAGAAAGAAATGAAATCCATAGAGAAGATTCAAGCAGATATCCAGGAGAATAAAAATTCTATTGAAAGTATTCAAAGCAGATTAGGCCAATGTGAGGACAGGATCTCAGATATTAAGGACAGCCTTGCAGTTAGTGACCACAAAAAGAAAGATTTCTTAAAACTAGTAAGGGATTATGAGAAATAAATCCAGCAGCTGATATATGACACAAAGAAGAATAACTTAAGATTAATTGAAGTCAATGAACAATGAAGATGTAATTAAAAATCTATCAGGAGATACCATAAGTGACATTTAAAAAAATGTTCACAGACATCATTTTCTTGGTAGAGAAAAAGAATTTGACATACAGATAAATGGGCATATAGACTCCCATTAGCAACAATCAAAACAAAATCTACACCCAGCCATATCATAGTCAAGATTCCAGAAATTCAACACAAGAATAGAACCCTAAAACCTGTTAGAGAAAAGAAACACATCATCTATAAAGGAAAGCCCATCAGAATCACAGCTGACTTCTCAGCACAAACTCTCAAGTCAAGAAGAGCTCAAAAGTACTCCAAGTTCTAAAGGAAAATGAGTTTCACCTGAGGTTGATGTACTCCACAAAAGTATTTTTCAAAATTCATGAAGAAATAAGATACTTCCATGACAAAGAACATCTGAGGAAATTTATGACCACCAAACCAACACCCCAAAATGTTTTGGATGACATTCCAGAAAGAGATAATAAGGACTAGAGCTCCACAAGCACCAACAGAAGGAATCCACCGGGGAAGACAAACAGTTAGAGGGAGAGAAAAAGAGAGGGAGCCAACAACAGGAAAATAACATGACAAAGATAAGTCAATACATATCAGTTATAACCACCAATGTTAATGGTCTCAATTCACCAGTCAAAAGACACAGACTTGCCCAATGGATCAAAACACAAGATCCAACAATATGCTACATACAATAAACACATTTAATTCAAAAAGGAATTCATAGACTGTCTCAAGAAATTTGAAGAGAAACAAAAAAAAAATTCATAGACTAAAAGTCAAAGGATGGAAAACAACACTCCATGTGACAGGAACCCAGAAAAAAGCAAGGCTAGCTATTTTATTTGCAGACAAAGTGAATTTCAAGCCAAGACTGATTAAGAGAGATAAAGAAGGTCACTAATATCCTTATAAGGGGAACAATCTAAGAGGAAGAGATAATAATCATAAATATATATGCAACAAATACTAGTGCACCCAACTATATAAAACAATTACTAATTGACATGAAAAATCAAATATACCCTAACACAATTGTGTTGGGAGATGTCAATACCCCACTGTCACAAAAAATCAACTAGACAAAGAATCAATAATGAAATCTTAGAACTAAATCAAACTTTTGAACAAGTGGACCTAGTAGATATCTATAGAGTTTCTACCCCACAACATCAGAATACACAGTCTTCTTTGCATTTGGGACATTCTCCAAAATTGACCATATACTGCCTTATAGAACAGGCTTAAGTAAATGCAAAGGAATTGAAATTACCCCATGCATAACTATGAGATCACAGTGCAATGAAATTGAAAATCCATGCCAAAGCAAACTACAAGAACTTCATAAACACATGGAAATTAAATAGCATCCTACTGAACAACAAATGGGTCACAGATGAAATTAAAGAAGAAATTAGATAGTTTTTACAGTTAAATGATAACAACAATAAAACATACGGGAACTTGTGGGACACAATGAAAGCAGTCTTAAGAAGCAAATTTATAGTAGTAAACACCCATGTCAGGAAACCAGAGCAAGCACATATAAACAATGTAATGTTGAACCTCAAATTTCTGGAAAAAGAAGAGCAGGCTAAATCAAAAGCTCATACAAGGGAGGAAATTATAAAGATCAGAGCAGAAATTAACACACTGGAGACAAAAATACAAATAATCAATGAGTTGAAGAGTTGGTTCTTTGAAAAATTAAATCAAATTGACGAACCCTTAGCCAACCTTATCAAAAAAGAAAAGAAAAGACTCAAATCCACAAAATTAGGAATGAAAAGGGCAAAATCACAACAAGCCTTGCACAAATCCAGAAAATCATCTATTCCTGCTTTGAAACCTTGTTTTCTAACAAGAAGGAAAATTCAGATGAAATGGACAGATTCCTAGATACATATGAATTACCAAAGCAGAATCAAGAAGATATAAAAATCCTAAATAACCCAATATCAATAAATTAAATTGAAGATGTAATTAAAAACCTATCAACAAAGAGAAGCCCAGACGCTGTCAGATCCACTGCTCGATTCTTGAAGAAATTTAGAAAAGATCCAACATCATTACTTCTCAAACTCTTTAATGAAATCAAATGGGAAACAATACTTCCAAATTCATTCCTGGAATCAGGCACTACCTTGATACCAAAACCAGAGAAAGATCCAACTAAGAAAGAGAATTGCAGGCCAATCTCCCTAATGAACATTGATGCAAAAATCCTGAATGAAATACTGGTAAGTAGACTGCAACAAATCATCAAGAATGATCAAGTGGGATTCATCTCTAGGATGCAAGGATGATTCAACATATGTAAATCCATAAATGTAATATACTATATCAACAGACCCAAAGACAAAAATCATATGATCATCTCAATAGATGAAGAAAAGCTTTTGACAAAGTCCAGCATCCATTCATGATAAAAATCCTACAAAAAATTGGAATAGGTGGTCTTTATCTCAATCTCATAAAAGCCATCTGTGAAAACCTAACAGCCAGCATCATACTAAATGGACAAAAACTGAAAGCTTTCTCTTTAAAATCAGAAACAAGGATGTCCACTGTCCCCACTGTTATTCAATATAGTCCTAGAAACTTTAACCTGAGCAATTAGACAAGAGAAAGAAATAAAAGGAGTAAAGGAAGGAAGAAGTTAAAATATAGTTATTTATAGATGACACAACACTCTACTTAGAAGACTTGAAAATATCCACTAAAAGACATCAAGATTTAATAAGCAAATTAAGTAACATAGCTGGTTACAAAGTCAACACTCAAAAATCAATAGCCTTCTTATAGATGAATAACAAACTCACTGAGAAAGAAATCATGGAAACAATACCTTTTATGATGGCATCCAAAAAATGAAATATCTAGGAACTGATCTAACAAAGGATGTAAAAGACCTCTACATTGAAAACTACAGGAGATTAAACAAGGAGATTGAAGAGGATATTAGAAAATGGAGAATATTCCAATACTCTTGAATAGGAAGAACCAATATTGTAAAAATGTCAATACTTCCAAAACTGTTACACAGATTCAATACAATCCCAATCAAAATTCCAAAAGTGTATCTCTCAGAATTAGAGAAAACAATCCTAAAATTCATCTGGCATCAGAAGAGACCTAGAATAGCAAAGGCGATCCTGGACAACAAAGAAAAGATGGAACATCACAGTTCCTGACTTGAAATTATACTATAAAGCTACTGTGATACAAACAATGTGGTGCTGGTAAAAAGAAAAAGAAAGAAAGAAAGAAAGAAAGAAAGAAAGAAAGAAAGAAAGAAAGAAAGAAAGAGAGAGAAACACTAAAAAACAGACCCAAAGATCAGTGGAACAGATTAAAAGATGCAGAAACAACTGTAGACATACTAACTAAGCCACCTTATTTTTGACACAGGTGCCAAACACATTTACTGGAAGAAAGATAGTCTCTTTCATAAATGGTGCTGGAAAACTGGCTTTGCACATACTGAAGATTAAAACTAGACCCATCTCTTTAACCATGTACTAAGCTAAAATCAGAATGGATCAAATATTAAAACAGAGACATTAAATCTGCTGGAAGGTAGAGTAGATAAAACTCTTGAAGGTATCGATGTAGGCAAAAATTTTATGAACAAAACCCAGATTGCACAGGAACTATCATGAAGAATCAACTACTGGGATCTAGCCCTACTGAAAAGCTTTTGCACAGCAAGAGAAATTACCAACAGAGTGAAGAGACAACCTATAACCTGGGAGAAAATGTTTGCCAGCTGTCCCTTAGACAAAGGATTGCTATTGAGAATATACAATAAACTCAAAAAAAAAAAAAAGTGCTCCCAGATGTAAAGACATCTAAATCCAAAATGGGCATCTAAGATGATATGCCCTTCTCAGATGAAGGAATACAAATAATGAATAAACATGTGAAAAAATGTTCAACTTCACTGGTCATTTGAGAGATGCAAATTAAAGTAACACTGAGATTCTACCTCACTCCAGAAAGAATGGCTGCTATCAAGAAATCAACCAATAACAAATGAGGGAGGGGCTATGGGCAAAAAGGAACCCTTCTCCTCTGTTGGGAATGCAGACTGGTGCAACCACCATGGAAATCAGTGTGGAGATTCCTCAAAAAACTAAGAGTAGAGGTCCCATTCAACCCAATGATTTCCCTTCTGAGTATCTTCCCAAAAGAATTAAAAACATTGTACCACAGTGATATATGTGCACCCATATGTTTATAGCAGCACAATTTGTAATAGCCAGATCCTGGAAACAACCTAAATGCCCATTGACTGAAGAATGGATGAAAAAAATGTGGTATTTTCATATAATGGAGTAGTACTCAGCCATAAAGAAGGACAAACTGGAGACTTTTAGAGGTAAATGGATGCACCTTGAGAATATATTGATTGGTGAGATGAATAAGACACATGTGTAAACATTGTGTTGCTTCATTAGTGTGAGAAGCTGAAAGAAAAAATATGTGCATATGTATATAAATATAAATATAGTTAAGACAGTTATACTATTGATTTATCTGAGTTCATAGAAAAGAAAGATTTGTGCTGGTATTGTTCAGCCAATTGAATGCAAATATCTTGTGCTCTAGGTGAATGACTTACGGATGACAATATGCAATGTATTACCATTGTTGCAGCCTGATTGATTTAAAAAAAAAGAAAGAAAAAGATAAAAGCAATGAGATAAGTGTACTCAAAGTCAAGGGTTTATTTTGATGAGGATTAATGTCTTTTACTGTATTAAATTCTCAAAATTTAAATAGTTGTCACTTTTTTCTATTCTGCCCTGTGTGTGTTATATTTGAGGTGCTAGTCATAGTGATGGAACCCTTGTTCTGCCCTCCTGTGGGCTGACTTTCTCAAAATTCACTTGTCGGTGTGCATAGAGGTCTGTGGGAGTGAAATTAAGATTAGAGGAGGCCACCAAGGTGAGGCCACAGGGGAGACAGCAGACAAATCAGCATACTGTTAGACTTCAGAGCCTCTGGAACTATGAGCAAGACAAACCTCCCTTCTGTAAAACTTACCCAATATGTGGTACTCATTTGTAGCAGCAGAAAGCACAAGGTGCAATGCTCCCTAGTTTATTGTCTTTTACCAATCTTAATATCCCTAAAAGCATGTTTCAATAAATGTTCATTTCCACGGGCATAGATGGAAATTTTGAACCAAAATTCATGTAAATGCTTGGGACATTCTAAAGCCTACAAAAGAGCTTAACAGTGAGTACTAGGTTTTTTCTTTATGCAGTATAGTGCTGGCACTGGGGGCGGGACTTCCTCGCGCATAGAGGATGTCACGTGGCCAGACAGAGCAACTGTGCTGTAGAACTGTGTGATTGTAGATTGTACTGACTCTAATTCTCAGTTACTCCCTCAGTTAAATTCAAGATTCTCCAGGCGTACATTTCATGAGCATTAGAGGTAAGCATGTAAATTAATATAAAGCATTTAATCCAGTGGGGTGTACGCGGAAAACACTGAATTTCATCATTACCATGGTCCTTCACCATCTGGAGACCTTCTAGAGAGATCAGGAGAATTTTTGACTTATAATTAAAAATAAATTAACATCTGTGCTGGGAGATCTATCAGAAGAAATTGCCTAAGTTTACACTGAGTGAGAGTGTAGGGTTGGGGCATCAGAATTCTGAAAAATAGTCCTCTGATAAAAGCTACTGAACAAATTCATTCATTGTATGGTTTACAAATTAGCTACTAACCGATCTGCTGGTTGAGTTGTTTAATTAACATATAAAGTTTTTAAATTTAAGTGCACTTGAGCTACAACCTCTTAGGTAACAACAGCTCATTCCTGCCTTAACAGAAAGAAGCTACACAGTCTTCTTATCATATGGCCCTGAGGCATTTGAGTGCCCAACCGGTGCCCTCATCTACGGATGCTAGGTTTAATATTAAAGCCCCAGCGTCTTGTGTCATGATCTCATTGTCACCAGTATATCTGGAGGAAGAGTCCTTATCTTCTCAAAAACATACGGCTGGTTCCCAGAATAAATGTCATCCATGACTGCCAACAAATGATGTCATGAGACAGGTTAACTGCACAGTGAGATGTTTGCTTCCTGGCTTGCTGTTAGCTGCCAAATTTCACATGCAAAAGCTAAGATTCTATTTACCCATTTTCTAAATGTTTCTTTAGAAGCACTTGTTCATTTTGAGAATGACTGCAAACATTCATTGTTATGGACCCAGTTCTCTGACGACTCACAGGCAGTAGGAAGAACATAGGCCCTAAGGGGTGGGGTCACTCAACCATGCACACCCTGACTGGAGGAACTGCTCCCATGAGAACAGATTTCTTCTCCCACCTCAGGGCCCAGTGAAGAGTCAAATGGCACAGGGCCTGCAGGCTGAAGTCCTGGATGGATGCCCAGCATGTGATTTTTTGTACATTGCTTGTAAAACTACATTAAGCATCAACAACTGGCACAGTCATCCCGGCCACCATCCCAGCAAGCAGGAGGTGGCCCTGCTGATCTCTTGGAGTTTGACTGCGTCATGAACTTTGATGTTCAGGACTGAACTGTGTCCTTAATGGCCATCAGTTTCCTGGGAGGGATCAAGGGCAACATTTGCTGGGTTCACTCTATCACAAACCACAATCAAGGGAAGAGCAACTTTGGGACTAATACTCCTAAGAGCAGAAAGAAGTACGAAGTGATGTTCTAACAAGGTAAATAAGATCTTACCCCTTTTCCACTCCAAATCTCCAATGTTCACCCAAAGTAAAACCAAATTTATTCTGAATTCTTCAGGACCCCATAGAATCTGTCTGACCCTTCTCTGTCCACATTTCTAATTATACAGAGATAGATAGATGATAGATAAAGAGATAGATGGGCAGACAGAGATAGATGGGGATATAGATATCACACATGCAGAGTCTGCCAAAAATGTATATGCACTTCAGGAAAAGAAAAACATGTATAAATATTTTAATGCTAAATTTTTTGAGACACCATGAGGTCACACAAGTCACCTTTGGCCTCCATAACTGTAAGAGGCTCAGAGCAGTGACCATCAGCATCTGGACATTTATTAATATGGTGCACTGCTTGATCAAAGAGTCCATTGAGTTTGTCACACTTTCAATTTCTTCTATACAGGCCAGGAGTGTAGTTAGTTTTCTGTGACATGCAACAACCTTTAAGGTCAACCATAGATAAAAGTCTGCAGGTATTAAATCAGGACATTTTGGACACTTGGACACTCTGACATTTTGGACACTTTGGACAGTCTGACCAAAGTTAGCCAAACAGCAGTTCATCATACTAATAAATGTCTGGAAGATAAGGACTATCAGTTTGAGAACCTCTTGTAATTGTACAGACCAAAGGTAACTTGTGTTAATCTTGTAACATATATATGTGTATATCATGTATTTATAATTGCATACCAGCCTTTTTGAAATGTAATTTGCATGTCATACAATTAACTCATTAAATGTGTGTAATTCAGTTGGGTTTAGTACCATGTCCATGGAGTTATGTAATCACCACCACAATCATTTCAAATGGATTCCTATCACCCTAAAAGGAAACTGTACACATTAACAACCATCATTCATTTCCCCCAAGCTCATACCCCTGGCAGCCACTGATCCACTTTCTGCCTTTACAGACTTTCTCCTTTTCACAATGCATATAAATGGACTCACACAACATATAGACTTTTGTTGGTAGCATTTTTCACTTAGCACCATAGTTTCAAGGTTCAGCCACACAGTAGTCTGTATCAGTAATTCTTTTACATAGCTAAAAATATTTTATCCTGTAGATATTTTGTTTATCTCTTTAGAAGTCAAAGCATATTTGTACTTTTCCCATTTCTGGGCAATCTTTAATATTGGTGCTCTGAATATTTGGGAGCAAGTGTGTGTACATGTTTTAATTTCTCTTGAATATAAGTCTGGGAATGGAATTGCTGGTTCATATGGTAACATTATATTTCATCTTTTGAGCAATCAATTTTCTTCTGTTCCCAGCAGTATGTGAAGGCCCAGTTCTCTGCCTCCTCCTGTCAAACATCTCAGCTGCAGCCACCCAGAAGGCTGTGAAATTGGGCCATGGTTTGCACTTCTGTTTCCTACTGTTGAGGATGCTGGACATCTTCTAGTGTGCTTGTTGGCCATTCATACATCCTATTTTATGAAGAAGTATCTAGGTAGAATTTTTGCTTGTAATTTAAATTCTTTATCTTTTTAGTAAGTTGTAATATTTCCATATATGTCCTCTATGCAAATTCCTTTTCCACTAAATGATTTGAAAATATTTCCACCCATTCTGTGAATAGACTTTGCACTTTTGTGAATGGTATCCTTTGAGCATATAAATTTTTTTTATCTATATCCAATTTATCCAATTTATCTATATATGGCCATACTGGAAGTCTCAGAGGGGAAGACAGAGAAAGGGACAGAAAGTACTTGAAGAAATGATGACTGAAAATTACATGAAATTGATTTTTTAAAACATGATACACTGGGGATATGGCTCAGCATCACAGCACCTGCCTGGCAAGTACAAGGTCTTGAGTTTGATTCCTGGTACCAAATAAACAAATAAATAAATCAACATAAATCTATTTATCCAAGATGATCAGAGAATTCAAAGTGAGATAAAGTCAAAGAGACATACAACTCAAAGGAAGGCAGTCATTAGACATGAAGAGACACACAGAGATGGCAGAAAAATGGGCCAGAAATTTCAGTCCATGACCAAGGAACCCCAGGGAATTGTGGGTAGCCCCAGAATCCGGAAGAGGCAAGGAATTGATTCTTACCTAGAGCCTTAAAGAAGCACATCCTACTAACACTATAATTTTAGGTCCCTGGACTCCAGAAGTATGAGACAATCAATTTATGTTGTTTTAAACCAGCATTGTGGTAATTTGCCATGGTACCTTGAGAAATACAGCATCCAGGAACTTTGACTTCTGTGACACTCTTTTTCCAGATAAAGTTGGAGAGATCTCAGGAGTTCTTTATTTATGCTCTCATCTTGAGCAAAACCTTGACCTCTCTCCCCAGAGTTGGGGGTAGGAGAAATGGTCTGTTTCTCTCAGAATGACATCACTGCTTTGTGAGGGGGCCCAGGGCTGGAGTGGTGGTCTCTGATCTTGGCCTCCCTCCTAGCATGGAACTTCTTCCTGAGCAAGTTGGGAAGAGGTGACCTGGCCCCAGCATGCTCAGCCTGCAGTGCCCGGGCAGCAATCTCCCCTCTAGTGGGCTGGGAGGCTGGCCAACTGGCAATGTTTTTCTAAATTCAGTCTCTGCAACACGGAGCTGGAGTGATGAGAAGGGAAAGAGAGAGTGTGTCCTGATTTGTGTGTCATAGGCAATCAGTGTTCTCACCAAGAGTTAATAAATTTTCTGGTGTAAATCCCTCTTCATTAGCTGTGTATCGTTAGGACAATTTTCAATGAACTTAAATAATTGGTTTATATATTTTTTACAAATAACTTTTACCAATGATGGTATTCTACTGGAGAGAGATCTATGGACCTCCTACATCACATTCAAAAAGTCAACCTCACTTCCCACCTTCATTTTGGGCCCGTAATCTCCTTTTCCTCTCTGCTCCAGGGTAGGAAACACACATGCCATGTTTTCATTGCGTCAAGACCTTTTCACTTGCCATTTCTTCAGACCAAAATGTTCTTCTCCCTTGAAAAGCAGACACTGTTTTTTGACTGCCAATTTGGCACAATGCAGTTTTAAATAATTGGAGAAATACCAAAACAATACTTTATGCACAAAAATTCTATGAAGTACACATTTTATAGCCCATAAATAAAATTTTATTGGAACACAGTTATATCCATTCATTTTGATTTTGTTTCTGTCTACTATTGCACTAAAAAAGCAGAATCGAGGGATGGCATGCTACAAGTTGCAGAGGCTATGCTGTAACTCGAAAATTTTTCATGGGTGCGTGCATCACCCCTGGGTGAAGACAATTTCAACAATGAAATATTTAGATTAATTTATTGTTTACTTTTTTTTGTAGGAGAGATTGAACTCATAAGCTCATGCATGCCAGGAAGGCACTTTTGCCTCTGAGCTAATCCCCAGCCCCTTCAACAATGAAATATATAAAACCTCATTACAGACAAGCACTTGCAGAGAAAACTCTATAATCCATTTTGATGACAGGGAACTATCTGTGGCTTCCAATTTAACAAAATGTTAACCCTCTGAAAGAGCACCAGATTTAACTCCTAGTTAAGCAAATTAAGGTTATTTCCTGAATTAAGCAAAATTGGATCCTCTCCAAAAGAAATTCACCACTCACTAGTAGACCTTAATTTTTAAAATTACATTTAGTTGTTACTGTTTTTTTTTTTTTACTTTGAATGCTATCAGCAAAATTTTCATGGAAATTTGTTTTCTCTCTTGTTATATAAGAACCTACCTAAAACCCTCAGATTTTACTCATGATTTGCAACCTCTCATGTTTCCTATCTAACCATTTACCAAAAAAAATGTGGTAACCATGAAGAGCTTGTCCTGATAATGGTGATTTTAATGGCAGATGTCACCCAGTTCTGACAGTAAAATGGGGAGAAGATGTGCTGGGCCCTTCTGAACACCCCTCTGCTTCATCTGGTATTAACCAGATGTGACCTTGGGAGCTGTGACAGGCCTGAAGGGAGCAGTCAACAGAGACAAGACTGCCATCTTGAAGATGGATAGGTAGAAATATGGAAGACATGGGGTCCTATACCATGCTGGAGCCTAAGTCAGATAATCTTAGAAGCTCTGTCTCGAGACTTCTTGTTGTGTGAGATAATAATTTATTACCATTTACTTTATTTGGGTCAGTTTTCTTCCACTGCTCCAAAGCAGACAGATACCACCTCAGAGCATTTCATGGCTTCTCTTCATTCCATAAGGGGCAAATCAAATATGTTCTCCTATAGAGGCTTCTCTTGGCCATGAGCCTTAGTGACTTTCTTGGAGGAGGGACAAAATACCCAACACTCACAAGTTAAAAGAGGAAAAGTTTGTTTTGGCTCATGGTTCATAGAGGTTTCAATCTGTAGTAGGCTGCCTTCAAGGCAGGGCAGCATGGCAGAGGGGCAGAGCAGAGGAGAAACAGTCCATGGGATAGCAGGAAGGAAGCAGCAGCAGTGAGACTTCCTTTCCCTTTTTTTTTCTTTTTTTAAAATTTATTTTAAAGAGAATAAAACAAAACAATAAAACAGAACAAAACAAAGCAGTGAAAACAATATTGTATTTCAAAAACAAGACAGAAGGAAACCCCCAATGCTTGCTATATTGCATATTATTACCCTCTAAATAGATGCTCAGACTTATGGCTATAGGCCTGCAAAGTCAGTCAAACAACTCAAGCATTAAGTTGTTTTTTTTTTGTTGTTTGTTTGTTTTTTACTTCACTTGCTATCATCTCAGACTGTGTTCCTCCAAATCAACTGGTTGTGTATGGGGGGAGGGGCTCTTCTTGTCTCTCAGCTCATGCTCAGGCTGCCTGATGGGCTCAGATTGGCCTCTTGTTTCTCTTCCTGGCCCACATCTTTTCCCTTTTTTTCCATTCAAGCTACAAGCCTAGTGGTTGGTAACACCTACATTCAGGATGGGGCTTCACATTATCAATACCCAGAACTATTCTAAATGAATCAGTGGACTAATTTAGTTGTCAAACACACTTAATCTATTTTCACATACCCTAGATCCAGTCATCTCTGAAAAGCTCCACTTACAAACATGAGGCTTTGGTAGAACATCTGGATGCAAGCTGTAACACCACCCTAAGGAAACAGCCTATAATACCCCTCTCCCCTGAGTCACTCTTATCAGCATGGATCTAGAATTACCCCTCTAGACCACCTCCTTGCTCAGGAATAAGCTTCCTAAGATCAAAGGCATTCACTCTTCACTTGTTACCTAGGCAGAGAGGCTAGTCAGATGTCAAGGAAGTGCTCAGTGGGTATTTGTAATGTAAGAAACTGAAAGAGTAAATAAGACCCAAAGTTACAGTACATACAGGGAAAGGAAAAAAAACTGCTCAAAGGGAAATCATAGTGTTTGATCAATTTTGCATGCCTGTATCTGGTAACCTGAGCAACAATTTTGAAGACAACAATATGCAATATAACAGCCCTTGTTAAATTCCTATCATCTTGTTTTGAAATCCTATATTGCTATTGTTTTTGTTGTTATTGTTTTTTCTTTGCTTTTTGCTTTTTGTGTTTTTTCCTCTTTAAAAGAAAAAAATAAGAAAACAAAATATCAACACTATTTTGATATTTAATTGCATTCTTAAATTATTCTATTAAAATGATTTTAATTGTTTGCTATTAAAATTTTAACTTATTATTAATAAAATATTTAAATGTTTAGCATTTATGAATAATTCTAAGAAATATCAACATTTACTACTAATAAGTAGTAGGATGTTTATCACCCAAGCTAACATTTTTCTAAGGTTTTAGTACATCTCATACTTAATGCCAGAGCTTATATATACATCCCTCAATTAACTCTTATAGTTTTAATTATATTACTAGCTAAATAGTATTATCCCCACATTACAAAATGCCAATCCACTTTCTTCATCATGAGCTAAAGTATTAATATAATTTACAGCAATAAAATGTATTTTAAAAAATACAGTGATGCCTGGGCTCACAAATGCTTTTGTTTGTAAACCACTGAGTTTGCAAATAAAACTATTCAGGAAAATTTTGCTTCTATTTGCAAACTCTTCATTGGGTAGCAAACACTACCATTACCATCCTCCCCAGAGGAGCACAAATGCAGCCATTTCCCCCCAAATCATAAAACAAATTAACTTCAAAAACCAAAGTATCAGAGATCTGGCTACAGCCATGGTGGAACCCAGGCAGCTACACAAAGAAGCAATTTGCCTGCCCTCCTGGTAAGTGCCTTCCTCCGGCGTGAGCCAGGAGGAGAACCAGTGAGCAGCCCCTAAGATCCAGCCATTGCCATGGTGGAACCCAGGCAGCTGCACAGAGAATCAATCCGCCTGCCTTCTTGGTAAGCGTCTTCCTCCTGCATGAGCCAGTAGGAGACCCAGTAGTGTCTCCTGAGCTCCTCCCGGTGCTGGGGCTTGGAATCAAACATCCCAACCCCCTCCAACTCACCCCTGCCTGTTAGCAACTGGGAACAGAGGTCTGAGCATCTCTTGGGAGGATGACTGTATGCAATATAGCAAATATGGGGGAGTCTCCTCTATCTTCTGTTTGAAAGCTTGTTTTCAGTTTTGTTTCATTATGATTAATTGCTTTACTCTATTCAATATTCTCTTTTGATTGGTTTTATAATGTTCTGTCTTTGGAGACAACTATTGTGAAGATAATGAGATATACTATGGTACCTATTGCTGTTATCCCAGTAACCTGCTGTGAAGTTCTGTACCAAATTCACTGCACTATCTCAACTAGCTTTGTTCTGTCTTGTTCTGTTACATTTCTACTACCTTCAAAAAAAAAGTATCACTGTATTGTATATTTTAAAGCATAAAAATATATTTTAACATATAAAACATGCTTTTAAAAAACAACAAACATAAACTGGACTCATTATTTCTTCACTGAGAACCTTCCTAGTGTGAAACTGCACCATGACTCATTCAGTGGATCTGTCCCATCCCCTTCTACATTTCCTTTCAGGAAAGTCCTCCAGAGAAAGAGGAGGGAAGCCACTCACAGCCACCAGCAGATCCATTTTCCTGAAGTAAGTCATGATGTCGGCAAGGCCCTCCAGAAGGAGCTCTGCTGGTGACATCTGGTAGCTGCCAGCTCCTCTGGGGATGCCTGAGTTATAGAGAGAGGCTGAAGCAAATGTCTAGTTATCATTTGGTTATGTCTCTAAGAGCTGGTTGATTACCAGCTCCCAGTCCTGTTTCTGGGATGCTGGCAGACTTGACCCTCTCTGACCTGGCCAAAGTCAGAATCAGACCTATTTTCTGAATGGTCTTTGCATTCCTAGATGGTCTCTGGAATCATTCTTCTTGACATAATCTCCCCCTGCCAAACCCCTGCTGGTTTCCCAGAAAGGTCGGGTATGTACAGAATAACACACATCAAGTCTCTGTGATTCTACTACCTGTTTTGAAGCAACAGTGGTCATTTCTGTCTCATTTATAATAAATTTGGAGAATATGTTTGTGATGATCTATTCTGAAATATATGCTTTTGGGGGATCTGTGATACCCCCAAAATTCCCTGCAGGAGTTCATGGTACTCTGCAGAGGTGATAGGGGAAACTCACACTATTAGTCCCAGGCTTGCCATGTAACTTTCCATAAAGATGGAAACGTTCTTTATTGTAGCAACTGGCCATCACTCTCTACCAGCCACTGCAAAGAGGCTAGGATGACTGAGAAAGTAACTTTTGACTTAATTGAATTTTACAGACCCTCATGTGGCTGGTGGTTCCTGTAGGGAGCAGTGCAGATACAAGGCTGTCGATTTCCCATGGAATTGTTTCACATTCGTACTTCATAGCTGCCTTCCTGGGTGGGAAGCAGCAGCAGCAACACTCAATAATCTTCCTCTGCGATGTCTGGAAATCAGGCAGTCATTACTGATAAAAAAAAATCAAGGCGATTTATATGAGGCTTACACAAACCTCACTGTGATTTTCACAAAAATCCTCTAAGTGAGATCTCATCCAAAATTTACAGACTGAGCAGTTAAACTGTTACACCAAAGATTCTGAAATTGTTGGCTCCGAGTCCTGCTTACATTTTGCTATGCTCATTGCTTGGGGATTTTCCAACTTTACCAGTACTGTACTTTACCAAAAAAATGACCCTGGAAAAGATCAGACAGTTGCAGTGCCATCAGAAAGCAAGAACCATCCAAGCCGGTTCATGAGCCCTGTAGGCCTTGAAGGTCATGATTAGATCACTGCAATAACTGTGTGCTGAGTGCTGGCCTCAGGACCCTAAATCCACCACCTCCATCGCACAAATATCACATAGTGGAGGCAGAAATATTACTCAATCTTCCCCGTGATAAAGGGGAGCTCTCTGAGAGTTTATATAACTTGCTAAGAGGTTTTCAACCCATATAAGTAAACAGGGAAGAGTCTACAGCTTATGTACTTCCAGCATTCTGAATAGTCTCCACCCCAAGGAAAGGACCATGGCAGATCAATGTTGAGCAGACACAGGAACACTCTGTGCTTGTGATCTTTGTTAGATAACTGAAAAGCTGAGCAGGGTCTAATTCTCCCGGGATTCTCTCACATGCTCTCCACTGGCAAGTGAGGCCAGAATGTTCAGGATACTTAGAATTAATGCTTCTTAATTAGCACAATAAGTTAATTCTGGGGCAAGGAGACATAGGACGGTGACAGGCATTAGAGAAGGGACCAACACAGCCACTGTGAGACCAGTGCTCCCTGGAAAGGTCACAGCAGAAAGGTAAGTTCATTAAGACTTGGAGTCACAGAGTCCCCATACATGGAGGATGCACATCTGGCTGTATACACCTGTTATGGTCCTCATGGGATTGTGTCTAAGCTAGAGACCAAAACTTGCACACCCAGAGGTTGCTGTTAGGACCAAGGTCTTAGAAAGGCAAAAGGGAAGAGAAAAAAATAGACACAGAAGATGAAGAGCTAGTTGAGAAACAGAGAAAGAAATGACATCTGGGATCTGACTGGCACAGGAAGTGCTGATGACGCCCTGTAGTAGAAATCACAGCGGAAACTCCTGCAGCATTCTGCTGAGGCCCCCAGCCTTGTGCCTAATTCCTGAAATACTCTCAACACCCCCACCCCAAACTCTGGCTCCAGCCTTGCTGATTAATTTCTTTTTATCCATCCAGGATCAGTTTAAATTCTGCGTCTTCTAAGAAACCTCCCCTAGTCCTCATGCCAGTTCCTGCATTTCCCCTCTGACCTCCCTGGGCTTCTGCCTCCCTACTTGTGTACCTGTTTGCTCCCACCTACAGACAGCAAGGAGGAGGAAGAGAGGTACCTCAAACCAATGAGCCTTCTCCCATCTGCCGCAGTAGTGGCAGATATTAAGTGATAACACTTGTAACAACTAACACCCATGGAATAATTGCTATTGCTTTTAACAAATGTGAGATAGGTCCTATTATAGTCTTTGTTTTCATTGGGGATCAAAACAAAGCCCAGAAAGGGAAGAAAACTCCAAAAGCACACAGCTAGAAAGAACAGCTAAAATTTGGACCCAGGCAGTTTGATTCCAAACTCTTACCGTGAGTCATTTTGCTAAACTCCTCAGTATGTTGCAAGGGGCCTTGTATGTTGAGCTATTCATTTCCCCACTGGTTTTATTTATGAATCATCTATCTTGACTCTAAACCATGACAGAGTGTCTTCTAGACTAAATAGAGAAATGTTTCTGCCTCTGTACACGTACAGGTAATTATCAAGCCTTTTTTCGTCACTGAAGATAACAGCAAGTAATCTTATTGTCCTTTGCACAAGGTATGCTACATGAATTGCTCTTGATAGGCATTTTTAATCTTTTATATGTGCTTTACATATTCTACTTTAAATTTAGATACAGGCGTTCAGTGATTTCTTGAATGTGTTTGAGGATAATCTGTTGTTGGTAAAAGCAGGGTTTGGAGTGAGCCCTCCGCAGAACTGGGAGAGTGACTGCAGGCAAATGACACAGGCTCACTCTAATCCAGGCAAGGGGGTCATGCCAAGCCCTTCAAACAATGGCCATGTTTGTGAGAGACAGTGGTCTGTTCTGATTTTGCAATAGAAAGAAAACTCATGTCTGCGTATGTCCAGGGGTGATGAGTGGGTCTTATGAAGGCTGAGCATCCAACCACAGGGGACATGCAGGGAGGACAGGCAAAATAACCTCCCAGAGGTGTCCATGTCATAACCCCTGGGACCTGTGAGTACATTAGGCCACAGGGCAGAGGGAGCTTGTTGCATGTGACAGTAAAGTTGATCATTGGATAGTTAGATTCTCCTGGGCTATCCAGACGGGCCCAGTGCAACTACACGTCCTTAAATGTGGAAGAGGAAGACAGAAACAGAGCCACACAGAGGAAGCTGCAAGTTAAAAAGGAAGGTACAGAGAAGTGTGACATCGCCACCCTAGAGACAAAAGAAGGGACTGCAAGCTAAGGAAGGCAGGAGCCTCCAGGGGCTGGGAAGGCTTTGAGGAAGCAGACTCTCAGCTAGGGCTGTCAGAAAGATGCAGTCGGTCCTGACAAGCTTCTGTCTTAGTCCCGCAGGTCACAGGCCAGACTCCAAGGCTGTGCAGAGGTGCATTTGTATGACTTTAAATCGCTAAGTGGGTGGCACTTGTCATAGCAGCCATAGGAAACTGACACAGAGGCCAGCGAGGCAAAGGGGCTAAGTGACCCTGCCTGGGAACAGTTAGGGAATTCAGTGCTTAGATGTCACTGCGTGTGACTTGAGAGAGCCAGTGTGTGCCATTCTCAAGCGCACTTCTCTGTCACTTGAGAGTCTTTCCACCATTTAGCTGCAAAATTATAAAGTGCTAGTAAGCATTTCTGCCACCAATAGACCCCTCTACATGGGAGAGACAATTTAGGATGAAAAAATAGAACAAGGAATCCCTTGCTTGTGATTAAAGCAGCTGGAGTCCTGGAGCCTAATGTGCTCGCAAAGTCTCTCCTCTTCTCTCACTTTGCTGGGTAATCAGATTTTGGAAGACTCAAGAGGTGGTGAGTAATAGTGGAATCCCATTTTTCCTCTGCGCCCCGCCAGAGGACAGCGAGATGGGCTTCGAGGAAGCCACGGCTTATCGACTGAAGAGGACAGAGCTCAGGGTTGACCCTCACCAGATGGGCCAAAAGCTCAGAGAAAACGTTCTGGTGATTTTTTTGATCTGTGCTATTTAAAGACAAAGACAGACTTAATGGAGGAGAGAGCTGGCTGCTCTTTGACTTCGGTTGTGTGTTTTTCTCCATCTCTTGTCAAGTTAAACACAGAGAACAAACAATCGCCGATGAGCTGGAATGGGAGGACGCAAAGGGCAGGCGACAGTGAGATCACTCTGAGCGGAGCCTGAGTTTCCTGGAATCCTAGAATGCAGCCTTTCCAGGGCTTCCCAGGCAGGGGTGAAGCACTGATAAAGGCCGAGGCACGGGGCCAGGCACAGTGCTGCGCGGGCTGTGAGGGCCCCATCTCTGGCCAGTTACTCAGCCCCTGAGCCTGGTTCACTTTCACAGGGCATCTCCAGGTATGCTTGTAGCAAAGAACAGAGATTCCCTCAGCTGGGACACGGTCCCGGCAAAGAGAATGCCATGGAGGCACACTCAGCAGAACCAAGGGCATGGGCCCCGGAGGCTTCCAGATTCCAGAGACCAGCTCATTCCGGGAAGTCAGTTACACCTATTAACCATCTCCAGATCCAAATATGTCAGCGGTCAGCAGACTAAGGTCTGCAGGCCAACTCCAGTCAGTTGCTGTTTTCATAACTGGTTTGACCAGAGCACAGCCACACCCATCATTTGTCTTGGCTGTGGCTACTTAGAGACCACAGAGCCCAGTGGCTCCCAAGCAAAATATCTAACCAACTGTCCTTTTATAAGAAACAGTCAGCTGACCCCTGAGACAGAACCTTCCCACCACCTCCCTCCTGACCCAGCTGGTACCTCTCCAAAACCTCTTTTTGGCCTACATCGCTGTAACTTAATTTTGCCTGTCTTGAGCTTCATATAGCTGAAGTATTATAGCTTTTATTCTTTAGTTCAGTCTGTGAGACTGAGCCGTGTTACATGGCACTTCCCCTCTTTGAAATGACACTGTTCATGGGGCTCAGTTGTATCCCAATCCTCCTCTCCATCTCCGTCTGGCACTGGCCTTTCTCTCAGTTACTGTCAGGTGTCTCATGATGCACGATCCTTCCTGGCCCCGGAGCTCTGGGCTCTCTCCCTATGGTGATAGTTTTATCTCTGTCTCTGTCTCTGTACATCTCTCTCCCATTCTCAGATCCATTTCTGAGGATAGAACAGAAATTTTTGCTCTTGGGGCCTGTGTTCCCTGGAATACAAGAAGACAGAATTCTGGGTCTACATTACCCAAGATACCAGAATGTGTACTGGCCCAGGTCTTGGGTGGCTGTGGAACACTGGGACCCTCAGCCTGGCTAAGAGGCTGCTTCGGTTCTTCCTTCCAGAAACAGGCTGTATTACAGCAGAATAACCATGGCATCTGCTATGGAGCATGGGCACCAGGCTTAGACCAGGCAAGATGGCCTGGCAGCAGTGTTCAGAAGCTGGGGACAATCAGTTTCCAGGTTTTCTTGGCTTGGGAGTGAGAACTGGACAGAGCCTCTCAGTGCTGTGAGCCTCAGGATTCTGGTATCACCCAAGGGGCAAGATGGGGTTAAGAGTGTGGCTGAGAACTCTGGCTAACAAATGGAGCCAACACTGGGTAAGTAAAGGACAGGATTTCAACTTGCACTTCAAATTTATATATACCATTTATATGTAGAAACCCAAAATTTCACACATCATTTAAACAGGTTCATGGACCCCAGGCTAAGATTGTCAGCTCAGTATTCTTTTCTTTCTGCTTCAGTTGCTATGAAAAATTAGCAGAACCTTCTGGTATAGAGATAAAATTCCCAACAGAACGTCCTTGGCCAAACTAGCGTTTTTAATTAGGCTGCATAAACACTAGTCTCTGGCCAAGCCATGAATTAGCTGTGCTCGGGTCAGACTCTCATCCCTGGTTCCATCAGCCATGGAAAGACTGAGGGGAAAGATAAAGCGTGGTTCTGTGACCTCAAACACAGCGCCCGGCAGGGCAGGGCTGGGGAGGATCAGTTCCCTTAGGTGGAGGTATGACCAGGGCAGGCAGCACTGCTCTCGAATGAGGCTTGGAGACAATTGATGGGAACTACATGGTAGTTGCAGTCCTGGAACCGGGTAGCTAGCCAATGAACGGTGGCAAAGATGACGAGGAAGAGCAAGCGGCATTACTGCAGCGATGTGAGCCAACCCTCAGAGACTTCTCTCAGTGATGCTACAGCACAGGGCAATGTGCAGAGCAGGCACGCAGAGCACTCACACAGAGGGGCTGAAGGAGCGAGGGCCGGGGTGAGGAAAGCCACGTAAGGAAACCAGAGGAGGGAAATTACCAGAGCCCCTCAAGTCACTGAAGTACAGGTAGGTTTGAGACTTTCAGAGAAAATTGAATCTCTCTAATACATGCTTTAATAAAGACTAAATAAAGATATTACACAGCAATCTGAATAGGAATATTGTCTGGATGGTTATAAAAGTTTTTCCTTTCATCTCGTAAATTTATGTAATTAAACTAATGTCACAGTTTGCTATTGCATGGTAGCAATATGACAGAAGTGCAGAATTTTTACCCCATTGCTGGTTAATTAGGGTGATGTTCCATTCTATTTCTTATTTTCAAATGCTCTTTTCAATTCTTTGCTCCATGTCCCCCCTGCGTCTTTCAAATCCTGATGCCTAAGTAGTTATAAATAAGCCTCCCAAGCCAGAATATTTTGAACATGATTTGGTTTTATTCTCTTTTAATTCCAAGTGAGTTTAGGTGGCAGTAACAATTTAAATTAAGAGTTAACAAAAGAAGACCTGACCTGAATTCTGGAGAAGAGGGAGAGAAGGTCCTGAGTCCATTTAGGACTCAGCTAAGAGAAACATATTCTAGTTTCAGGGTTGCAGAGGAAAAAAGAGAAAGAAAATAAAAATCTTTGGGTTTTATTCTCTTCTCTTGATTTGGAAGGGTCTTTTAGAGGAAATACTTTTTCTCCAAAGATGGTAAGAGTCTGTAGAAATCCCCAGCGACTCTCTTGGCTTTAGCAATCTGCCACTTTAGCCATCTGAGTGCTGGCTTACTCATTTGTAATGCAAAGGGTTTGGATACATCCTTTGGTCCATCTTTCCTCCATTCTTGCATTCTCACCTGTCCATCATTTCTTCAGTCATCCATCGGACCATCCATTCATCTATCCATTCACTTACACTGCTATCATTTCCATAATACCTAGGACATTCATTTAGGTACCTATGAATGAAAACAGCATTTGGTTTCAGAGGACTCCCAAACAAGGAAAAGAACACTTCATAGAGGTTTAGGGCACAGAATGTAGAAGTCCTATTCCCTCCCTCCTATGAGCTATGGATATCTTTTTCATACTCATACTAGTTGAGCCTCATAATTACAAGAGGCAGGGTCTGCCAACAGCCACGGCTACATGCTTCCCAAGCAGCATCCAGGAAGGAAGAAAAGTCTGCTCCTGAAACCATCCAATAAGAACCCTGGGCTTTTTGGTGATTGATTCACCCTGAACCAATCTCTGTGGCTAGAGAAGAAGGACATAGGTCAATGGAGGCAGAGTAGAAGTGTATCAGTGAGTGACTGTGACCACTGGTATGGTTTAAACCAATTGGAACCACATTTGAAACCAGAGAATCAGGCTGTGAATTCTATATAGCTGCTGCACAAAAGGAGAATAGGGTGAATGGGTAGGCAAGACTACAGACTTTGGGGTTTACCATTTGGCTGTCCCTTACAAAGAGGCTCACATTAGAAATAACCCTGGAGGTAGTTTTGGAAGACATTAGAGCAAGGAGGCCAGTTCACACCGAGGCTGCCATCTCTTAGCCTTCCTACAGGGAAAGTATTCTAACTCCACTGGGCAAGCAGGTATTCTGGTCACACCTCATTTTCTCAGAAATCTCCCTTTTGGGGATGAATTTCAAGTCACTGTTGAACCTCTCAGATCCCAAGCTGACAACAGTAGTGGAAAAATGGTTGTTGTACAACTCAGGGTGTTAATTATCTCAGAGCCAGCCTAAAAACCAGTCTGGGACCCAGGAGAGTCAGAAACAGGATCTATTAGAAGTGAAAAGGTGGGGGTGGCGGGCCATAAGGGACGGAGCGCAAAAAGCAGACAGATGCCCTGGAAGTGACATGACCTTGTACAGTCTCTTTCAGTTCCTCTGTAAAACAAACAGTATGATCCTGCTAATGTCATTGGTCACCCAGGAAGAAGACTGTTATTGAGCACCAACTGTGCATCACACACATGGTATTTGAGCTCAGGAGAAAGACAAAAGAACAAACATAGCATGCACAGCAGAGTTCCTCTCAAAACTGGGAAGAAAAAAAGAACACTCTCTCAAGACATAGGATGCATGGAAACCTCAGGGAATAAGCAAGATGCCTTCAGAACACCCGTAACACCAATGCAGATTCAAAGATCCTCTCAATCCTCCAAGCTCCAGGTCACAACGCCTAGCAGTGAAGGAGGATGGAGGCCTAGCAGTGAAGGAGGATGGAGGCCTAGCAGTGAAGGAGGATGGAGGCCTAGCAGTGAAGGAGGATGGAGGCCTAGCAGTG